>CM017564.1:22690491-22847991 GCA_007844125.1 Sinonovacula constricta
CAATTTTTTGTATCGTACAAACATGTTGAGAAAAAATGACGTGACGCTGTCACCTTTGTTATGGCATTAGTATCACATTATCGGTTATTTTTAATTTTACAAATATTGCTTAGAGTATATATTTTGTAAACAATAGGTCTATAGTTATTAAAAATATTAAACAAAAACTAAACTGAAATAATATATTAAAGACATAACAGGTTGCAGAAAAAGCGCAAAGATTTTCAATTTACCGATACATTGTGTCAATCATGAAACACACGTAGTCGTCGGATTTTAAAAATCAATAATACTGTTAACTGGCAAGCTTTATTCGGCATGTCAAGAGCAAACATAAGTAAAGTTGAGTTATAATTCCACCAAAATTCGATTCTTTTATATAAAACATCCTATTTTTAAGTTAACCCATGTTTATTGTGATATCGATTTTATCTATTTATAAGGCATAGCATTTAGCACACAAGTCCCGCAGATGTCTTACAGTCATACCAGGGCCAGAAGGGTACCAAACAAACATTGTTCCATGTAGATATTTATTTATTTATTTATTTATTTATTTATTTATTTATTTATTTATTTATTTATTTATTTATTTATTTATTTATTTATTTATTTATTTATTTATTTATTTATTTATTTATTTATTTATTTATTTATTTATTTATTTATTTATTTATTTATTTATTTATTTATTTATTTATTTATTTATTTATTTATTCATTTATTCATTTATTCATTTATTCATTTATTCATTTATTCATTTATTCATTTATTCATTTATTCATTTATTCATTTATTCATTTATTCATTTATTCATTTATTCATTTATTCATTTATTCATTTATTCATTTATTTATGCATATATATTAACTTCGAACTCTTTACAACTATATTGTATTCCTGCGCTAATAGGAAATATTTTTTTTATAAGTTTACCTGATTAATATACCCTGTTTATTACCTTTATGTTAGAGTAATATTTTGAAAACAAATAAATGAACAGAAGAGGATAATACGGTTGAGAACCTTACAACTAAATGTTGGAAAAAAAATAGAAAACGATTGAACAGAATAGGGATGGTGTAATTGGTAAAATGAAAAGTGATCCACGATTAAACAATACGGAAACATGAAATAACCATAAATGCTGAATTTCATTTACATAAGAGAAATGAATATTACACATAGGAAAATGAAAAAAATGTCATTTAAAAAATGAGTACAACTATTTATCCATCGAAAGAAATGTTATTGGAATGTATATATGCTGATGAAGGTGCCACGTTTGCCTTAAATATGACCTTTCCATTGAGATTTGAAAATATCATGTGAAATACACCTTTTAATATAAGTCTGTAAGATGTGATGTATAACAGCTAAGTGCCGCACTAATGAGGCATAAAGGCGACATAAATTCCTTCCAAGGGAGACAAGTCATCCAGTTACCGACTGGACCAACATACAAGCCTAAGCATCATTCAAAATACGACTGTCAATGGGAAAATATCAGCCATGGAAATGTCTGATTTTATTGGTACACTTGTTACATATTGATTCATTTAAAAGCTAGCATTAATTGCATTGTTATCTCTTAGATCAGGAGATCAATTATAAGGTATAAATTAATCCATTAATGATTAAACTAATATAAATGTGAATATATTTGTGTATGTGTGCCAATAATTTTCCCTATTGATAAGATACTGCTCAGGTTTGTCAGACAGGTTTGCTTTATTTATTATGTTACTCAAAATTAACACAACAGCTGATTTAGGTAATTAGATCGAGCGATTTCTATTGAACAATGAGCAGTTACTTACCTAACGCGTCATTAACTTTTTTTTTCAATACATTTTTCGCATTAAAACATACATGTTTTATAGCAAGGCATTATAAACTTACATGTAATTGTGAAAAATGATAGGATATATGGGTTTATCTGAAGAGCAACATACAGATATTACTTTCTCAAATTGTTTCTAAAGAATTTAAATTTCAAAACGTTTCTAACAATATTCTTTGATCTTGTTTTCATCAATAAAGCAACTTTCTGTTAAATTGGTCATTTATAATAGTATTTTTTTCAAGTAGAAGAAGCGTAGTTGAGAAAATTTTGGGCAAATTAGTAAAAGGTGGTATTCTGTTTCGATTTGGTTCATATTATAATTTCTACATACTTACCTAACGCATCATTAACGTTTTCAATTGGACAATATGCAGTTACTCACCTAACGCGTAATAAACGTTTTCTATTGAACAATAGGCAGTTACTCACCTAACGTGCCATTAACGTTTTCTATTGAACAATAGGCAATTACTCACCTAACGCATGATGACCGTTTTCTATTGAACAATAGGCAGTTACTCACCTAACGTGTAATTAACGTTTTCTATTGGACAATAGGCACTTACTTACCTAACGTGTCATAAACGTTTTCTATTGACAATAGGAAGTTACTTACCTAACGTGTTATTAACGTTTTCTATTGGACAATAGGCAGTTACTTACCTAACGTGTAATTAACGTTTTCTATTCGACAATAGGCAATTACTCACCTAACGCGTGATTAACGTTTTCTATTGGACAATAGGCAGTTACGTACCTAACGCGTCATTAACGTTTTCTATTGGACAATATGCAGTTACTCACCTAACGCGTGATTAACGTTTTCTATTGAACAATAGGCAGTTACTCACCTAACGTGTAATTAACGTTTTCTATTGGACAATAGGCAATTACTCACCTAACGCATGGTGACCATTTTCTATTGAACAATAGGCAGTTACTCACCTAACGTGTCATTAACGTTTTCTATTGGATAATAGGAAGTTACTTACCTAACGCGTCATTAGCGTTTTTTATTAACAATAGGCAGTTACTCACCTAACGCGTCATTAACGTTTTTTATTGACAATAGGCAGTTACTCACCTAACGTGTCATTAACGTTTTCTATTGACAATAGGCAGTTACTTACCTAACGCGTCATTAACGTTTTCTATTGACAATAGGCAGTTACTTACCTAACGCGTTATTAACGTTTTCTATTGACAATAGGCAGTTACTCACCTAACGCGTCATTAACGTTTTTTATTGACAATAGGCAGTTACTCACCTAACGTGTCATTAACGTTTTCTATTGGATAATAGGAAGTTACTTACCTAACGCGTCATTAGCGTTTTTTATTGACAATAGGCAGTTACTCACCTAACGCGTCATTAACGTTTTCTATTGAACAATAGGCAGTTACTCACCTAACGTGCCATTAACGTTTTCTATTGAACAATAGGCAGTTACTCACCTAACGTGCCATTAACGTTTTCTACTGAACAATAGGCAGTTACATACCTAACGTGTCATTAACGTTTTCTATTGGACAATAGGCAGTTACTAACCTAACGTGTCATTAACGTTTTCTATTGAACAATATGCAGTTACATAACTAACGTGTCATTAACGTTTTCTATTGAACAATTGGCAGTAAAATACCTTACGTGTCATTAACGTTTTCTATTCGACAATAGGCAGTTTTTTACCTAACGTGTCATTAACGTTTTCTATTCGACAATAGGCAGTTTTTTACCTAACGTGTCATTAACGTTTTCTATTGAACAATAGGCAGTTACTTACCTAACGTGTCATTAACGTTTTCTATTGGACAATAGGCAGTTACTCACCTAACGTGCCATTAACGTTTTCTATTGGACAATAGGCAGTTACTCACCTAACGTGCCATTAACGTTTTCTATTGGACAATAGGCAGTTACTCACCTAACGTGCCATTAACGTTTTCTATTGGACAATAGGCAGTTACTAACCTAACGTGCCATTTACGTTTTCTATTGAACAATAGGCAGTTACTTACCTAACGCGTCATTTACGTTTTCTATTCGACAATAGGCAGTTACTTACCTAACGTGTCATTAACGTTTTCTATTGGACAATATGCAGTTACATACCTAACGCGTCATTTACGTTTTCTATTGGACAATAGGAAGTTACATACCTAACGTGTCATAACGTTTTCTACTGGACAATAGGCAATTACTCACCTAACGCGCCATTAACGTTTTCTATTGAACAATAGGCAGTTACTTACCTAACGTGCCATAAACGTTTTCTATTGGACAATATGCAGTTACATACCTTACGTGTCATAAGCGTTTTTTATTAAACAATAGGCAGTTACTTACCTAACGAGCAATACTTTCATTTTCTAGTGTTTGGTATGTAACTGCGACATAGCGTGTACATCATCGCCGTATGCGTAAGATTGAAAGGCGAGGGTAAACAAAACCATTCGACGACTACATCATAACTGCTCGCCATATGCATAAGAATGAAATGCGAGAGTTAACAAAACAACTCGACGACTAGATTATCATTGCTCGCCATATGCCTATGGTTGAAAGGCAAGGGTAAACAAAACCATTTGACGACTACATCATTACTGCTCGCCATATGCCTAAGGTTGAAATGCGAGGGTAAACAAAACCATTTGACGACTACATCATCACTGCTAGCCATATGCGTAAGGTTGAAAGGCGAGGGTTAACAAAACCCCTCCACGACTAGATCATCATTGCTCGCCTTATGCCTACGGTTGAAAGGCGAGGGTAAACAAAACCATTTGACGACTTCATCATCACTGCTAGCCATATGCCTAAGGTTGAAATGCGAGGGTAAACAACACCATTTGACGACTACATCATCACTGCTAGCCATATGCCTAAGGTTGAAATGCGAGGGTAAACAAAACCATTTGACGACTACATCATCACTGCTCGCCATATGCCTACGGTTGAAAGGCGGAGGTAAACAAAACCATTTGACGACTTCATCATCGCTGCTAGCCATATGCCTAAGGTTGAAATGCGAGGGTAAACAAAACCATTTGACGACTACATCATCATTGCTCGCCATATGCCTAAGGTTGAAAGGCGATTGTAAACACAACCATTCGAGGACTAAATCTTCACTGCTCGCCATATGCGTAAGGTTTTAAGGCGAGGGTTAACAAAACCACTCGACGACTAGATCATCATTGCTGGCCATATGCCTAAGGTTGAAAGGCGATTGTAAACACAATCATTCGAGGACTAAATCATCACTGCTCGCCATATGCCTAAGGTTGAAAGGCGAGGGTAAACACAACCATTCGACGACTAGATCATCATCGCTCGCCATATGCCTAAGGTTGAAATGCAAAGTAAACAAAACCATTCGACAACTACATCATCACTGCTCGCCATATGCCTAAGTGTGAACGGCGAGGGTTATCAAAACCATTTGACGACTACATCATCACTGCTCTCCATTTGCCTAAGGTTGAAATGCGAGAGTTAACAAAACCCCTCGACGACTAGATTATCATTTCTCGCCATATGACTACGATGGAAAGGCGAGGGTAAACAAAACCATTCGACGACTACATCATCACTGCTCGCCATATGCCTAAGTGTGAACGGCGAGGGTTATCAAAACCATTTGACGACTACATCATTACTGCTCGCTATATGTTTAAGGGGGAAAGGCGTGGATAAACAAAACCACTCGACGATTACATCGTCACTGCTCACAATATGCCTAAGGATGAAGGCGAGGGTAAACAAAACGACTCAACGACTACATCATCACTGCTCGCCATATGCTTAAGGGGGAAAGGCGAGGGTAAACAAAATCATCATCATTGTGAGATATTAACACTTACAGGTAAATGCAAGTCAATGTGTTAAACGAATGTTTCCGTAACTTTTCGGAGAATTTCGATCGAAAATCATTAATAAGAATATATATGACAATGTCCTATGATCATTGCAGCATATACAAAGTCAGTGGACCAATGTATTCACATGCAAGCCAAATGTAAAAGTAAGAACAAATCTGTGATAAGTCTCTTGGAACGGTCAGTCGGCAATATGGACCGACACACAGGGGCGTGATTTTAACAATATTATTATTTATTTGTTCTTGCGTCATTTGAAATAATATTACAACTTCAAACAAACCAAATCTGGTGATGAAAATCCGATCTATAAGATTAAAGGGATCGGAAAGTGTCAAGGAGAATTTTACAATGTAATTTATCGATATGTGCAGAAATGGAGAAATATGTGGCTATGAGTTGTTTAGAATGTATTTTTGTGGGTTTTTAAAATCTTGTTTAAACTTAGGGGGGACAGCATTACACTGTTGCTATCAATGGTGCAACAAAAAAGTTAAGCAAAGAAATACGTTTTACACTATGGTATATATTATTAAACAAACATGTTATATTTTACAATATATAGTACATATACATGTATATTTAATAATATACATATACATGTACATTTAATAAACAAAATAACAATTGTTTATAAAAAAATATCTAAAATGAAGTCATCTAGCTGATCGAAGTCCTAAGGAAATTGTTTTAATTATATTTTTATAATTTATTTATTTATTTATTTATTTATTTATTTATTTATTTATTTATTTATTTATCTATCTATCTATCTATCTATCTATCTATCTATCTATCTATCTATCCATCTATCCGTCTATCCGTCTATCCATCTATCCATCTATCCATCTATTCATCTATCCATCTATCCATCTATCCATACCAATGTCATTAAAGCTAGTAGTGGTATAGCTCCCTTGCTAACGCTCAAGCAAATATAAGGGTAGTTCCACGACTGGTTGACCCGGTGTCAGGATAATGTGACTGGGTGTGGTATCATGTCAAGTGTTCACTGCATGCTATACACAATGAAGGCAGCACTATATCTACTTCAAGTGACCAATGTCTCCAAATAAGTTAAATACTGTTGATGGTACGATTAAACCAATAAACTTAAACATAACATAATTAAATTATAATTATGGTATGTGTATGTAATTAAATTGATTAGGGGATTGTGTGTATATCGTTTAACGACTTAAAAAGTCATTTTTAAGCAAAGAAGACACCATATGTTTACAGTTGTAAGTTATATTTTATCTTTCAATTATTGATATTATCTTAACGTAAAAGACAACGCTTTCTTTACTGAATATTTGGCTCTAAAATGATTCTCCGACGAAAGGGAGAGTAGAGCCGAGAAAGCAAGACTCAAAATAATGTCCAGAACAGCGCTAAAACAAAAACCAGTGAATCTGTTGTGGTAACGTTTGAATTAAGTATAGGAAATCGAACGGCGTGCACGCATTGGGTGAGCACGTTGGCTCGTTCTCGCTGTTGGAGAGAGGAAACATTAGATATCGGTTGGTCCCGGTCTGCGGATGACGGTAGATGTCGCTCTAGCTTGAAACATAGTCCTCACTGAGATCTAAAGCCGAGAGTCATTATTGAGTTATAATGCCTCACAATTAGTTCCGAAGCGCAGTGCGTATATTAGAATGATAAACGTTTTTGTTAACTAGTGTTGACTGTTATGCCTGCGCTATGTGACTGCGAAGATTTTTGTAGTGAGATATTTTCCCGGCATATAAGGAACGACGAGTGTCGGTAGTGCGTGGTATTGTTACGATATTGCAAAAGTTCAGTGACTATAAAATAGTCCATGGAACGTAGGTGTTGTGGATCTTATCGAAGATGATGAACAAGAAAAAAAATTTAGTTAACAGTTTGTGGAATATACCGGATTCTCTAAAAGAAATTCGTTGGATCTAAAAGGTGGTTATTTTCTTATAAATCGCAACACATTATATGTATGCATGTTATTTGTATTGCTTTGTATACATTGATGGCGCGATTTTATCATCATGAGTTATTCATATCATTATATTTAAAAAAAAAAAATTAAATAAACATCTACCTCCGTTTTACCATGCGTCAGCCACAAGACTATAAGTTAATCTTATCTGATCACGCAATAACGTTTGAAAAACATTTAATCTATCATTATAAATTGAAAACATTATGAAGGCTGTATTTTATGATGGCATTTTCTTTAAAAGCACAAGGAAATACCTTGCACGACGTTACAATAAGTGTAAAGTAATTATAATGCTTTTAGAATAAATATTTCACTGAAATTTATTTCTCACAAATATGATTAAATATTGTTTAGCGTTTTTTAACATACTGTGAAACTGCACTTACTGCAAATAAAAGCAAGAAAAAGAATCAAATGTAAAAGTTTAGCATGCTTTATGTGTTCGAGCATCCCATTGATATGTTAAAGAATGAAAATCAACTAAAGTTCTTGTTTCTTAACATGTATGGATTTCAAAATTTCTAACGTATAATTTTGCTTAATAGTTGTTTCACTTGTGTGTGTTTTAATAGAATTTCATTACATTTGCATTATAGAAAGTAATTTTAATGGTCTTTTAAATAACTATTAAATATTAATATTTCTTGGAATGACAAAATATCTAAACAGTTACGCTTGACGTTATGCTGACCGTTTAAATACAATCGAAATACTTTCTTAATTATTAAAAACTAAAACCAAACTTAATATCTTTATATTTTTAACGCAGTATTCTTAACTAGGTATGCTGTTGTTTTTTGTGTTTTTTTTTTTTGTTTTTTTTTTGTTTTTTTTTGTTTTTTTTTTTTCATTTTAGAAGCTAAAATCAACTGGAAATAATGTCTAATCTACTCCCTATTAAATCATAGAGAAAATGTTTCGTTAGGTGAATTGAATATATTAGAGGTAAGCTCGTCTTCATCTAGCATGTTACTTAATCACAGTTAACACAATAATTAATTTAAAGTAGTATCATACTTTAGTCTGCTGTAAAGTTAAAGTATAGTTTATTTGTTTTATATTTAAGTATACTATACGCTTAACCTTATGTATACATATTTGCTTGGAAGTAACACACCAGTCAAAATCAAATCACCTTAAAGGTGTTTTTTTTTTTTTTTTTTTTTTTGCGTTTAACTCGGTTTTATAACTTAAACCAGACTTTACTGACGGCCTAAAAATGCAATAAGTTTTGTTTTTTGTGTTGTTGTTTTTTTGTTGTTGTTGTTTTTACGTATCCAATTTACTGGCGCTTATTCACTCATTGCCGCTTAATGAGCAAATTTAGAGCAGAGATTTAAATAAATGCAGCGCAATTAAAAACGGTAATAACAAATAATAACATAGAGCAATTAAACTCTGTTTAACCAATGATTAGTTTCCGACTCGGTTGCAGGAAACAAGTGAATAATCTACGCATCCATCTGAAAACTTCACCAAAGGAAAGCAACATGTCTTAGACAAATCAGAAATACATTTCTTTTCCATGATGTGTTCAAACCAGGTCAATTTCATGCTCCGAGTACCAGACGGCCGTGTACCCTCGTCAGGACTTCTCCTATGTTTCTTATTTGACATTCAATGGGATCCATCACAGAAAGCTTAATGTCTTGCCCGGCAATTTCTATTGTCCCGCCATGTTGGAAATCACCAGCGGTTACAAACGGTGATTTAGGGACTTTCGAACGAGACAAAGAATGAGTTTGGGAAAATGGGAATGTGCAATACACAGAAATAAAGCGATGTTTTCCAATTTTATAGTATGTTCTTAATATGGAGTTTCAAGCATTTCTTTTCTAAGCTACATGGAATAAAGTCCTTTATAATCAGTATGTAGATTGCAATCACTGGACCATTTTGCATAAATATAGATTAACAAAAAAATAATTAAAATAAAACAAATACACTTAAAAGATAATGTGCTGAGACAATTTGAATAGTAATGACGTGCATATATAAAAGTTTACTGATTTGCTAGGGAAGATAATTGTATCATTATTAACACGACGTGAAATATTTGTTGTTGTTTTTAAAAACTAAATCATTTAAAAGTTAGGAGAAGGAAGCATCTTAATTAATTATTTCATCGATCTGTTTTCTTTTAATTTCATGGTTTTGTTGTGTTTTTATATTCCCTCGTGCATCTAACTAATCGAGTTACTCTTCTTACGATGTATTTAAAATTCAGGAAAAGTACATAAAATCAAAATCGTATTGAAACTATGTTGCTTCGGCAAAAATTGCTAAACTCTGTTAACTTTCCATATCATCTTCACGATGACGGCAAATGCAACTCACTCACCTACAATAAGGCGTAAAAATTATGGTTTATGACAAGTTAGTTCAATGATCAGTTGTGTAAATATATTGTCCCTTTTATCATTAAATGTCTGTGCATTCATCTGACAAATATATTCCTTAAAAAGAAGAACATATAGAACTTCATATCTTGTTCACGCTGTGTTAAATATACGCTTTACTTTATGTTTTCCGTTACTTAAAGAAGAAAAACATATCTAAAACCGTGACAAAAATGAAGCATTGTGTTATATAGCATAAATGGTCAATTCGCTATTTTGAAACGGAAATCGCTCAAATATGAATTGTATTTGCTATGTTCTTCTGGGTAATCAAGTAGTAAAAAAAATAACCTGATGTTGAGCGACAAACGCCATAATTAAACTATCAGATTAGGAAAAATGCATGCTTACAGAGGGCGACTACACTATTTACTGTTCATGGCTGTCTACGTGTTTACGTTCGTATTGATAATGAAACTACTGTTATCATTTTCCGCACATTTATTTAGAAACCATCAGCGATACCAGGTAAACAGTACCAGATGAATGTCAATCGATGAAATGTGTCTATGATTCTAACGTCTATTAGCACATTGTCCGCACATTGTGTATTAAGATACACGGCCGATTCGAATACATTGGCATTGACTGTGTTGTGTGCAACTTTGATTCAACAATAACATAACAGATATACAATTTATGCATATATGATTTCAGCTGTAGACGTATTTACTAATTGCTGCTTTAATTGGTAAATAATAATTTGAACATTCAGTATTTACATTGCATTATTAAAAATCCTGAAACAAAAAAAAGAAGACTAAAGCTAACGAATGATCCGATATAATTGCATTCGCTGTATAATCATGTTTGACTCCTAAATGGTCAGACTAGCGACCCCTTGTCCAATGGGATTGTGTGTGTCGATTTGGTTCTGTAAAGAGCGGCCATGGCCGAATGGTATAGTGGCCGACGGGTAACTCCTCTAACTGCCCGGCCTCTCACCGCTTGAGTTCGAGTCCCTGTCGGAAAGAATGAATAAATATTGCATGTCTTCCGGCTGACCTGTGCATCGCCGCAGGTTATACACAAACATTTGTCCGGGGTATTCTTCCTATAAAATAGCTTCACGTCGCTATAATGTATAATTGTGTCATTGCGGTGTATTTAGTACATTATTTGCATATTTGTAATAATTCGATAAATCAGATGTTTTTGTTTTTGTGTGTAAGTTCGCTTTTACGTCAGCTTTTTTTTCAGTCAGCACACTAACTCTGAAATGTTAATTTTACAATCAAATGTAGAAATAAACTTAGCAGAAAATATTTTTTTACATTCTCCATACGGACTTTCAATGGCATATGCTTTGAAATGTATACTGGAAATGTTATTGTTCGATAATTTTAGGGCTGTAAATAGGCTAGTAAGTAAGAAAAATAAACATACAGAGATTGCTGTAAAAGAACATAAGTGAACACATAAAATGTCTGGCTTTTACATCATTCGAAACCAGCAACTTTATTATGGCCGTTAAATGTCCTGCTGCATGATTCGCTGATTCTTGTTCCGTCCATATTTTATTTAGTTTCACATACAATTTACACAATACAAAGCTACTGACATAGATTGTAATTTTTATAAACAAATTTTTGAAATAGTTTATTATTGCGATGGGTTTTAACAGGTGCGTATCTGTATATTTTGCTTTATTCAACATATACGCTCAACGATTAAAAGTAAAATTCATAAGAAAAAAACAACATTTGACATATTATATATGTAATATTAAAATTTCTTTTTGAGACCGAAAGATAATACACATGTTTCTTACTTTAAACACATCATGTTTGTTTACATTGGATCATTAACGTAATTTTTCGGCCAAGTATAAAAGCATATCTGGTTACAATGTTGAGCCACGCAAATGTCAAAATGACACACTCAGGCAAATTTACATTTTGGCTTGTTTGTATTGCTTTCATGTTCAATAAAACACACAAGAACTGGGTATTGTGGATCAAATAGCTTTCTGGTGTTTTGCTTGAATTCACCCTGTTCTAAAAGGTTTTGCCATCTGCATGTGTTATGATGTTTGTCACACGTGTCACCGATTCGATAACAGGTGACACAATAAAGACAATAATATTAACACGTTTACATCCTTATTGTCAGGCAAAAGGCGTTCTTAACAAACATATATAATGATCTGCAATCAGAACAGAACATAGATAGATAGTTTATTCAAACAATCCAGAAGGTCGTAGACCCATGAGGACAATATACACATGGCAGAACAGTTACAACACAAACGTGAAACGATATAATACTCAGTACATAATGTTAACAATAAAGGGTTACGATAAGTAAACAGTAATAATAAGTATGCTATATTTAGAACTATCCTTGAGTCAGAATTGGTATAATTTTTTCGTAATTCATAATCAAGCTTATCATCGCAAATAAATAAAACTCTATTCCATATGTGGTTATGACTCTTGGCAAAATGGTAATATTTTATTACAGACTTGTACAGGGTTCATAATCTACACAGCATGTAGAAACATCAACATTTCACGTGGTTAATTTGTGTGGTACATAGCATATCTAAAAAGTATTCATGTACGGTTGTTCTTAAACAAAAGTAATATCAAGGTTAATGTAAGTAAAACACAAGTGAATGAACTTACGTGTTCGTTATCAGACTTTGACGTAGTTCAAATGAAAGGCGAAGAAAGTGAACAAGGTTAAAAAGTATAGTTTTTTTCATTATTGATAAGTAATGTTACAAGTTTATACATAGATGGTCGGCGATATATATTAGCATTAATGAACCTCAATTCGTAAACTACAATACATGGGACAAATACATATACAATGGAACAAATCTTCAATTTCTCTTTGTTTATCTAAATCTGGCAAAATCTCTCCTCACGTGGTAAATAATTTGCCGAGTGTCTCTTAGTTTGAATCCTTCTTAGCACATGGGTGATATTCTTACTTTAGTAGTAATAGGTCTAAGACTGTGAGGGAGAATGTCTAGATATAATTCATATGGTGATTGGTTCTTGAAATACTTGTATTCGTCTAAAATCTTGGTCTTATCTAATAGAGTATTCCATTCTGGTATGTAACAGTAAAAATGTGTTGTTTAAAAAGTCTAGGTAAGGAAACAGTATCTATATCATTACAAAATGCTTCGGAAAACCCATAGTTGTCTAACAATTGCTTAATACCAGAAACCCAGTTCTTCTGAAAGTCGGTTCAATAGTAGATAAAACTTAATTGTTCTTCGTACAATTTCGACACTACTTAAATATCGTGAATATAATGCATATTATACAATCGTGTTATTTCAATTATATGTCTCACTGAACTATCTATTTTGCGATACAGGCAATTATTTGATACTAGATGTTGCTATCGCTGGTCTAGCACGCAATGGCACAACTTTCTGTAACATTGATTTTACTTCGACATTGTTCAATTTATATTTGTTTATGTTTCATTAGATGTGTTAACATTATTATTTAACAAGTTTTTAAAACCCGTAAATAATGGTTTTCTCCTCTAAATAAAATATTTTTTTTATGGTTTTACTATCGTTAGGTTTAGTGGTTTGCCGTTAAGTATTTTTACTTTTAAATTTAATGGCTAGCGTTGTCTTTGGCTTATGATATTGATTCTTGTGAAAGAAAAATTGCATTGTTTTATTAGCCAGTTATATAAGATTATATTAGAATATATTTTCATAACAGCCTTTTAAATGCAAAACATAAATCTGTCATACAAATTAATATAAGGGAAGAAAAGTTATTGATATGAAATTGCGCATTGTTTCTTGTTGTATCTTCACATGTTTAAAATAGTTTTCAGCATTTTAATCAATACATTTTGATCGCAATGTTTTAGGAAACTAAATGGCGAACAACCTGCCACGTCAGTCTGGAGAAAATTAATAATGATCCGAATTCTGTTTCGTTACATTGGTGTGAGTTTTATGTGTAACACTTCATAAATGGATACCAAATTATTCATGCGATTTCCGAACATATTGTACCGTAAACCTGCATTATTGAAGCAAGGTGACACTATTGTCTTCTTTGAAATGTGATTTAAATATTCTTCATTCGAATGTCGATCTATCCAGAATTCGTGGATAATAAAATTAATGAAGCGCAATGCATGCTTCTATTTAATTTCTACCACTGCGTTTCATTTCGATTTGTTATGCTTGTGGCTGCTATTAACAACACAGGGTATGGTTAGAATAATGATTCTGGTTTAAAGATTTACAGGTCTGCAACACTGATCACACAACCGTTATTAGAGCCCGTGCGGCTCGGCTGACTAGCACATTGTCCGTGACAAACTAATTATGCAAGAAACGTCATTGTAATGAAAGCTACCCTGGTCCGTGGTGGGCCCTACCGTGTCAGACATTGTTGTATTTTGTGGCTCAAACTAAGCACAGGAAATTAAGCTGACTATATAAATATTGTCCCATTGTTGAGAATGTTTTGTTAGCGGGTATTCGTATTCTCACAAGAAAGCCGGTCCTTACCACACTGGTCTGCATGGTAATAAAGTCTGTTGTGAGGATTAATTGGAATTCGGTTCTTCCTCGGTGAACATCGCTGCTCAGTATCAAAGTAAACGTGCGCCGGTAATCGCTGGTGCCAATATGTACTGCGCGGAGTAATGGTATAAAAGCTTAACCAGCATGAGTTGCGGAATGTGTCGCACTTTTTTCACACACGTTTCATGTTTGTGTCCTTTCAGGGAGCCGTGAGATTCAAGAAGCACGACTTTAGAACTAGGTAAGTGACTAATTATGTTGTGTTCTGTCGTGTATGGCATGTTGTTACCAGAAAAAAATATTCAGGCCTCATTTTCTCATAACACAATACTAGTCGCTGTGTTGTGCAAGTGTTGTTTGGTCTATTTATTTTTTTTAAAAAATAGCAAAAAGACACGCTGTCGTGCAAGTTAATTTAAGTTAAACGTCTGACATTCTTCTCCGTCATATAAAGTATAGGCGAAAAGAGAAAGGATTTCAACCATGTACAAAAATAAATGTTCCAGTGCACGAACAAACACATAGAAATAAATTAAGTGAAAGATATCGCTATAAACGATTTTATTAATTGCAAATGTATTTCTGTTACAGTGACATACAGTATGTTTAAGAAAAATTCAAATTGATTAGCTTTACGAAACATTAAGGGTGGTATCCAACAGTTTGCAAATATCTTATAAATTTAACGACATATTATCTATATTTGGTTGAATTTGGGCATCGTTCATTGCGTAAACTCAAATTTTAGTTTCGTGTTCATGTTGTTAATAACCTTATTTCAATTGTTAGACAGCGGAAATCTTGTAATTAATTCGCTTTAATCATTAATACCTTCTAAATTTATAATCAAGCACGATTTGGATTTTAGCTATAAAACATTTTAACGTCAGAGCTGATTACCCAGATGATGAAGAAAAATAGTTTACTGCGCAGCGTGGCTCGGATAGGACATACGTTTTGTAATGATAATTGGGGTATTGTGCGTTATATTCACATTTTTCACATTAATGTAGAGCATTAATAAACAGTAGTTTGTGGGATCTTTTCAGGTAACAATAATTTAACTGGTTGAATGAGAGTGGGAGACAGACAGACAGACAGACAGACAGACAGACAGACGGACGGACGGACGGACGGACGGACGGACGGACGGACGGACGGACGGACGGACGGACGGACGGACAGACAGACAGACAGACAGACAGACAGACAGACAGACAGACAGACAGACAGACAGACAGACAGATGGAGAGAGAGAGATAGAGAGAGAAAGGGAGAGAAAGAGGGAGAGAGAGAGAAATATTATCCAAACTTTCAGATATGACCTTTAAAGTATTTGCCTCAAAATATCTGCTTTATATAAGTTTGTCTGTGGTTTAGTCACACCTATCCCCCTAAACGTATCAGATAAACGATTTTTTTCGTACCAGTAACACGATATTTTTGTCGAACCAGCAACACTTGCCTTTATATAAATATTCACAGGCATTCATGACATATAAAGACTATTATGCAAGCAAAATATACATGTATCAGTGAATACGCGACCTTATCAAAAAGTAGCTAAAGAGTCAATCAGATCATATGGTAGTTTTATTATTATATTTTGTGTGGAATTCTGTGAAAAAAGCGCCTTTCTACATTTCCTAAACATTTACATTTTATCTACGTCGGCGCTTTCATAATATTTTAACTAACGGTCATCTTGACCTTATAAACATCTCTATGAAATTAGTTTCCAATGTTTATTACATGTAATTAGTTTGTCGCAAAGAAATACTGCTCCGTTTTGCAATGATATTGTACATATACTAGCATTTATTTGTTCTAATCCCCCTTTAATAGATACCCAGCTTAAATTCCTTTATTGGTTATAGTTATTTAGCTTTAACTGTCTTTACTGTCGTGAACTCTTTTATTTGTTGTCATTAATGAACAAGTGAGTTTGAATGACAATATCTGCATCGATTATACATACATATACCTGTATACAACAATAAAAAATGGCTCTTATATTCAACAACCATCAGAATAACTCAAGTGGCAACAAGGCCAGTATGTAATTACAGTATCTGTGTTATTGTCTAATTAAGAAATAAATAAAAACAAAAACACTGATTTAATTGGTCACCAGTGTATAAAAGTTGTAAAAATGTACTTGTACATGATGTGGAACTGAAATAGATGCCTTCGGATCGCGGAAGCTGTAATCATGAATATTGATCATAAATGTGGTTATTAACGTATGCCAAAGACACATGCGAGCGGAATTATCAAGGTGCAGTGAGGCAGTTTGAATTGGTCATTAGTTTAATTGACACTTGATTAGTCTGAATAGCTACAAGTATATGACATTATAATTATAAAGGAAGATATATGGCTTTGTTATATTAAACAGGTAGAGATGTTATTACTTTGTAATTATGAAAAGTTAAAGGTATATTTCTTTGCAATTATGATAAGCTTGAGATGTATGGCTTTTTTAAATTATAAAGCGGTAGAGATATATTACTTTGATTGATATAATTTACTATTATTATTTCCCGCCTGGACAATTTCAATTTTTAGCCAACTCGGCCTATGGGGACATTGTTTAAGTATATAATCGAAACAAATGTAACAATATAAACGTAAAACCACAGTTAAAATTGCTGTTCTTTTAAAGTATAACGATTCGTGTTTTTAAGCAATACACATTTGTTGTTTTGTTGTTTGTGAGTTGTTGTTTTGTTTGTTTATTTTTTATTTGTTTGGGGGGGGGGCGGTGGAGGGGGGGGGGGGGTGTTAGAGATTTTCGAATCTGCAAAAGGGTACCAAGACGAACATTGACTTATCAAAGATCCTATCACCTGCTGTTTATTGTCATGTTCTTTAGCATATATCCGAGAAACATGATCATAATAAACCACTTAATAGAAGCACTGCTTCTCGGCGATTCGATGTCGATTACCCGTTATTATCGTTTAACCGATTGTCTATAGAGAACTGACGACGCACCGCAGATCAGCTAGAAGACCTTTCCAGATTAAGTTCTCTGTCTCGAACGGGACTCGAACCTACGCGGTGAGAAGCTAAGCAGTCAGTGAAGTAACCAGTCGGTGTCTCCACCACTACGCCTCGGGTGCCTCCCTCCCCCCTCCCCCACCCACGCCAATTTGAATCCATGCTTAAATACTAATCAAGTTACAATATAATTATATCTGTTCTACATGATCTGTATCAATTTTAAAATACGAAAACTGATATATATATACATTCACATGTCCGGCACTGTTAATGCCTCATTTTTACTGCCCCTAACATTCTCGGTTCGAATTCCGGTGGAAACGAATACTTTCGTGATTAAAGATTTTCAACTAGCCATCCGGCGCGCTTTCGTTCTACCCAGGCGGTTTTAAGGGTTTTCGCAACAAATAAAAGCTCTACGTCTACAAAATATCATCAATTGTGTTTATTGCGATGTAATTAAACAAACTTAAAATAAAACCATGTTTATCCAGCAAATATTACATAGCAGCGAATATTGTCACGTTATTACTCAAGTTGGTAATTCGACTTCCGGAATATACTGTTGGTTATTCGGTGAAATAGCAGAAATTAAGCAAAATTTCCGAGAAACACCCACACCCGGTTGTAGCACTTTGATTATACAAAAGAATACTCTCCATACGGCAATAATGATTGCTGGGCCATATAATACTCATAGAAGAAAGCAGAAAAACACGTGCTAATGAATGAGATCGATAAAACGGGCGAAGCACGATTGTATTGCTGTTCTGGTATGGCACAAGTGGCCTCTAAAGTCGCTGTCGGCATGTATGTATATGGTACATTCACCAGTCTCTGCTTGGCGATTGTTTATTAGTGCAACTGCCTTTTAATGTAGAGGCCTCAGTCGAGATGTACTGAAGATTGTGTGTCTAATGTGTGAGCTGTTTCTTCGTATAGGTAGTTTGTTTATTAACTTTGGCTGATTATATCTGTACGTTGTCTTATAAACAAACAATAAAATGTTCAGCAATTTGGAGGCAGGCTTGAATGAAAGGTTGAAGCGACGGTTGAAGCGACGGCTTAAGCGACTTGGTCACATTTGGTATTTGCTTTTTTTTATTGTTTAAGATATTTTTTAACCACTATGAATTATGTAATAAGTAAAATATGATTTCTGAAAAAGCGACTGTATGTAACTAGCACGTACAAAATATTGTAGTTGAGATAATAAAAAGAGTCGCGATGATTTTGAACAACTTTTCAGCTGTTTAGCTCAACACCATAGTTTATGCGCGATGTGTATACATGTAAATCAGTCATGATCTACATAGCATGCTGATTATATGAATATTGATGCAACAATTGACTCGGACATTGATATTTAATGAGTGAGTTCTTTGTCCTTAGTTTTTTTTAAAAAGTCGCTTTAATATAGGACTGTATTTAGTGCTACATTTGTCTGTAGTAAATAAGGGGAATCTAACACATTTATACATGTGTAGTGCATACAAATAATACTTATATTACTCCTTTCTACTACTACTACTACTACTACTACTACTACTACTACTACTACTACTACTACTACTACTTCTACTACTACCGCTTCTACTACTACTACTTCTACTACTACTACTACTTCTACTACTACTACAATTACTACTACTACTACTACTACTACTACTACTACTACTACTACTGCTGCTGCTACTATTACTTTTACTACTACTACTACTGCTGATACTACTCGTACTCCTCCTACTACTATTGCTACTACTACTACTTCTACATAGAAATGACAATAATAATCATAATCAAAATAATAATAATTACTTTCATTATTATAACTATTTTATAGATGTGTAACTATCTGATTTCGCATATAAAATTATTAAACCTATATACACCCCATATACGCATCTTCCACAAAATTTACCCCGAGTCAAATTCTATTCTTGAATAAAAAAAAACGATATTGGTGTTAAATTCTCCGACTATAATATGGTCTACCAGGACACACGTGCCTACCAAATGTATACAATGTATCTTACAGAAATCACGATCGGTTTTGTTCGCCGGAAGTCGTAAGAATATGCTTAAAATGTATTTCGCACATAACATAAACATTGGCGTGGCTTGACAGCTTTGTCTTTGCTTCGTTTGGTAAATAAAACTTGGAATGATTTAAATTTGAAGCGTCCACATAGTGAAGTTTTACAGAGATCGTACTAAAGTGAGCTGTCATCCGAGCAGCCATCTTTGTTTTGACGTCTGTCACAAAAGAAGTCCCATTTAGGGAAATGGTCGAGGTGATCCGACTACCTACATACATCCGAGAGATGATTCGTGAATTATCCTAGGTGTTCCGATTGGTGTTTGGCGTGGGGAGGCAAGGCGATTCTACAGCCCTGTTGTTCAATCCAGGTATTTCTTTCGGCGCCGTCTTCACCAATAGCCGGGGTCTCAATACTAAATCTAAATGGTGTATTACATTTATCCTAAAAATAAAAAATATAAAAATAATTTGTTTCGACCAAGGTCGTTGAGATGCCGATTTCGTAGTTTAATTGCGATGTACACATGTATAAGTTAAAATATTATTTACCATATTTTGTAATAGAAGTTACCAACAGTCTTGTATTGAGACTTGCCGTCGTATATTTTAAATAATCATAAACTTAGCCGGGAAATAGACACCAACTTAATCATAAGTATTAGTTCATGGAAATAAAGATGTATATAATATTCTGAGTCTTGCCAGCTATTTCTATACTTGCCTTTTATATTGTACATGCTATGAAGTGTAATGCATGCTCGGTATTGTTATTTGTAACTCTATAAGATTGACTTTTATTTTAGAAAGAAGTTGGACATTCTTGCATTTCTGCTCAAGTGTTGATGGTTTATACATATATGATACAACGTATACCTTGTCGTTCATTTGAATTCCTATATTTATTTATTTTTATTTCAAATTTGCTCATTAATAAGTGCTGTTTCTTAAAACTTTTCACATGACAATTAACAAATGTTTAAAGATTTTTGCATAACAATAACATTACAAATATAAATGTATTTCTTTTTTATTTATTTTTGACGCTGTTGTTACTATAAGATAATATTTTATCTACGTCATCTGTTTATATTTCACTATATAAATAGCACATCTCTTTAAGGGTGATAGAGCGGAATGTTCACCGGAGACAAATAATGTTAACCGAGCCGTTAGGGTAAACATGCCGCTTCTATCAACAACAAAAGGATGTGATAGTTGTAATATTACACCAAACATCACAATCAAATCAACCAATATCAACTGAATGGGTGTAATGCACCACATTTTAATAAGGGCTCAGCGACACAGACGGTATAAATTACGCGGTTAGCTCCCTTGCTTGCTCGATCTTTGGTGGGGGTGGGGGGGCGGGGCAGTGTTCTTTTTAAGCCTTAACAATAATGTCGCATGGGAGATTACGGATTGCTAAATGACACACATATGGCAATTTTATAAAGCAAATTTACTGGGTATAAATGTAAGAATTTTTTTCCTAGTTTGTATTTCCATTTACATAATTAATAGTATATTTGACATTCTCAGACAAGCAAATGTTATTTTACGACTTTTTTTCATCTCATTAAAGATTCAATAAATTGTTGTTGTTGTTTTGTCTGACAGGTATATGTGTCCACAGAAATGTCTCAGATTCTCCCAAGTTTGAACCAAAATTTATTTCCCATAGGTCATGTACTGGTATCATTAATTGCCTTCTCAGACGATTTCAATGAAAACATAAAAGACGTGTACCGTGCATTATTAAGTAAACGTCTTACTCAAGCTCCAATTAAGTATTACACTTCGAACACTGAAAAATATTAAACAATTAAAAAACAAATAAGCAAATAAAACCTACAACCTTGACTATGTCAAGTAATAAATTTAAAAATGTTATCCGGCAGTTTGCCTACGTCTCCTACAAGTAAACCATCTAACCCATTATTCTGGAGAATTTATTCATAATTTTTTAATAAAAATTCCTTTGTTTAAGTAATATCATGTTTGTAACATCAACTTACATGTAATTGTAAGACAGTACAAATCGTGAAATATATCGCTTAAAATGCCAGTTATTTAAAAATCTATAAATTAATATGAAATAAATTTCAGCAAAAAAAATGGATATAGCCAGCAGTCAGACCTGGGTGTTTATGCAACGTGATCTTCAAAAGTCAGTGTTCACGTGATTTTCTTGGTTTAAAAATAACTCATTTTAGTTCAGGGAATTTTTGTAATACACTCGGGAACAAAATTTGCTCGAAGTCTTGTTCTCCTGCGTCAGCAATTCGCAAAGAAATTCTCTCTTTTTTATACTCTCCCATTCTATGTGCTTTGTTTTGACCTTCGGAGTAGAAAAAGAATGTCAAGTAAACAAATGACAAATTATAAAACGGTACATTCGTAAGGAGCACATGAGGAACTCGACTCTTTATCTGTAACCACCGTACGACATGACAGTTGCATGTACGTACTTGTGTATAGTAAACTTACCTGTAATTTCAACAGTAATTATTCTTAAGATACACATTCTTGCTTATAGGATTTCAATAATGATTCTTACAGGGGTATTCAAGATGTATATATTTGCTCAACTCGATTTTCTGACTAAAATATGTTTTTCTAATTTCTCATTTGACGTGATTGTCTGCAACAAGAAAGATTGAACACATAATTGTGTATTATATGACCCCTGCATATGTGCAACCACATGGCACAATATGTTAGACTATACAGCTTACTACTTACAAGTCTTGTCTTTTCGCTTTCAGCCAAGACACCTAGTGGTGAGCTATACCCCTCACGCTTGCCTATGTACTCCAACACTTGTTATGTAAATATAATCATTTTACGATCGTAGGACCCCTACATATGTGTATTTTGATTATATACTCCTTTGCAATGTCTTCCCCTATAAGCATTGCATATCACTATTATTATCTTTATAATGTTACATATTATATGTGCTAATTTATTTTTTCTGTACACACTATCACGGTTTAAGTTTACCTGATCTTAAAATGCTGTACAACGTCATTCTTCCGATCCATAATGGTAAATATGTGTTGCTCTCCGTCATGGAGTAAAAACATCTACGACACCATCCGAATTGTGTAACATACGTAACAGCATTACAATATCTTTTTCTTAAAAATAAAGCTTTCTCAATCGTATAGATGAAACTTACTGCTGCCACAACTTCTTGTTATTTTACAAATTGTCGTATAAAAAATTCACATTAATTACAGATAGCATCTACTTCTATAGCAACCGCAATAAATGAAGCCAGCATCATAGAAAACAAGCGTGTTTATTATTAAAGTCACTGTATGACTCACATGGCGACCCGTATACCTATTATATAACTAGCAGACGTTAACTTTAGACCCCTATACAAACATTGTTATCCCGAAATATAAACACTTATAGGTAGAGCAGGTTGGACCACTATAATGCTTTCGATATTTCAAAAGAAATACCATGCATATTATATGGTGCGTAGCCGAGTGGACAACGTATCTGAAACGTCGTATGATGCTTCGAACTCCACAGACGTACAAATATAAATATATATTTATCAAACAACAAAATTTATTTATTTATTTATTTATTTATTTATTTATTTATTTATTTATTTATTTATTTATTTATATCTATCTATTTTTTTCTCTATAGCTTTTTGTAATTATGATATCTTCAATAAGCACACATAAAATACATTTCAAATAAAACTTGTGCAAATATATCGTTTATGTAAAATAATGAGACACAAGAGATAATTGATGCAAAGATCAAAGGTCGCCGTCGAGATCATGTCCAACAAGGGAACATTTGTGCCTTATCACAAAACAATCAAGAAACGGCAAAACCTTTGCTATTAAAAAGGTTTAAAATGCCGTCTAGTAGAAAAGAGCATTTACTTGCACATATGACCTCGCCGTAAAAACTACAATTTAAATTAAACAAATCATACATACACATATTGAACATTAACAATTTTAATTGACAGCTAACGATGAAGTAACATTTTAAATTACAATTTAATTTCATTCTGATATTCACCTTAAATGAATCATCACAAACTTGTTCTTACTTTCGCTTGGCTTGCATGTGAAATTCCTTTGTTCTTTGCCTTTTCGGAGTTTGGTATATGTTGCAATGCTCATAGGACTTTGTCATATATTCTTATTTATGACCACAACAATGTTACTTGTGCAGTGTGGCGGTCGTAAAAATCTCCCCGTGCATGTAATCTATGTTGTCATTTAATTCATCCTATAAGGATTGTTACGTGTATTTCCTTTGATGGACATTGAACTTTGGTTCTTCAATTCCGTCTTCACATGAACAGGATGCTACAGCCATTTATTCATCTCTTGTAATGTTTGTTCATGATTCAGAAAGTTAATTTTATTTATAGTCAACATTTATGTGTAGTTTTTCAAATTGAAATAGTACCATATTATTTTCTAAACACAATGTGGACCCTATTTTTCAATGACGTCACTACTTTCACCTGACGTAATAAATTCAGCGTGGACATTTTGTTCAAATAGATCGTTTTTCTTTTCTTGCTGGATTTGGAGAAATCGTCAGCAAGTGCAGGTTAGAGTGCTTAAAACTTGCGCACCCATGGCCATATTGCAATGACGTTAACAGCGGACGACGCAGATGTCTTTATTTCCTAATGAAACTTCAAATTATGTTACTTACATCGATTGCTTGCATGTGAAACCTTGTTCTTCCTTTCGATTGTAGATGTTGCAATGCTCATACGGACTTGTCATTTTACTTATAGCATAATACCCTAAATTCAAAGAATGGAAATGCACGCAATTATTTGGTGATATAAAACATGGCGCTATCCATAGGGCTTTTCTAGAAGTTATTACATATAGACGCTGCGTTCATGCGCGGCGACGATTATTGTATTGTTTGCCTGTGGGAAAGTATTACACATTGCATGTTAAGTAAACTGCGATACTATACGCACATGAAGAGAGCTATATAGCATTTGTACAGAATAAGCAACTGATGAGATCACTGTGTTACGTTAAGTATTTTGTTTAAATAATAAATAGGATTACTTATTAAATTGGACACTTGTGGCCTATTGGTATTTCTATAATGCCATTGACAATCATAAACTGTACTTTAACAAATATATTGTAACGAACGAAATATGTTTCTAAAGTATTGGGTCGCACATTAGGTATACCAACTGCAGTATATTAAATTAAAGAAATACCTTGTAAAAATACATTTCCGAATGGCATTTCTTTGAAGCTATTGTGATTTCTTGCCCATCATAGCAGACTTCTTTAAATATTGATTTCACATTCCAGTAAGCTGCAAGAAAACGGCCGTGGACGGTTTGTATGAAATCGGTATCTTCAGAATGTTTGCCTATATAAAAATTAACAGTATTTTATCAATGTTTTACGAAATTGTGGCATATTTCCTAATAAGCTCTCAGATTAGGCTAAGTAAGGACAATTTAGGACACATGATTCTCATTTGTTAAACAGTGCAAATTGTGAAATAATTCTAACTTTATTTTACATGACATTCCTTCCAAATTTATAAATTGTGATTTCTTCACAAAATAAAAATCGACACCAGACCTAATTACCCTAATTACCTGGACGGTGATATAATGTGTTTATAAAAGTAAGTGGTCACGTGGTAAAGTTAGTTTAAAAATAGCTCTCTGTCCAGCGTGGCTCAAATAGGAAACCTATACTTGTAAAGACCAGTCGGGTGTGGCGCATCATTTGTCACATACATGAAGAGCATCAATAAACTACATTTCTCATGATCTTTAAGCAGCACTCATCTATACATGATTTTCGTAAATAATGTTTCTTTAATTTAAGTTATAAGTCTGACTTATTACTATAAGCCCTTGGATGATGTACAATATTTACTTATTAAAACACGTGTGTACACGTATATCTTTCTATCTATATAGCAATAAATGGCGGATCCAGGAAATTATGGTGGGAGGATAATGTGTGTGTGTGTGGTGGGGGGGGGGGGGGGTTGAGGGAAGGGGGGTACACCATCCGTCCAACGTTATCGCTGTAAATACTATATATATATTTACTTTAAAAGCTTGGCATTTTAAGCTTACATGTATGTGTTTCACACCTCTACTCTTTTACCTTGTTGGTGGACGGGGGATGCCCTCAACCCCCACCCCTACCACGCCCCTGGATCTATCCCTTAACGAATGTAATCCTCGCTGCTACTCGATCAATCTTAATTTCAAAAGACAACACCAAAATCTTTTGCGAAATCATACCAATGTTCTTTTAAGTTTTCAAGAGGTTACGATTAAATAGAATCACTGTTGTAGTATAAGCTTATGTTCGGCTGTTCACATTTGTTAGTGAGAGGCTTATGGCGCCTGAAGTCTTTAAATAAGGGACTATTACTGTCAGTCCACAGACTGCCGGGAATCTTCCATGCCTGTAAATGGCCTGGTAACGAAATAAGCCGGAAATAATAGAACAAGTACCAGGCTGTTAAATATATAATCGTGTTAGAACCGTTCCGAATAAGATTTAATGAGGTGTTCTGGGTAAGACTTTTACAAATGAAAATAAACCGATTTGACTTTTTTATTTCATGCATATAAAGCTGATTTTTTTTCATTTTCTCGTTTCTAAATGGGGATTTAAACGTTCTATCATGGTTTTAGCTATATTTATAACAAAAACAAAAATTAAAATCGGTCACATTTCACCGTACACTTACTGAATAAAAGCAAATGATGTGTACATGATGTATATTCTCTCAAAATACACACATGTGCTATTACATTTGATTGCGATTATTCAGCGACAAATACACCATCTTTAATATGTCATATATGGCTTCGTAATGGACCTTTTCTGTCGTCATCCTACTGTGTGTTAGCCTATCACTGATCCTGTAGTGCGGATATTTAAATTCCCCAAGACGAAGTAAAATACAACGTTAATTAGTATCACTAACCCACAATATGCATAACTTAAATTATAACGTTGTTTTTTAGCCATAGTCGATCATAACCGTTAATTGAATAGGGCGTTTCCGTTAAACACGCCGAAAGTAAACAGTGTCGTCAGTGTGTCTTTTTTTCCGACCCGAGGACAAGTCTATGTTTTTGCTGTTCCATCCTAAGAGTTATTAATGATCTTTTTTTTCCGAATAAAAAGCTGGCCTTCCTCTCTTTTGAATCTGGAATCCCTCCGCCATTGTTATTTACGAATAAAAGGTCCCGGACGAAAGTAAATTTTGGGTCCAAGAGAGGATACGAATGCTGACGTAACTGATCAAAATATTTTGAGATTCGACCGAAGTGTTTTAGGATTCCCTAGTACTTAATTATTTTACACATTTATGAATTTTTAATTGACTCATTTGAAATAATGTTAGCTATGGAAGAACAGTCATATAACATATCGGGAACGTTATTTGCACAAGGTGTGATGATGAATTTCCAAACGATATATAACCTTAACAATCGAATACAAATACTTGTAGTTCTTATTGTGGTTTACCGATTCCGTACTTTATGTTGTCGTAAAGATTGGCAGTACCTTTATTTTTAGCAGTAACACTGCATCGCCTGTAAACTTCAAGATCGTTTCACCTAAATTTAAAACAAAAACGGCAATGTGTTATATTATATAGAAAAAAATGGCGTTGTAACCTAAACTCTATACGTAAATTAAGTTATGTTTTAACAGGTTAGTTGTTTTATATTTTCCTATTTAACACCGATGTTTAATAACTTTTAATCCCAAAAGGCATTTAACAAGTATCAACCTAAAAAGAAAAACAACATTTAAAATAAGATATTGATTAGTTGTCTTGGTACATAATTCGCATGTTTGTAAACTGATTTAAAGTTTGTTTGTTTGTTTGTTTGTTTGTTTGTTTGTCATATTTGCTTGAGCGATAGCAAGGGAGCTTATACCATTACCATTTTTAACGACTTCCGTATGTCGCGGCCCGGGATAGAACCTGGGGCCTCCCGAAAATGAAGTCGACGCTCTAGCGACTGCGCTATCAGGTCCGGTCTTTACTCTTATGAAGTGCATCGTCAGAGTGTATAGGGTATGCCGTAAACACCTGAAATATTTGTTTTGTTTATTGGGTTTATCGTCCCACCAACAGGATTTCAGTTATCTGGAGACGGTGTCCACTTGAAGCAGATATAGTGCTGCCTTCACTGTGTATAGCATGCCGTGAACACCTGGCATGATACCACGCCCAGTCACATTATCCTGACACTGGGCAAACCAGTGGAACTACCCTTATATTTGCCTGAGCCTTAGCAAGGGTGCTATACCACTACCATTTTTTAACGACTTTGGTATGTCGCGGCTCGGGATCGAACCCGGGGCCTCCCGTATCTGGAGCCGACGCTCTACTGATTGCGCACACCTGACATAATATCGCACCATTCTTGTTACACCGTGTAAAGCAGTCGTGGAAATACCATTATTTTTGCATGGTAGTTATATTTTCTTGGTTTTTGAAATATTTCCCTTTTATTTGCTTGAGTGTTAGCGAGGGAGCTATACCACTACCATTTTTAACGACGTATGTCGCGGCCCGGGATCGAACCTTGGGACTCTCATAATTCTTTAGACAACAACTACAGATATTAAGATGAAACTATTACATTTTACATAGTACATCTAATTTGTATATAAAAATAAATACGTAGTCTATACCAACCAAACAGCCATTACAAACAATCCATGCGTTTATATAGCTTGTGTAAAATACGTCTATGTGTACACGGATGCATTATGGCTGTAAAATTGTCCATTAAGGTAAAAAATAATCGTAACCAAGCCGTGAGGTAATTTCCGTTAATGGCGTCAGAAACACAGACCAAATTCTAAACCATATGATCTTGTAATCGAATGTTTATCAAATGAGGTTCACTGTCTGTATGTTTAATATGCGACTGAAGATCTACTACACGTAAGTACAACTTTATGTCATTAATTTGTATGCAGTAATGATTACTGTCTGACTCACGGTTTGTCTCGCATAAGCGATCCAGTTGTATACATTTGACCTTTACTGATATCAGGACATGTTCACCAGCGTATCAAATAGTCATCAATACAAATTATTCCATCAACACAGCAATGTCTAGGGGGTTGCCCGATGCCGAGCGATTAGAGTAGCCAGTTGCCGACTTGTAATATCCTGGTCCCTCAATGCATGGGTTCGATTCCAGTTCGGGGCGAGAACTTTCATGTAGGGACTTTGTGTGTGTGTGTGTGGGGGGGGGGGGGGGGTCCAGTTGCCATACGGTGCGCCAGTGGTTCTATCTATACTTATATCCGGTGTCTTCCTCCACTTATAATTAGCTGGACGTCGCCAAAATGATCATCACACGGCCCGTGTGTTACAACGAAAAACAAAACAAACAACTTTTTTTCTCGCTTGTCGAGTCAAGTAAGGTCAGTCAGGATCCAAGGTCAAACAACTTTGAGATTTAAAGTTTGAAATAATTTTAAGAATCTCATTTGAGAGATTGATAATCTCCTGTACAGGTGGAATCACACAATTTGCCTATATCTAATAGATGTACAAATATCATAAACTTATACCTTTGTAAAGCAACCTCTTTTCATAGGATTACCTCATTGTTACACTTATCGTAAAATGCATCGTTTTTAATTCCCCTTTTTCCAAACCTATCTATGGAATTTTAGATAAAAATAGATATCGACTACAGAGCTAATTACCCGTATTATCACAAAACGTAATTTCAAGAGTAAGTGGTCACGTGGTTTTCTTTGTTAAAGGTAGATAACTGCAACGTGGCTCAGATAGGCTAAACCTTATTTTGTTATGACAAAGGTGGCCTAACGCTTTACTTCAAAAATAGATCACATGGCAACAATAAAAAAATTTTTTTGGGAATAACTTCAAGAAACAATAATTCATTTTGTTTCGTGTGAGAGAAAATATCTGTCGGAACCACCATTAATATTCATCCAATCAGAATCTTAAGGATAATCTTAGACTCGAGCTGAAACTTTTAAATTTCGGACACAGTTGTGAAGTTTACCTCTGTGTTGTTGGGTAGCAATTTTACAGTTATGAAGGCCAGGCAATGATGTACAAGGTTACTATTTCACTTGCAAAAGGATTCAGCTAATACGTAATGGATTTCAGTGTTTTGCCAAACGGTGTGTGGGGAAAAAGTCACAATGGAAAATACGTCCAGCGCTATTGGCTTTGTCCTACACAAAGGTTAAGTATGTAATTGCACGTTTGACTTTTCCTGAAGTTACAAAACATGATATCCATGTAGATAAAAGGATAGAACTTTGACATATATATGACTGCTAGATTTAGCTGTTTAATGGGTTTATCGTCCCGACAAAAAGTATTTAAGTTATCTGGAGACGGTGTCCACTTGAAGCAGATATAGTGCCGCCTTCATGGTGCATAGCATACCGTGATCACAAGACATGATACCACACCCAATCACATTATGGAGCTATACCACTACCATTTTAACGACTTTGGTATGTCGCGGCCCGGGATCGAACACAGGCCTACCGATTGCGCTATCAGGTCCGCTTCTAGATTTAGTAATAGGAGACACAACAATAAAGATGTGTAAAGTATGATGAACATTTAATGATCGTTTTTAACCCAACAGTTCTTTATGAACGAAAAGAAGTATACATGTAGGTAAAGAAACATTTTTTTTACATAAATTTGCAGTATATTTGGCATAATGTATCGATTCCTGTAGATGTTGGATACCTAAATGCATTAATGTAATTTTCTTCAGTCGAAATAATGCCCTTTTATCACGTGCTGCGTTTATGTGCATGACGGATAATTGAATGAAAAAAACCAGTATAAGATTGTATAACAGAAACAGATGTGACGTTCACACTACCGACATACATTTAGTAATCTAGCTAAATGTCAAATGCAAATTATAGACCAGTATTGTTTGAACCACCTTTGTGCGTCATCTTTTTGTGCTGACGTCCCGTTTCCTTCAGACTCAACCATTCTGACCCTATTCATGATGTGTTGCCATTATAGGACTGTCATCTGCACGACAATTATATAAATATCACACCCCACGGAGGGTAGATAGTACGAATTAAAACCCGAGTTAGGTAATGTCAACTGCGACGAACGTCACTTGAGGTATAACCCAATCGGAACTCCTCGGGTAATTCCGTCGGATTTATCTGGTGCAATGATACAGAAATCACGGTCGTTTTGTTCGCCGGAAGTCGGAAGAATATGCTTAAAATGTAGTTCGCACAAAACATAAGCAATGACGTCGTTTGATAACTTTGTCTTTGTTTCGCCGGGTAAATGTAACTTGGATGATTTAAATTTGAAGCAGCCACGAAGTAAAGTTTTACAGGCATCGTACTGTAGTGAGCTGCCAACCGAGCAGCCATCTTTGTTTTGACGTCCGTCACAAAGGAAGTCCCATTTAGGGAAATGGCCGAGGTAATCCGACTACCTACACTACATCCGAGAGATGATTCGGGAATCATCCGAGATGTTCCATTGGGTTTTACCGACTATATTGAAGCATGTTGCATTGACACTTTGTTCATTCTGCAAGTTTGACCGCTTATAATTCAAATTAGCAGTTGCCTCTCCTCCAAAGAATTTCTGAGAAAAATATTACTTCAAGATCTTTGGCGTCAATAAGTGGTTGACTACAAAGCGATTTTATCAAATCACTTCTTGTCAGAAATCATTAGCAGTTGAACTTTGATTTTAATACTTCGGTTAGATTGGACTTAATGCAACAAAGTACCTTTAATCTTTACTGATTACCTGTAAAAGTTGTTTCTATTCAAACAGGTGATGTTGGTGTTTTATTTTTTATATATAAATATTCACTTGCAGAAAGACCAGATTGGATGTGTTTTCGACGATATATTAAGAAAAAAGACTAAAATGTTCAAACTTCAAACCAATTCTCAACAACTTATGTTGTAGCTAAGTTGTACACAAGTTATGCAAACTGACACAAAACAGACCCTTGAGTAAAAACCCTACACTTATAAAGTTTATAGTGCTCGTGTATATATTACAGTATAAAATTACTTAGCATAGATCGTTTTTTTATGATTAAATGGCTTATGTTCGTAAACATGTTTTATCGTTCTATGTCAATACAATGTAAATAAAGTGTGGTGAAATCGTCTGTTTGTTTGAGCTTTATGTCCTGTTTAGTAAAAATATGTTGACATGATTTACAAGTAAATCTAGCATTCGAAAGTCTAACCGAGGGGATTTTATATCGTTGGTACTTAAATTCGTGGATTGACTTGCCCACGAATTCCACGAAATTAAATGCTCCACGAAATAAAATGCTTTCACAGTAGTACAATCGCTAAGCCAGTGCTGTTCTGGTTGATTGTGACAGACTGAAAACTACGTTGAGATTCTGCACGGATAATACATATACAGGAGTATAAATTGTAGTCATTCCCTGTATGTATGTTTGTTGGTTTATTGGGTTTATCGTCCCACCAACAATACTTCAGTTATCTAGAGACGGTGTCCACCTTGCAGCGGATATAGCACTGCCTTCACTGTGTATAGCATGCCGTTAACACCTGGCATGATACCACATCCATTCACAGTATCCTGACATCGGGCCAATTAGTCGTGGAACGACCCTTATATTTGCTTTAGCGTTAGCGAGGGAGCTATACCGTTACTTATTCTTTTACGACACTGGTATGTGGAATCGAACCCTGGGTCTCCTGTACCTGGAGCCGCCGCTCTACCGATTGCGCTGCCATGTCTGGTTTCCAATGATGTTGTTGAATACAAATACTTTACAATTAAAGGTTAAGTATTCACTTCAGACCTAAGCTGTCAGAACACATTTTCATGTAATAAATATTGCGTTTTACACCAGCGAAGGTAATATAATAGTTTTCTTTTATTTCTACTATTTTCCTATTAGAGGGGTCAATGTTCGAATATAATATTCTGTTTTAAGTCTTATAGAAACATAGAATAAACATGGATCATGACATTCAGTTATTATTAATCGTACATATTTATCGATTGCCGTTGGTAGCGGTCTATATCAGATATGCGTTATTTCATAAAGTATTTGTGAACATGTATGTGTCTTACTATCATTGTTGTCCATCTTAACGATAAACATACTATTTTGGAAAACGTATCATAGTACATTCCATTCCGGAATCTTTCCGTCAAACCTCAACGTTAAGATCGCATGGAAGAAGTATGATTTACTTTCAGCGCATATGTGGTTCCTTGTTGTCAACACATTGATGGTACAATTCCTTTAATGCATTGGTCCTACCATGATTTAATGCAATCTTGGTGGTACCATAATTTTAATCATTGTTCCTACAAATGTACCATGATCTAATGCATTGATCGTTCCTTATATATATTTGTGTGTGTGTGTACGACTATTTATCGTGCATACATTTAGTATTTGGGATGTATGCTGAGATTGTATGCTCACATATCTTGCTGCTAACTTAAGTAATCTTTAACCTAGGAAATATTTTTATTTAATGAATAACTCTTCCTTTTTACCTATTTTAGTCAGTACAGTGTCAATCTAAAATGTCAAGTTAACATCCAGACAAGATCGATTAACAGTAGCGGAAACAAGTTAGTTTGATAAGTTAATATTATTATTGGAACGTACGTATAGGTGTACGTATAAAAATTCCCGCTAAGTAAAGGAAAGTACTCATAATCATATAACAGAATATGACGAATCACAAAATAGTTTTATTCCACGCGGTGAGATAATATGTTATATTAGACATATAAATATGTGAATTTGTGCTGCAAAAAGCAGGGGGGAAATGATAAACAAATAAAGTGAGTCACCAGCAATTTCTACAGCTGAGTTATATTTTAGTTGTTTATCGAACGAAACTGTTCATTTCTTAGACCAGCCTTTATGGTTTAGTAGCAATAATACAGATTCGATTTTACAAGCCTCCCTTATAAAATGTTTCTTTGTCCAATCAATGTCATCCTAACCGAATAACTACTCCTCGGAAACAGCGGTTTCAGGCCCGACGTTGTACCTGGCAGCGATACAGCAGTGAAAGCTAAGTGTTATGTTACAGAACATACACTGTTGACGTCTTGCGATTACTTATCTTTATAAATGTATATTCATTTTCGACACCGTAGAAGTTGTCTGTCTTGCGATTTTGAAATGTGTTAACATGACAACGAACATGCCAGTTTTTTTATGAGTGGAGAAAATGATGAAGAGTATTGATAAAAAATGAGAGACTGACAACCAGCAGAAGAGAGTAGTGAGATAAAAAGAAATAAGAAGGAAATGAACAACCGATTAAAGAAATGGGCAATGAAACACAAACTAGGATAGAAAAATAGCAATTAAAGACACGTTGCAAGGAAAAAATGGGGCGAGGAACAGAGAAGCCAAAAGGAAGCTCTTCGAAAAATAAAGAAATTCGATGGTGGTGGTCGAAGGGTGGGGTGGGGTGGGGGTTGGGGGTTGGATGGGTATGCATAATATCATACTACCATAATACGCATCTCACACTTAAGTAAAGTTAACAGAAAAACAGACTATAACATACATAAACCAGGGAAACCATTCACCAGTTTCATTTTATTTTGACATATAAGAACTGTTGTAAACACATTAGAAAACCATGAAACTCTTGCCTTCAGCCTCATCAAAGGAGAAAAAAAGATTGTTTTATGAAAGTCATGAAAATAGGCGAACAGACTCATCTAAAGTGTTCAGTTTCACGACATGCCTCGAATGAAATGCATTCTTGATGAGTTGCCGGCTCTGGTGATGAAGTTGTAAAACAGGGATACGTGAGAAGTGGAAAGCAAGCAAGATGGTCAGTTTAATTTTTGGAGTTTGTAATTAGAATAAAGAATTCATGCTGTCCTTCTGCTTCACCAAAATACTTGTCGACGTTGTATTACCGACACTGTACTTGTCACAAATGAGAAGCACTCAAAACGTAATCTGCACTGTCCATGATGATTGTATACATAATCAGGTCTGGGTCTAAATTACACTCTCCCGATTCAAGATCGATTTTCCCTCGATGCAAACAAGAGATGGCTGTCCAAATCAGAATCCTAGAACAATAGAAGAAACTCTCTTTAGCTGGGTGCGTTTAAGAATAGAAAGTACCTATCTTGTGCATTCTAGACCTATAGGTTACCTGGTAGCTGGGGCACGCTAGAACAACAGGTTACTTGGTGGCTGGGACGAGCTTAAACAACAGGACACTTGGTCGCAGGGGCATGCTAAAGGAACAGGTCACTTGGTAGCGAAGGCAGGCTAAAACAACAGGTCACTTAGTGACAGGGATATACAATAACAACAGATCACTTAGTGACAAGGATATACAAAAACAACAGATCACTTAGTGACTGGGACGTGCTAAACAACACGTCACTTGGGTGGCAGGGGCAGGCTAAAACAACAGATCATTTGGTGGCTGTGTTAAATTAGAACAACAGGTCATTTGGTGGCTGGAAAATGCTAGAACAACAGGTCACCTGGTGGCCGGGGCATGCCAGCACAACAGGTCATTTGGTGGCTGGGGCATGCAATAGCACAACAAGTCACTTGGTGGCTGGGGCATGCTAGCACAACAAGTCACTTGGTGGCTGGGGCATGCTAGCACAACAAGTCACTTGGTGGCTGGGGCATTCTAGAACAACAGGTCACTTGGCGGATGGGCATGCTATAACAACAGGTCACATGGTGGATTGGGTATGCTAGCACAAGTCACTTGGTGGCTGGGGCATGCTGGAACAACAGGTTACTAGGTGGATGGGACATGCTAGCACAACAGATCACTTGGTGGATGGGGCATGCTAGAACAACAGATTACTTGGTAGATGGGGCATGCTAGAACAACAGGTCATTTAGTGGCTGGAGCATGTTGGAATTAAAGGTCACTTGTTAAATGGGGTATGCTATAACAATAGGTTTATTGGTATTGGGGTCAGGTTATATCAATAGGTCACATTTTTGACAGGGGCATGTTATGAATCGGATGCCTTTTAGCTGAGTGTGGAGTATCGAACTGCTAGACCATGCATTTGCTGACTTGTGAATGCTAGAACATTAAATCCAACAATTGTAAGCTAGTTGGGGATTGTCGGACAATTGACCAGGCAGTTGTTGGCTTGAACATGCAAGACTAATGGGTCACTTGTTATCTGTAGGTGTTTAAGATCAATTAAACGGATTCTTGTATGCTGGAACTAATAAGAACACTACAGGCGGACTCCTTCGAGCTGGGACATGCTAGAATAATAGAACTAACATAAACATATGTAAACACAGGTAGTCTTGATAATATATGTGACACTTGTAAAATTGGACATCTTAAATGAAATGCCCGGAAACGTCTTAGCTGGGGATACCTGAAGAATAATAATACACACATGCGTTAGCTGAACGTTGCGTACATTGCATGAGGCAGATCTCATATACAGTCGCAAATAGTTGTAAATCACAGAAAAATAACGTTGTACATTTATACGGTATAGATATACAACATTAGCTAAAATAGCATAACAACAGCATCACTAACATTGAAGGTGCCATATAATATAAGGTTACTGTTAAGAAAAACACGTTATCAACTTATGCTATAAATTTCTCACAATGACATGCAAATATAAACATATTAATTTTGTACCAAGCCATTGAGGCATAGACTTTGTAACACCATAAACAATGCTTTGATGATAGGATTATGTCCCACTGAAGGTAAATGGCATGATTTATTCGGATAAATGGAAGGGCTACAGAGTCTTATGTACTGTTGCCATTAATAAAACATACAAGACAAACAAATAGCATTTTGAATTGTATATCTTTTCTCTACTGGAATAGAAATGGGTCCATGTTTATTTGATTTAAGATAAGACCGAGTATTCTTATTTCCTTATGTAATATAAAGGTAAAAAAGCACACATTAATGTAGACTCTTGACATTGTCGTGTCGTGTTATGATTAGGTTATAATTGTTATCGTACGGGAGGCCCCGGGTTCGATCCCGGGCCGCGACATACCAAAGTCGTTAAAAATGGTAGTGGTAATGCTCCCTTGCTAACGCACAAGCAAATATAAGGGTAGTTCCACGACTGATTGGCCCGGTGTCAGGATAATGTGACTGGATGTGGTATCATGCCAGGTGTTCACGGCATGCTATACACATTGAAGGCACCACTATATCTGCTTCAAGTGGACACCGTCTCCAGATAACTGAAATACTGTTGGTGGAAGATAAACCCAATAAATATAAACATAAACATATAATTGTTATCATCAAGCTAGTGTCAAACACTGCAGCGTGAACTTCCACCACAAGGTTGCTTTCGGTACTTAAGCTAAGGGCATGTCTGACAAGAAAGTTTTAGCGCCGACAGAAATACTAAACAAAATGGTGAAGGACGGGAAATTATAAAGTAAGGCGACTCCGGACAACCATTGGTGAATTGTATAAATCAAGGCATATACGCTCGTGTGTGCTTATGTGCACACGTACGTACGTACGGACGGACAAAAATGCAGGCGGTTGCAAAGACTAATTGACGGACGGACTGGACTTATATCACAAAAGCGGACTCGAAAGGACGGAAACACAGAAGGGCAGACAGTTTGACACAAAAAGCAAAATAGACAACGCTTAGTTTTAAACATATACGAAATGTAAAAGCATTTATTACTCAGAACTCATTTTCTTGCTGTATCCTTTGCTTGCAGAAAGTTTTCCGTATAACTGTACCTTTGTTATCAGGGAAGTAGCCAAACGGCCAATGAACGATCAGTGAGGACGGCTGAAGCTAGGAGATTACATCCACATGTTATATGATATCCTGTTAATGAGCGGATGATTTGAACACAAACACTTACAGGCAGTGAGTAACCCATTGCATCTCGCTGTATACAGTAGGCATCGCAAATCGGTTAGGAACACGATCGTTCAGGTGTAAAATAGCGTTTTAATCGATCCAATGACACAAAGGTCATCGCTATGATTTATGTATGGTTTGTTATTAATGCTTTATAGTGCAAACAGGTTACTTAACCAATTTTCGGTCGCACGTACCTGTGTAAATGAACCTGGTCCTGCATTATTTATGATTGATATTGACTGTCAGATTAATTAATAACACGCGTAACTTGAAGGCGTGACTTGCTGGCATTTCGTTGCTGGTTTATTAATCGCTGATAATAAAACTATTCTGAAAAATATTATTCGACTTAAGGGCTCGGCTGCTACGAAAACAACGGCTTAAACGAGCAAATGCTTCTCTGCGTTCATTTAGGGACAGACCTTAGTGTTACGCTCTTGAATAAATTATATTATATATGAGCAGAACTGATTAAATATTGTCAATTTATAAACTATACTGTTATATCACCGTAAACATGCATGATCTAATAAACTTGAAAACTCAATCAACCAAACAAGTTTTTGGAGAAAAGTTTAAATGTGCCCAAAACTATAATGAAAGATTCATACTCTATCAAAGCATTAGAACAAATTATCCGAACATTTATTAAACATTATATCTAAAGATATGACTAAAGAATGTAAAAAAAAAACGTTATACGCAATTTCATGCATTTTAATAGTCGTTTACTGTTTCCACAAGAAATTAAACTACATTGAGTTTCGCGGATACTTGTTGACTTTGGCGATAATTTACATGAAAAAAAACAACAAAAAAAACAACAAAAAACGTTTATGTTGCTAGCTGGGTGTAGTATGGTGATTGTTTGTTTATTGTCCCTCAATCGACGTTAGTACAGATAAGACAAGATATCCTTGGGTAAAGCACGGATTGAAGTGCATTGCTCATCTTAATTAATCATTTGTAAGCAATTAGGCTGAAGAGTACAGTTTATGTATTTTGTCAGTTTTCACCACAGATGTAAAGTGGATGACATTTTGATAGGGTTTCCTTACATTTTCTCAAAACGATGTATTTTAATATGTTTGCAAACCTGTCGCAATAAAAATAAACAAATGGGCTTATTTAGAAAAGTTGTATAACTGTAAAAAAAAAACTTTCGGGTAATTGCCTTCTGATAAACAGAACAGAACAGAACGTATCTTTATTTCTTCAAAGTATTCAAAGTATACAGCATTGAGAATGATACAATTCAAACAAAGAATGGGTCTTCAGTGGTAAGTACACCATTTAGTGTGTGAATCTTTTTAAGGATAGAATGCTTAGTAATATTTCTAAAATAAGGGTCGGTGTGGAAAATGTTTTTAGGTAAATTTGAATATATAAGGATAATAGATTTGTAAAAAAAATGAAATAATAATGATATAAATAACAGAAATAATAATAATCTTGTCAAATTGTTATTGCCTTCTGCTTCTTGCAGGAAATCATTGGTATTTAATAATCGACATGTTAAAGAGAATGTAAGTGTAATAATGACGAATTATGTTTTGTGTAAAAGGGATAATTGAATAAAATGCTATGATTCTATTTCATCTAGCCGACATCTTAAGGTACATCTGAGGTCGAAGTCACAAACAAGGCTTCCTGTTGTTGTTTTTCAAAACACATCCTATGAGATAGATTCAAATTGATAAAACGTTTGAAGCTTATAATACTTTAATGTTTACCTAATTTTAAGAGAATTTTATTTAGGGAAATTGCTTATAATAAACGAGAGAGAAAAGTAAATGAGTTTTCTTTCTTTTTTTCACAATTCATAATTATTTCGATAATCTTACTAAATGCATTGAGAATCATCAAAGATGATCAAACATTTTATCTGTAGCGAAGTTTATTTTGAATATGAATGCCCTACGTATATTTAAATATTAGACGGTAGTATATGTGCATGTCATTTAATTTGTGATGGTCAATACAAATCTTAAATCATCATAATCAACAACATTATCATCATTGTATTTTTCATTATTGTCATCATCATTGTTATCAAAACTATCAACATTTTTGCCATATTGTAATTTATTTCTATAAATGTTATGAAGATCAGCACAAAAACACAAAAAAAAAAGAAAAAAAAAAGACATTTTAATGGTCATTTACATGGACAAAAATACATGTTTGCTCTACATATTATATTTTATCACATAACCTACCGCGCGAGCGTGAGGTAACACTCATGCGTTATTTTAGGTAACTTACTAGTTAGTATCGTAGTATGACGTCATTATTGTAGTGTGACGCCATCAAGTATGCGTAGTGAATATGCCAATACCTGAACATCTTGTTGTAGCCGTTTTATGCATTTTATTTGACAAATTCAATTTTATTTAATAACAAATAACATTTTAGCCATGTTGTAAACAAATCTGTACCTTTCTTATGGAAAATGGTCGATTAAAGTGCGGAACTATTTTTTTGTGGATTCTTTCAAACCGAATTACACATGTCAAGGCCGATTGTTCATACTATAAAACGCGGATGCATTGTCAACAAAAGACAGCTGATGTTTTGGTTATGTGATGAATAGAATCTAATATTCGTGGTCATTAGGTACTTAAAATATTAAACTCTTTGTCTGAAATGATACGAAACTCGAGCCTCGTTTCGTATCGTTTTATTCAACTCGTTTAATTTTTTCGGTACCTAATGACCACTCGTATCAGATCCTCTATATATGTATATTTATGTAGTGCTAGAGATTCATTTGCACGTATGTATAAATACAGGTATGTCATTAAAGGGCTACCGTTAAACATGTTTGTGACCATATATTTCCGATCAGAAAGCGTAAATTAAATTCGTTTATTAAACATAAATTGATTGGATACAAGACATTTAAGAACTAAGTAGCCGACTCTGCTTATATAGGAACGGTGCTTGGAGGCAGTTTATGTTGTGTACTTAAAATGTCTTTAGTTCATTGAATGTCTGTTCGGAGTCAGTTATAAGTTTTTATACTATACTATAAGTGTAGAAAATCTGTTGAAATAATTACATTATTACTAAAACAACAAGGCAAAAAAAAAATGACATGCAGAAACGTGAACAAGTAGTTAACTTGACGAAAAGTGTCCCGTCTTTAGCAACCTTGTGTATTTCACTCTCAACTTTTGTTTGGCATACGGCCAAGGAAGCATATTTCATTCGCAAAATATATTTATCAACTTACATACATCGATAAATCTTTGGCTGCCATTGATTTAGCCGAGATTCATTGACATCTATAATAATATAATAAAAACGGCTATGAATAAAAATCAATTATCGTAATATTTGCATATTCTCTTTATAAAGAAATATAAAACGCATTGAATAAAACTTTATTTAATCTTGTTATAGGTTTTATTTAAATATTAGAATGAAAGAAATATGTCTAAGAAAAATATCACATATATTAAAATTTTGAATATCTACTACACATAAGCATGCAGACATTTTAATGTCTCAGCGACAAAAATTCTGGGACTAGATAATTACATGCATGAACAAGAACTCGCAGTTACAGCCTTGTAACCTTACAGTCGGCAAAAACTACCTAAAATGGTGCTTTAAACCTGGTTTACTAAGCTGATTCATTCCCGAACAATAAACATTACAGACAGACGGAAGTTGTCTAAAAATGCATACTGTAATATATTTGGCAGATTTGTAAGCAAGTCTGGCTTTACTAGTCGAATATTATAACAAATACGATATAAATATGTTGTTTTAGAATTTGTTTTAGATTCTTACTAATTGTTTCGATTTCTAAATCTAAATACAACTTAACCTTTCCATAAATTTTGCCTTATCTTTAATAACATTATTATACATGGAGTGAATTTTCCTCACATAACGTTGTTTCTTTTTCGATTGACACAAGAGAACACCACAAGCAGAAGAATCACATACTAGCCAGTATTCGCAATGCGAAACAATTTGTGTACAAAGAAAAACGGTCTCCTGTCAAATAATATTTTCAGTTAAAAGTAAATTAATACAAACGAATAATACAAACTTGTGTGTATTTATTTATTGACCCTTATATGATATGAAGGAAACGCAGAATATGGGATTCTGAAAAAAATCTAAATCTGTCAGTTTTACCCAACAAACCTTTTAGACACTGTTTAACTACGGTATATATTTACAACTATCCATACACACTGAAACACATTATCTTTTTATCTAATAGTTATCTAAATGAGCCATAAGGTCGCGATGTCAGAAACACATACCAAACTCAAAACCGTACGGCCCTGTAGGTGAATGTTTGTCAAATGAGTTTTATCGTCTGTATATTTAATATACGATTGAATGTCTACTACACCTTCACAGAAGTCCTGTTTTATACCACAACATGTTATTTGTATTCAGAAATTATCACCGATGTCGGAAACAATGGTAAGCATTGTGTGGGGAATATAAATGTAGTCTCATTTTTTTACATTTAACATTCACATTTTTAACTTTTATATATTTCTAAGTCTGATTAAACAAACAAGAATATATGACAAAGTCCTATGAGCATTGCAACATATACCTAATTCCGAAAAGGCACAGAACAAAGGTATTTCATATGCAAGCCAAGCGAAAAGTAAGAACAAATTTGGGATGAGTCATTAAACGAAAAGAGCAAACCCGACAGTTACCGCCTTGGAACGGTCAGTCGGCAATATGGACCGACTGGGGTGCTTAAACCGGTTTAACAGAGCTCTAACCTCGCACTTCCTGACGAGTTTCTCAAATGCAAGCAATGAAAAGAAAAACAATCTATTTGAATGCCAGATGTCCAAGCGCTGATATTTTCTATAAGTTATGACGTAAGTAGTGACGTCATTGAAAAATGAGACTTAATATACAATGTTAAAATCATTTATATCAGCTTGTCAAATGCATATCAGAGCAAATGACTGTATCATAGCAGTGTTTGTTTCGTTTTACTTTGTAACACTAAGCTGCACAATGACAAATAGGTATCACAGGTATAAATATTATTTCACTTGCGAATCCGTAGAAATATATGCCAAAAAATGACCCATCGAATAATGCTTCCGCTACACTTTATTTGACCCTCTTAATTATTAAGCTTAACAAATGCGGATTTTCTGTCTTAAAACATTTAATAGATGTACATTACAACAGATGGTGTCATCGCTGGATGATATATACAAGATATAAGTTTACGCAATACGACGTCGCTAATTGAACAAACACAGATGTGTAATGTATTTTGCATTGCAAATTTTATTGCCCCGAACGCACCCATCGCTTTTTAAAAAAGCATACATTTTAACGAACTGGTACAATCATTATAACAAAACATTGTTGTAATCTCGTACCTAATCTACGTTTGATATAATTTCCTTTTATGTGGTCCGTATTATGATGTTTACATGCACTTATACTCAAGTTTCTCTGAGAAGCGTGTCGGAACAATTAGCATGTACTCTATGTCTGTATATGACCGGCATTTGTATAAAAAACAATAAGTAGGATATTGCATAACAAAAATAATGAATTGTTCTGCCTACCCACACATAACTAGCAATTTAGCTTTATGTCAAAAGCAAATAAGACTGTCATGGTCATAAATTTCTGTGTGCGTCAGCTTATTGTGGTGACATTTGGCAGGTCTTCAAAAACAGTCTTCCGGACCATATACCCGACGTCAATAACACAATAGGACTGTCATTTGCACGATAAACGATATTGTTGTTGTTATTATATATCAAAGTGTGCCACACTCGAAAACAAAGACAAACACATACCGTATATGGTATTAAGTTATCATACGATATATATATATATATTTGGATTGACAGTTTCGTCGTTCTGATTTACGACATTGTCTGATTTTTAACTTATATAAGCAGCTGTTTTATCTCGATTGAATTTCTGAAACAGAAATATTACAAGCTGTTTAATGTTAAAAACGAGATGCACTTCAAAATATTCTGACCACATATTTACTGCCAGAAAGCATTGGTATTCCATATTTGTTTATTAAACATGTCGGTTAATTTAGAAACAACACAAGTAAGTGCTATACAATCGACATTGTTTTCATATGAACTTTACATTCGTAATTTCATGTTCTTTGTGATTGTTTGTTTAAACGTGATATCCGACAGTTTGGACCAAAATTATTTTCATAAAACATCTTAATAAACTGTTGTTACCTGAACACATCTCGCAATATGCTATTTATTGATGTCCTACACCTGTCTGAAAAGTGTACAATAACACCACAGTCGTCATAATAAACATGTATTTCCTATCTAAGTCACGCTGCAGCAGGTAGCTATTTTCAAACTAAGACAACCACGTGACCATTTATGTTTTATTTCATCCACGTCATCCGCTGTGACGTTGATGTCCACTATTAAGTAGAAATCACAATTGCTTCTTATTTATAGATTTGAAAAAAAACACACACAACATTTTAAGCTTTTATTAACTTGTTTTACTGTCCCAAAAGTGAGATGCTGTTGAAATGCGTTAAAGCTTAGACTAAAGTATATTTTTTTTTACAGAAATTCTGCACACATATCCCAAACAGAGGTCAGACATTGTTACATATATTAGATATAGGCCATCACGTTTACGGTTAAGATGCTCTACAAGATCAACTCTGAATTGTATAGACCTCATATCGAAGATAACTTTAGTACCCTTCTTTTAACAAAGAAATTTGTTTTGGTCTATACATTTTACTTTTGATATATTTGCTTTGTTTCAATTTGCACCACAACTACTATAATACCTTTGCTGGTACATGTATAAACTGGTATAAAATTTTACCTAAACGAAACACACCTAAATGTTTCCAAACTTAAAGTTATAATGATTGCATTTAAACACAAACAGCGATGGGTGACTTTTGGTTGTCCACTTGCTAATAGATCCACGAAGCCACGACATCCTCCAAGTCTAAACCTAGCCAAACAAAAATCGTTTCATTTGAATTTTGTACAGATTCATCCTGACAAAAAAAAAATGTGCGGCCTTTTTACATAGCGAGATCGACTGAAAAACGTCAATCTTACAGGGCAACTATTTAGTCTAAGTACACGCTGTCAGCTTGCATTTGATAAAATATTGCGTTTGACAACGGCAAAGAAAAAACACAATACATTCCTTTTACGTCTTCTATACAAGAGGCTGATTTGCCAATAATAGCTGTAATAGGTTCAGGACTTTAGTCTATCTGGTAGTTCAGACAAAAGCGGTTTGCATTGTTTCTACATAAATGTGTATATGTATTTAATCGTTATATATGCCACTTTTATAGCGAATAGATGTATGGTTAAACATGAATGAGTCTAGCGAATAGATGTATCGGTTAAACATGAATGAGTCTAGCGAATAGATGTATCGTTAAACATGAATGAGTCTGACAGACGTTTTGAGCTCAGATAATCAACGACATGTATTGTAAGTCGTACAGTAACTAGCAACTGTCGCTGGAAGCGGTCATCATAGGAAATTACGAAGCACTGAGTCATATCCTTTGCTTTATTTGTCATACATCTTGACATTCTAATTTAAAGGTGGTATCCGACGGTTTGGACAAACATCTCTTTACTCAAATAACCAAATAAGTCATTGCTACTTGAAAATATTCTTCAAAATGTTGTTCACTGCTGTACTAGGTCTTTGTGAACAGTCCAGCATAAACCACCAATCGTCAATGCAAACAGGTATTTTCCTATCTGAGCCACGCTGCAGAGATAGCTTGTTTTTAAACTTGAAAAAACCACGTGACCACTTACTCTTAAGAATATGTTATATAGTCATCCGGGCAATCCGCTCTGACGTCGATATCTTTTTAGCAGAGACCACTATCGAGCTTTTTTATACAGCAGGAAAGAATACACATTCAAAATATGTTTTTTCTCGATTAATACTGACTAACAATTCAGTTAGAGTTCAAAGTCATATTAATTAAGACTAAAGTATGGGTTTGTACAAAAAATTATGCCCAAATTGTCCAAAGCAGTGGCGGGATATTGGTATTAGTATTTGATATAGGCAAACTGTTGGATACCACCTTTAAATAGGCATGCTATTTTGCATGATAACTTCCTAATGCATGTACTATTATCTACATCCCTCTAAGTGGACTCTCAAAACATAAGCCGCTTGGATAATCAAAGTTAAATTGCCGATAGCTTTTTTTTTCAGCGCACATGCTATCAATAACATGTTGGGTCGTTGGCAGATTGGCAAATGTCCTGAGCATCCACTGATAAGCTGACACATTGTGATGCTGTCAGTTGAACCAGGTTTAAAAATACACGGAAGGACTGTGAAGAACTTTAGGGGAAGAGGGTGTGTTGTGATATAGATTTCAGAAGTCGTGACACAAAGGAGCTGACTTGTAGTTGATCCTTTGTAAATGCACTGGTGTTTCATCATATACACGCTGGTTGGTTGGTTGGCATCCTTCTGTCTCTAGAGACGATGGAGTCTGCACCTGAGTGTTTATTTAGTTGTGGGGCAGCAGCGGCGACTGTGGCTGAATAAGCCAATGCGGGAACTGCAGCTGTTGCCGCACTTGCTGCAAGTGTGGTCCTTGTTGGTAACTATCGGGGCAGCATATACACGCAAGCCTATTTATAACAATGTTGTTTGCATCCAGTATTGTTCGGCTCTTTATTTATGGGAATATGATCTAACATTTAAAATATAAACGGACCTCGAATTCGCGTACTTTTATTTTTACATATTGCCAATGTACTTACATTTAAATATCATAGGTTTTCCTTTGAGATTTCGTCCTCACTGTTCTTTATGTGTGCTTTTTATGTATGCTGGAATACTCATTACACACAGTGCATTTATACATGTATATTGAAAGTGCGTATTCCATATGAAAAATAGTCATGTATCGAATTCCACAAATTGAGCGTGTTGGTCTTATTCTCTATCGTGCATCTTTCAATGACGATAACAATATACAGTAGATAAGTTGCTTTAAATATTTAAAATATATAAAAAATTAAATTTATTGTTCGAGTTGTAAAATTCGTATGTGTGTTGATTCCTTTTTAATATCGCTAACATCCCCCGTTTAACGAGTCGGTATATTCCTCGTCTTATATAACATCAATCTTATATCGTGCCTATCTTAGTTTGAACGCTGAGTTCTCAGTGACTTCAGAGGGTATATACACATCTATCATGTAACAATTATTTCCAGTAAAAATCTCCGAGTCCTCGTGTTAAATTCAAATTTAAGTACATCCATACAACGCCGCCTTAAAGGTAAATTGAATCTGTTTTGCGAGATGGTGAACAGAGGAAGAAATAGGTTTTGGTAGCGTGTTTGCATTGTAGTTCGATGCGATATTCTGAATAAATTATTTTTCTATTTAAGATTGTGCAAATGTCATCTGGGTTGTTCAAAGAAATAATGGTTTCTCGAAATATTATGACATTTTGAAAACGAAGAAAAAAATGAAGATATTATTTTTATGTCTGTTTGTAAATGGCGTATGTATATTTGTGAATTTTGATTGAAAAAATGGGAAAAATAGTTTTAGAAGACTAAAGAAAACATCTTCATCAAACACAACCGCTGATTTCTTGGACAAGTGCTTTATTTATGTCCAAGGATCTAATAGCCATTTAAACAAATAGACGATATTAAACACCGCGCTCAATCAAGCTCAAAATGGCTCTTTGTCCAGCTGCTATCCTGAGTTGTAGTGGTTCAATTCTCTCCACCGTCCCAGGGACACCAATTAAAGTTTCGTTTCATAATATCCTTAATGAATACGCGAATCCGATATCCATATATCTGAAACAGACTAAACTGTATTTTAGTGTATCACCGAAACTTGTGGTCTGTTCGATATATTTTAGATATAAAAATTGGCTAGTAAAATCGCAGTACGCTAAAAGAAAAAAAAATGTCATGTTTCTTGATTAATGTATCGGAGGAATCCGACAGCCACGAAAAGAAATCGTCAAAAAAGGAAACGTGGAAAGGTGGATGGGAAGGAAAAAGAAAAGGATGACAACATGGAAGAAATATTAAATACTAGGATGAATACGGACTTAACATTAAAAGGCAGGGATGGGTCCAGAGGGGTGGAGATGCATTCGCCCATCAACAATTAAGTAAAAGAGAAGAGTTGTGAAAACACATACACGTGATCTTAAAAATACTTTTTAAAAGCTTTTAAAGTAAATTTTTCATGTTGACTGCTTAGTTCGAAGGTAGGGTCCCTTGCTGTGTATATATAAGGTATGTAAAAAAGATAAGCGATTTCACAAGTATCGTTTGGCGAAAATCTAAGTACTGAGAGAACAGTGAATTCCCACGAAGCTGCTGCCTCAAGCTGTATCAAGGAAAGTAATAAGTGTTTACGATAGCCGGGCAAAAGGGTGAGAAATCGTCTTAGGTATGCAGTTTCAATACATGTCTCGAATGAAAAAACCTTCTAAATGAGTTGCCAGCTGTTATAATTAAGTTGTAAAACTGAGGAACGTGAGGTTGCGAAAAAGATCATAAAAATGATTTGCAGAGTTTAATTAGACGAAAGGAGTTGACGTTGCCTTGCTGTTTCTCCAAAAGACTCGACGAAGTTGTATTTCCAACACTAAGCGTCTCACAAATGCAAAGACTCATAAATATATATATCTGCGTACTCATCTATGTTCTCTCCTCGGGGTAGAATTTTACTTAATGTAAACAGTATATGGTTTCCTGTTTGCCATCCAAACATAATATAGCGGGCACGTATTGCTTAGAGGTCCGTGCATTACATGGGTCAGCCACTACCGACAATCACAAAAAATGTATTATAATTACATATAATACATGTACATGTATCACATACATACATTAGTGCAAGCTAGTAGCATCCTATAGTTATATTAGTAATAAAATTGAAATCATAAATAATATTATGTACGAATGCAATATACTAAGGCAAAACACACGGGTTATTTATAGAAAAGTTATTACCTTTAATTTTGGAATATTTCATTAGATATTCGAAAATTACATTAATAGAATTCATAAAGCAAATTAATCTGAGAAATTAACTTGGTATTTGTCAAAATTTAATAAGCTTTCATAGTTTAAATAAGTTTTCTAATAGATACAACCAAATAGAATGCATTATGTTATGAACGATTCGTTTTAAATAATACACGAGATAAACGCACGCCATCAATTAACATTTAATTCCATTTCATGCAAACATATTTTTAAATCCTGCACTTTTATACTTAAAGTCAGACAATGTCACAGCACAGCAAGGTCAATACAGATCGTGATTCGGCGGTTTGGATAACCTCTAAATACGTAAATACATTATTTATTTAATGAGACATGTAAATTTGATTGAAATCGTTTTTTTTAGTTAATGAAACGCAGATTTAGTGATTACAGCGTATGTACTTAAATCTCTCATTGACTGCAATAGAAAATTCAATGTTATGGCGGTTTTACAAGCGACTATTCTTTTTTTTTATATGAACGCACAAATCGTACGAATTGAAACATTGCATATAATTACAAAATAGTATTACCCTATTAACACTGCCGTGCGTACAATACTCATCTTAGGTGATGTATGCCGATACTATTATCAACCGACGTGAAGATTAATTCAGCATTCTTTGCCGATACTGTGCAGTGGCATTTCTATCATTATAGCACAGGGGCACTTATGAGGTGCCCAGGGACTGAACCAGGCCGGTTCATTATACCGACACCGATGAGTCAGACGTAATGCTATACCTTTAACCACGAGCGTTAGAAGGGAAGCCACTACTACCAACTTTAAAGTCTTTTGGTCTGACCCGGCCGGGGTTTGAACCTGATACCTTCCGTTCCGCAAACAGACGCTCTATCACTTGAGCTATTCAGGCCGGTGAAGAGAACTAAGTTTTGAACCTAGACAGCTAAAAGACTTCATGACAAGACAGTTTTTTTCGACCGAAATGGTTACTAACTCCAGTGGTAGGGACCAGAAAGCAAATCGGAATGCGGACTTGACACTCGTACGCACTTGCATGCATTTTTGCGACAGTGCACGCTTACGATATGATTAACAGAGTGTCGGACAATACGAAATAAAGGAACATGCAATGGACTAAAGAGTAAACCCGCAAAAAACTATTAGTTGTTGTCTCCTTGAAGCACATCCGTTTTCTTAATCTGTGAGTTTGTGTCTGTTGGTGCCTTTCGCATCGAGGAAGTAACAAAACTGTTAAAGAATTGCCTGTAACCGCGGCTGGTGCTAGGAGAGTATTACATCCACGTGTGATATGATATCTTTATAATGAGCGGATGATTCGAAGCACAGAAGCATTTACCCGTGGTGCTTAGCAAACTGTACCTCGCTGTACTCTTAAGCGAGTCATCGAGTAAGGTACACGGCCGTCAGATAGGTAGTTGGACGTTTAGAAATGTATTAAAGTTTCCACACGGGACGCATAGCAATGATTTATATATGGTTTGTTGTTATTTGTATGTATTGTTATCAATCCAGGTTGCTTGGCCCAGTTTCAGACCTAGGAGGTCAATATTCAATATGTGTATCTTTAACATGCAATTATTTTTTTGCTTACAATGAATCCTTCGTTTATATCTAGGTTGTTTGTAGGAAGGTGTCTCTTTTGTAGATGTGCTCCAATAAGTATATTAAAATATATCATTCTATACTGTTACGAAACCGGCAAAGTACTATTAATATTGGTGACATGGAGCATATATATATATATATATATATATATATATATATATATATATATATATATATATATATATATATATATATATATATATATATATATATTTGTGTGTTTGTTTTTCGACATACATTGTAGCGACCATTTATGATCAATATAGCAGCATCCAGCTGTTTAGTGAAAGAAGACCCCAGTCTCATGTCTGGGTAGAACCACCGGCGTACCACAAGTCAGCTGGAAGACTTTCTCAAATTAAGTCCTTCTTTCTCACATTAAGATATATTTTGTAACAAACAACATTGCCAGTTATTAAAGTAACTTGTTTGGCTTTTCTTTTCTTTTTTTTTCTTTTTGATAAATGAATTGGTCTTGTTCTTTGCCGATTAACTTCAATACAATAATATATTTTATCCCAATTATACCAAATATGCTCTTACAGAGTGTAATAAAATTGTTATCCAACAATTAGCGCTTACAACAAAGTAAACCGAATAAGTATTTTTTTATAATAATTTTATCAAAGAACTAAATTATATGTGCAAGCTCTTACTTAAAATGCAGTAGGCAGAAGATTAATTTTATTTATAAGCAATGCAAGAAAAACAATATATGAACCGTTTCCATGACATAAAGTGGTTGCTTATTTGCTAAATTGAGCGCAAAAAATTAGGACTAAAATGATAAATTAAACGTTCCTTTTATCATTAAAAAGGAACCAAACGACTCTGGAAAAATACACCGTGTATAATTATATGTACATGTATCTCTATAATATTTATTTATAAATATTTTCCAAAGTTTCCACTGAACAGTTAACAACGTCATCGCTTAATTGACATGATACATGATGACCAATCATCTACTTAAAATTTATCATTGATGTCCCAATTTAGCATTCAGCCCACTAAGAGTTTCTTCTTAATTTGCCATTTATTAGAGGTAATGAAGGAAGACATTATCTAAATATGGTAAATGAATTTCCAAGGAATTTAGTTTATGGGAAATGTTTGAAGGACACTCATCAACGATTAAAAGTTAAGGATAGTCAAGTCATTTAATAACGAACAAAAAGTGTGTGGATTTATGTCAGTGCGTTGATGACTACCGACTTAAATAAAACAATAAATCTTCCTTTGATTGTAAACAGCAAAAACGAGATTTGCAAATTATAATATTCGCAAACTGGTCTAAGTCGCCTTACACGTATTTTCCTAGCCTCATCTCATGTACTACTTTTCTTTGTTAATGTTTAAGATAAGATGATGGCCGTAATTGTTTACGCCATTATGAAGGTAACTACACATTAGCTAATATTTTCATTAATTAGGCAGGAAATTTCTAGTACTCTCCCATTATTATCAGTTTTATGAAATTAAGTGTATAAGCTCGCATTGTATGTGTTTTACATGTTGATAATTAATGGAAATAGACATTTTGAACGTGATGTCTACTGGCGTGTCTGTACAATGCATTACTCAGTATGTTTGCGTATTTGGTGCATTCACGCAACTGCACAAATTGACACGCCAGTTAAATTAATAATAAGAGTACATGCTATACTATGTCCAGTGTCTACTTAAGGTATAATAAAAAGATATCCAGCACCTTCAAATAAAGGGTATGAAAAGATTGGCATAAATTGTTTCAAAACTGGGAGTCTTTAACTTCATTTCTTCCAATTTTTCACGTTGACAATTGTTTATATGTGTTTCGTACCCGATTTAGGACGAACACATGTCTCCTTCATTTTCTTTTCTTTTATTGAATAGTTATTAAATAATTTTTGCTATATTTGATAACATATTTGTTATCGGTTTAGTCAAAATCCTGAAGTCTAAAAATAACAACTATGTTGTAAAAGTATTTAATATTTGCGAGAGTATGCCTTAAACGTGGTATCCAACAGTTTGCCTACATCTTATATATGTAAATAAAAACGATGGGGATTCCTGCTAAAATAGACATCGACGTCACAGCGGGTGACGTAGGAGAACTAAAACATAAGTGGTCACATGGTTTTCTTAGTTTAAAAATAGCTAACTGAGCAGCGTGTCTTAGATAGGAAATACATGTTTGTAATGATGATTGTGGCGTTATGGATCACTTTTCTGACAGGTGTAGGACATCAATAAACAGCGTTTTGCAAGATCTGTTCAGATCACAATGGTTTACTAAGCTGTATAATGAAAATATTTTTGGTCCAAACTGTTGGATACCAACTTTAATTCTATAAACATTGAGTGCAACTTTGAAATAATTCGTCTATCTATCTCGAGTTTGATGAGTTTTATTCAAACACACTAAAGGCAAACAAGTTGTAATCAGTATTTTCAATTTGTTTTTGGTTGACAATATATTACATTAATATGTACCCCGAGTCAAACCAATCTAATAATATGTTAGGTTCTTCTTACGTCTTCATTTAGCGAAACAATAGCAAAACAATGTTCGTATATAGGATGCACCATTAATTTAGATGTTTACTTACAGGGTATTTCTAAAAAGAGAACCTTAGATGAGAAAATTAATATTTGATTTTTTATAAAAACAAACCATAATAATTTATATTGATAAAATCGTGAAAATGCGAGTCTTTCATTGCATGCAACACATCAATTGTAATAATTTTCAAAATATGTATATTTGATATATTCGGTTTGTATGCAAGAAAAGATTGGAAGACTTTAAAACAAAACACCAATCCTTTGTCAGACTCCAAGGACGCTACATATATGATGACAAATATGTTAGGAAAATAAAAACTGATCACATAATTACCCGCCATTGCATGTTCATTTCGCAATAAACATCTTTTAATGCCAATTTATTTCTGACTTTTGCGTGTCTCTTACCACATACCTTCTAAAAGAAGACATAAATACGTAGTTGAAACACACTATGGGGGGTTTAAATGAATTATTTGAGAATAAAGCTAAATGTTCATTAAACTCAATAATTGAATTAATTAACATTACCCAACACCGCGAAAATGGGAATAAATTACATGATGTAAATGGCTTTAATTTTTAACCAAGCAACGTTTATTTAGATTAAGTGAGAAAAAAAAATATATTGTGAATGGATGCATTCTCAAATAAATCTTGATGTCCTTTCTTAATGCATCGAGCATCATGACAATTGATTGAAATATATTATAAGCAGCGACGTTTGTCTTGACATTCCGAAATGTCCGCATTAGCTGATCGTATTTCAGTCGGTCTCCACTAATTGGAAATGCACAAAGCACTGTCTTTGTTGGGATTATATGTCATTTGCAACTGACAGTGCAGCAAATACAGCAATTGGAATTAAGATAATGACTTAATCGGCTTGTTTTCAGTTATGATTGCGTACACTTTTCAATGGCAATTAAGTAGTGAGGTTTTTTTTACGCCATCCTATAAGTTACATGCGTGTTTGAACATACATGTACATATAAATAAGCTAAGAATTTACAAAATACCAGGAGAAATAAGTAGCAGAAATGCAATGTATTCTGATATGATAAAAACATTACAACAATTATATTTCTTAATATTTTATTATTTTAAAGACATTAAAATTGCGTAGGGAAAACAAAAATACAAAATTATATGATCATGTTTTTGTTGTTTTCAAAACTAAATGAATAATATGTAATAAAATAGACAACTGGACGCAGATCTACATATAATAAATTATTATTAAAAGTAGTAGTAGTAGTAATAGAAGTAGTAATAGTAGTAGTAGTAGTAGTAGTAGTAGTAGTAGTAGTAGTAGTAGTAGTAGTAGTAATAGTAGTAGTAGTAATAATAGTAGTAGTAGTAGAAGTAGTAGTAGTAGAAGTAGTATTTATTTATTTATTTATTTATTTATTTATTTATTTATTTATTTATTTATTTATTATTATTATTATTATTATTATTATTATTATTATTATTATTATTATTATTATTATTATTATTATTATTATTATTATTATTATTATTGTTGTTGTTGTTGTTGTTGTTGTTATAATTATTGTTGTTATTATTATTAATTATTTGGTAATTTATTCACTTATTAATTTATTTATTTACTGTACTTTATTATTATTTTTATATTTTTTTTATTATTATTATAATTATTATTTTTATTATCATCATTATGATAATTATTAAAATTATTATTATTATTCGTTTTAATGGGTTTCTATTCATATTTAAACAAGACAAGAACTATTTCGTACACATTTAACTTAAGCTATATCCGGTTGTTCCCATTTGTCAGGGAGACCTTCCCTGCGTATAAAGGCCGTAAATAAACGGCTATTACTGTCAGGCCATAGTCTGGCAGGCAACTCTCGTCACTGCAAGTGGTTCGGTAAACGGAGAATTTCGTAGAATAGGACGAATACATGGATGTTATATATAGTCATGTTAGAACCGTATTGTTAAGGCTTTCTGTTCAAGAATCTAAAATGAATGTAGACTAATTTTATCGCTCCGTTGACCTGGCCTCACAGGCAAAGCTTTTGCCGACTGGCCGTTTCAAACCTGTTATTGTTGTTTCTTTTTTATTTGTTAAATATCTCGTCTCAGTATTCTAAACAACTTTACATGTAACAGTACACTGTGTGTATTATTCTTTGTTTCAAGTGTTCGGTATTAAAACAATATGTAAGTGTTCTTCATAAAAAAAATAACATAGGTATAGAAATGTGGTCTCACACTCACTGCCTCCCTCTGCCTCTGTCTCTTTTGTGTGCGTGCGTGCGTACGTGCGTGCGTGCCTGCGTGCGTGTGTGTGTGTATGTGTGTGTGTGTGTGTGTGTGTGTGTGTGTGTGTGTGTGTGTGTGTGTGTGTGTGTGTGTGTGTGTGTGTGTGCCTTTGTTCAAATGTTCATACATGTGCTATCGCTTATAATTTTCTTATCAACTTTGTCCATTTACAAATGTGTCATCTTTCCTCCTTGTTCTCATGGAGACTAACATTACTACCATATTTTTGGCATTCTTTTTGAATGTGTAATCGAATGTTGTCTTAGGTCTTATATTTCTACCTTCGTAATTAAACATTGTAAGGTTTTAACGAATAGCTAAAGTTACGACCCTGCGAAAATCAAGTCGCTGAAAATATTTAAAACACAATGCATAAATATATAAACGAAGACGTACAGAAAACCACTAAGCCATGATGCGCAAAGGACACCATTGTAGCCGACGGAGAAGTAACCTTAATTAAACGTTATTAATAAACTAAAGAAATAAACTAATCAAACAATAAAATCGGGTTGTCAGGCTACATAATTACAGCTTAATTCGAAAAGATTTGATAGGATTTATTAATATTGGATAACATTGGATAACATTTGGTTTTACAGCTTCAGCATTTCAGCGAATGATGTTGTACTTTTTCTTACAGAATATACATGTTCAACGTAAATGTATCGTAATTACATTTATCTTACATTTTAACTTATCCCTTTTTAATGAAAAATGATTTACAGATCTCGTACCTCGCCTTTCCTGATGGATTTCTCAAATACAGTCGGTGAAAAGGACACAGTTCTCTTTGAAACAAAGTAGTCCAGTCGATGAATTACACTAAGGTCTGAGTAATAACCTAATTCATTTCAAATGATGACTTAGTTATACAATTATAAGTCCACATAGTATGAGGTTGAGTGGTAGTATTATTTGTTCGTTAATGCTGCACTAAATTCTAGATTGTTTCAGCGTAAATACTTGAATCAATATCATAGTGTACATTCAGATAAAAGTGTTATTTTAATAACAAAGAATAAATGTACAGTCAACCGTTGTTATTTTTTCTGCTACATCGAAATAACGACACAACTATGAACATATTGATGATACCCCGCTTCTTATTGGTTGAAGAAGGCCTCCAACTGATACCCTGGTAGAGCAACCGGCGCCACGCAGATTGTGGCCAATCTGAAAAGTCTTGATCTACCATTTTAAACAAACAAACCGTGCAGGATATTTTTTTGTAAAATTACTCAAAATGTGGGATGGGATGGGATTTACCGGCATTTTGCCGATACTGTGCAGCGACATTTCTATCATTATATCACAGAGGCACTTATAGGGTGACCAGGGACTGAACCCGGCCGGTCCATTATACTGACACCGACGGGTCAGGCGTAATGCTGTCCCCTTAGCCACGAGCGTTAGGAAGGAAGCCACTACTAGCAACTTTAAAGTCTTTTGTTTTACCCGGCCGGGGTTTAAACCCGCGACCTTCCGATCCGCAAGCCGACGTTCTACCACTTGATCCATTGCAGCCGGTGACTCAAAATATCTTTACAAAATGACCAATAACGTTATATTAAGAAGTCATGGGGGTAAGTTCCGTCAATGGCGTCAGAAACACAGACCAAACTCAAAACCATATGATCCTGGAAGTGAATGTTTATCAAATGAGGTTCACTGTCTACATATTAAGTATGCAATTGGACGTCTGGTAGACATAAGTATAGGCTTATCTCATTGATTTGACATGAGAAACAATAACCTAATGTCTAAATTAATGTCTTGCCTCATAATGGCTTCTGATTTTTATTTTTATACATTTGATCTTTTATGGCAGTTTGATGTTTCTATCGGAGTATCACGTATTTAGGGGCGCCCGTGGTCGAATGTTTAGAGTCGCCGACTTGTAGGTAATAAGTCCTTCGTGGGTTCAAATCGTGGTCTGGACGAGAACTTTTATTTGGGAAGGTTTTAATAAGTCGTATTTCAGGGGTCTTCCTCCATTAATGAACAACCTGGCCATGCGACACTTTTGCCACACCAAAACACGCACGTAAAATCCGAGTCAAGTTCACAATTGTTATCCTACGGTTATAAATGTGTGGAAACAAAAGGCAGCTACTTAATATTAACACTTCGTCCTCGATACAGTCTTCAATCAAATTTACTATACTATCTGGCTTTCTTCAAACCACAAAGGCGACCCTATCAATTACCGCCTATAGACCTACATGGAAACGGCGCATGGCAACATATGTACATGTATGTTATAATACGTACAAGAAAAACATCGATGCAATGCATCAAAGACGACTCAAAATTATGCTTTGTACCTGTAAATGAAAAATATGACAAATATATAAAGAAACATAAATGTATAGGAAGAAGGTTTAATTGTACATGTGCAGAATACGAAAAGTAGCTTTTTTGGTTATAAACAAAGTGCAGAATTAAAGTGTATTAAAAGCTATTATTTTCGTTTTTAGTTCATGTAGTTACTAGTTTCAAAATATTCAACCTTTTACATGAACTAAAAATGAAACTAAAAGCTTTTTTAGCGCTGAGATTGACTTAACAATGAACACTCATACATGAATGATCTCCCGTGCTTGACAATTCAAACAATATAATATAAAATATAATTTAAAAAAATAAATAGTCAAATTAAACATATTTTACTATAATTATCTGACGATAGTGTTTTAATTGTGACAATCACGAAAGTTTTTGACATTAAAAATACTTTTTTAAGATTATTGCTTGATTGTGAACCGTATTTCTGATTACCGTTTAGATCCTATCGATAAACATCCGGGTCACATGACTCTCTAGTGGTAATCAGCAAACGTGATCACAGTGGACTCCGCGCTTCAGCGCCTCGTCAAAGATATGTGCTGTCATTGAAATCATTAAAGTATTATCCAACAATTTGCTTATATCAAATGCATGTAACAATGTCTTATCCCTGGTTTGGTGAACTTGAACATTATTTCGTCATTAACATGAACTTAATTCTAAATGTGCACGATTTTATCAACGGTACATTGTGTACACATGTTTATTAATATGACGAGTTATTCTGTCAGTAAATAAGTTCATTTGATCGGTTTTCACTCCCGATGCAGGTGCTTACCGTTAGTTGTCTAACGCTGATGGGATATTATTTATTTACACTGTTTGTTTGATAGAGAAATCTTCATGTTGTGCGAGGTTGGAGTGCTACACAAACCCGATTTAAGCACCACAGTCGGCCCTTTTGCCGACTGACCGTTCTAAGGCGGTAACTGCTGAAGCACCACAGTCGACCCTTTTGCCGACTGACCGTTCTAAGGCGGTAACTGCTGAAGCACCACAGTCGACCCTTTTGCCGATGCTGAAGCACCACAGTCGACCCTTTTGCCGACTGACCCTTCTAAGGCGGTAACTGCCGGTTTTTGGTTTGTGTGTGTTCTGTCTAGTCTCTGTGTTTTGTCACTTTTACATTTACCCGGTTTGCCTTGAGGGAGTTTAGATTTAAAAATCTGTGGTATTTCTTACAGGGCATTTTCTTATTGAACCATTGAATACTAATAAAGTGTTAGACAGTACAAATCGTGCAATAATTCCCTGTACGTGTTTTCATTATTTCCAAAATCTACAAATATGCAAAATGGGGATTTCTGTTAAAAGTAGATGTCGACCTCAAAGGGACACAAATAAGTATATAATGTGACCTCGAAAGTAGGCGGCCAAGTGGTTTTCTTAGTTTAAAAATGCTTGCGTTCAGGGTGTATCGATCGGAAATACTTGTGTGTAATTACGATAGGTGAGTTGTTATTCACATTAATACAGAACATCACCAAAAAGCAATCAGCAATCATAACGTTTTTGGTTACAATGATTTATTTTGCTGTTTGAACACAAAACGTAGATACCACCTTCAAGGTGGATTATAGACACAACGGTGACCGGTATACCGAGTGTTTGTTGACGCGATTCATCTACGCGTATCAAACACCTTTGTGTAGAAAATGGTTGGGAATTTAAAGGTATTTGTTCCGAGGCGGTAACTGTCGGGTTTGCTCTATTTGTTAAATGACTCATTACAGTTCTGTTCTCACTTTTACATTTGGCTTGCAAGTGAATACATTGGTCATGCGCCTTTTCAAATTTCTGTATATGTTGCAATGCTCCTAGGAATTTGCAATATATTCTTATTTAACCTCACTTCAGAACCTTCACAATAGTGTTTTTACATGAATATGTATGTCAAAATAATTTGTCTTATCACGTACTCTGTGAATGCACATGACAGAAATTTGTATGCTTCAGCAGATTTTATCTTTTATAACAAAAACAATTGTTTCGTTTTCACTTACTCCTCAAAGTTTTCAATAAAGCTAACTGTCAAATACAAATAAGGTCACCCTCTTTATAACCATCTGTGTGCGTCATCTATTGTTCTGACGCTTAGTTTCCTTCAAACACAGTCTTTTTGGCTCTTAACCCGGTGTCATTCGCAAAATCGAGGTGTCACCTCCGGAGAATGCTTTTGTTTTGAGAACATATCATTGGTGCGACATTTCAAACACACTCCAAACTTGGTAGAAGTTTTTCATAGGTCAAGGTTGCACGTTTTATAAATTCGGAGGATTTGCTATTGACAGTTTGGTCATATTACGTTACATTTTGGCCGTTTTGTTAAGTGATATTAGCAGCTGTTTCATCACTAAAGAATTTCCGAAGCAACCTTCCTTCAAACACTTCAAAGTGTTATCCCTCTTAAAGTGTTTGTTTTATCAAAACACCTACTGTCAGAAAGCATTAGCAGTTGGATTGTGAATTAAAATACGCGATCAATTTGAAATAAAACAGTAAAGGACCATGCAATCAAAATTGCCTTCATGAGAATGTGACTTTAAAAGCAGCTGATGTTGTTATTATTTTGTAGAAAATGTGTTTTCAAAATTGACAGCTAATATCATATCCCGACATCATCTCATTAAATGCTATTTGCAGACAGGTTTTTAACATAGAAATTATATTAAGAAGTATTTTACATTTCATTTCAATAGTTCAGACTACTTGAAAACGTTTAGTCTGGTTAATGTCGGACAAAAACAAACTCATTCACCCACATCCGTCGAGCTAAAATGTTTTCCTCATAGTTCAGTGAAAGTGGGTCTAGAGTGAACAACAGCGAAAGACTAGGTGTTGTACATCAGTATGCACAGTTGCTCACCCACAGTTGCCCTTCAGTTTATGTGGAATTCACCATTCAAACATAAAATGACCCGGACACTTAAGTTGCAATCGGTCGTGGACATGGAATATGCAGTCTTGGTGGAATCGAACAACATTACCTCACTTTTATTTGGTGTAATTTAGTCTAACAACAGGATGTGCTATGTGCTTGCATTTTATTACCATTTTTAACAACGGCAAAATAAAACAGTAAGGTATTCCTTCAATGTCGTCTATACCAGAAGACTTTTTCCATTACTAATTTATGTTCTGACCTATTTTGCATAATCTCAATCAAACGGTTATAAAACAATTGTCTGTGTATTCTATTGTTTCCTGTTTCAGAAGAAAAGTCGTTAAATGCCTGACAAAAGACGAATGTGACTTGCAACAAAGCATGTTGGTCCAAGTATTAAGCAACTATAAATTGCACGCATACTGACAAAAGCCATTGATAGCAGTCGGTATAATACTGTAGATGTTTCTGATTAGTAAGTCTTTTGCCACGTATTTTGCTAATGATGCAGAACTCCTAAATGAATCTTCCCACGCGGACTTTCAACACTTCTGTTGCCTCGATGGTACCTTGATATTAGCACATCTTATATCATTTTTCAGTGCAATTACTGCAAGATTGGCAGGTGGCTTGTGCAAGCACTGATACGCTGGCTATGCACACTATTGTGATAGGTTGAACGAGCTCCAAATGTAACATGGACAAGCTGCAAATAATCCTGTGAATCAGGCCGTGTTATGGTGTCGATTTCTGAAATCTGACCTAGATTGGCACGTGTGCAACCCTTAGGACATGATACAAACCATATTTATGTAGCCTCATATATATATATATATATATATATATATATATATATATATATATATATATATATATATATATATATATATATATATATATATATATATATATATATATATATTTATATTTCTACTTACGCATTTTAATTTGAACCTGATATTTTTCAGTTCACAATACTTACTCTGTTTTTCGGCGCCGTATGATCTATCAAGTGTAGGTGTGCCGTAAAACACAAAATACAAATTCAAATGCCAACCGTATCAGACCTCTGATTGATAGATAATATGTCGAATATGTCCTATCAATATTGCAAAATACAATGAATTTAAAAAAAGAAGCTTCAGTCTGAATTCAAATTCAGGACAATTCTAGTGTAAATGTATTCAAGTGCCAAAGGTACAACGTTATAGGACGAGACATTATAAAATGTAGAATAAACCCAAGAATTACGCCTGAGAACGTTCAGTCGGCAAGACGGTCGATTGGGGTGCTTAAACCCGTTTTACAAAAACCTAACCACGCTCTTTCTTGAGGAGTTTTTAAAATATGCAAGCCGTGAAAAGAAAATACATCTATTCGAAAGAAAACTGAGCAAGTGATGAATTATTAAGTGTTGGCTTTACTCAGAAGAAAGTAGTGACGTATTAAAAATTATATCCACGTAGTATTTGGTTGGGGTGATAAGTGTTTATTCTTTAAGAATAACTATATAGAACCTGAACATTTGCATTTGTCATAAAATGCGCAAGCTTTTGTTATAAAGTCTGTAGTCAGCATTGTGGGGTTGCTTGCTTTTAGTAATATGGCCATTATTTATGTGTTTTGTGGCATTGACTTATTAAGAGATCAACGTTTAACAAAAGGCATTAACAAGATATACATATACATGCCCTTCACATTTTTGAGGTCTTATTGTCGTATTGTCACGGAATATAAACCAATTTTAACTCATGTGGTCTATGTATTTATGTGTGATAGATTTGCAGTCTTACTTTGTTTTATATGGGCATGTTAGATATGTTTTTTTCTTTGTTTGTATTCTCCCGCATACTTGTATGATAATGGAGCTTTACTTGTTGCCATAAGTATAAAAAGACCAAACACTTGCTAGAATGCACATTGAGATTTATTTAAATGTTTGTATGCCTTAAATGTCGTGCATATTTGCGGATGGCAACTTTTGCTTTAATTATTTATATGCTTTCTCTATAGGGCATTCTTACATTTTCGATAACCACAATACAGTATATGCATTATATATAAAAAATGTGAAGATATATTCAACGCATTTATGCATTTGCTCTGTTCATTCTTGCCTAGATCCTTAGTTTAATGGGATGTTGAATTCATAGTTGTATGTGCCATCAAATAGCATGACTCTCCGTTATAGGATATTGTTTCCCTAAAACTATCGCAATTCATATACATGCACTCTTTTATCAAATACCATGACTCTCCGTTACAGAACGTTGTTTCTTACAGACTCTCGCAATTCATATACATGCACTTTTTTATCAAATACCATGACTCTCCGTTATAGGATATTGTTTCCCTAAAACTCTCGCAATTCATATACATGCACTTTTTTGTCAAATACCATGACTCTCCGTTATAGAACGTTGTTTCTTACAGACTCTCGCAATTCATATACATGCACTTCTTTTATAAAATACCATGACTCTCCGTTATAGAACGTTGTTTCTTACAAACTCTCGCAATTCATATACATGTACTCGTGTATTAAATAGCAAGACTCTTTTATAGAACGTTGTTTCTTACAGACTCTCGCAATTCATATACATGTACTTGTGTATCAAATAGCAAGACACTCTTTTATAGAACGTTGTTTCTCACAGACTCTCGCAATTCATATACATGTACTCGTGTTTCAAATAGCAAGACTCTTTTATAGAACGTTGTTTCTCACAGACTCTCGCAATTCATATACATGTACTTGTGTATCAAATAGCAAGACACTCTTTTATAGAACGTTGTTTCTCACAGACTCTCGCAATTCATATACATGTACTTGTGTATCAAATAGCAAGACACTCTTTTATAGAACGTTGTTTCTTACAGACTCTCGCAATTCATATACATGTACTTGTGTATCAAATAGCAAGACACTCTTTTATAGAACGTTGTTTCTTACAGACTCTCGCAATTCATATACATGTACTTGTGTATCAAATAGCAAGACACTCTTTTATAGAACGTTGTTTCTCACAGACTCTCGCAATTCATATACATGTACTTGTGTATCAAATAGCAAGACACTCTTTTATAGAACGTTGTTTCTCACAGACTCTCGCAATTCATATACATGTACTCGTGTTTAAAATAGCAAGACACTCTTTTATAGAACGTTGTTTCTTACAGACTCTCGCAATTCATATACATGTACTTGTGTATCAAATAGCAAGACACTCTTTTATAGAACGTTGTTTCTCACAGACTCTCGCAATTCATATACATGTACTTGTGTATCAATTAGCAAGACACTCTTTTATAGAACGTTGTTTCTTACAGACTCTCGCAATTCATATACATGTACTTGTGTATCAAATAGCAAGACACTCTTTTATAGAACGTTGTTTCTCACAGACTCTCGCAATTCATATACATGTACTTGTGTATCAAATAGCAAGACACTCTTTTATAGAACGTTGTTTCTCACAGACTCTCGCAATTCATATACATGTACTTGTGTATCAAATAGCAAGACACTCTTTTATAGAACGTTGTTTCTCACAGACTCTCGCAATTTATATACATGTACTCGTGTATCAAATAGCAAGACACTCTTTTATAGAACGTTGTTTCTCATAGACTCTCGCAATTCATATACATGTACTCGTGTATCAATTAGCAAGACACTCTTTTATAGAACGTTGTTTCTCACAGACTCTCGCAATTCATATACATGTACTCGTGTATCAATTAGCAAGACACTCTTTTATAGAACGTTGTTTCTTACAGACTCTCGCAATTCATATACATGTACTTGTGTATCAAATAGCAAGACACTCTTTTATAGAACGTTGTTTCTCACAGACTCTCGCAATTCATATACATGTACTTGTGTATCAAATAGCAAGACACTCTTTTATAGAACGTTGTTTCTCACAGACTCTCGCAATTCATATACATGTACTTGTGTATCAAATAGCAAGACACTCTTTTATAGAACGTTGTTTCTCACAGACTCTCGCAATTCATATACATGTACTCGTGTATCAATTAGCAAGACACTCTTTTATAGAACGTTGTTTCTCACAGACTCTCGCAATTCATATACATGTACTCGTGTATCAATTAGCAAGACACTCTTTTATAGAACGTTGTTTCTCACAGACTCTCGCAATTCATATACATGTACTCGTGTTTAAAATAGCAAGACACTCTTTTATAGAACGTTGTTTCTTACAGACTCTCGCAATTCATATACATGTACTTGTGTATCAAATAGCAAGACACTCTTTTATAGAACGTTGTTTCTTACAGACTCTCGCAATTCATATACATGTACTTGTGTATCAATTAGCAAGACACTCTTTTATAGAACGTTGTTTCTTACAGACTCTCGCAATTCATATACATGTACTTGTGTATCAAATAGCAAGACACTCTTTTATAGAACGTTGTTTCTCACAGACTCTCGCAATTCATATACATGTACTTGTGTATCAAATAGCAAGACACTCTTTTATAGAACGTTGTTTCTCACAGACTCTCGCAATTCATATACATGTACTTGTGTATCAAATAGCAAGACACTCTTTTATAGAACGTTGTTTCTCACAGACTCTCGCAATTTATATACATGTACTCGTGTATCAAATAGCAAGACACTCTTTTATAGAACGTTGTTTCTCATAGACTCTCGCAATTCATATACATGTACTCGTGTATCAATTAGCAAGACACTCTTTTATAGAACGTTGTTTCTCACAGACTCTCGCAATTCATATACATGTACTCGTGTATCAATTAGCAAGACACTCTTTTATAGAACGTTGTTTCTTACAGACTCTCGCAATTCATATACATGTACTTGTGTATCAAATAGCAAGACACTCTTTTATAGAACGTTGTTTCTCACAGACTCTCGCAATTCATATACATGTACTTGTGTATCAAATAGCAAGACACTCTTTTATAGAACGTTGTTTCTCACAGACTCTCGCAATTCATATACATGTACTTGTGTATCAAATAGCAAGACACTCTTTTATAGAACGTTGTTTCTCACAGACTCTCGCAATTCATATACATGTACTCGTGTATCAATTAGCAAGACACTCTTTTATAGAACGTTGTTTCTCACAGACTCTCGCAATTCATATACATGTACTCGTGTATCAATTAGCAAGACACTCTTTTATAGAACGTTGTTTCTCACAGACTCTCGCAATTCATATACATGTACTCGTGTATCAAATAGCAAGACACTCTTTTATAGAACGTTGTTTCTCACAGACTCTCGCAATTCATATACATGTACTCGTGTATCAAATAGCAAGACTCTTTTATAGAACGTTGTTTCTTACAGACTCTCGCAATTCATATACATGTACTCGTGTATCAAATAGCAAGACACTCTTTTATAGAACGTTGTTTCTCACAGACTCTCGCAATTCATATACATGTACTCGTGTATCAAATAGCAAGACACTCTTTTATAGAACGTTGTTTCTCACAGACTCTCGCAATTCATATACATGTACTCGTGTATCAATTAGCAAGACACTCTTTTATAGAACGTTGTTTCTCACAGACTCTCGCAATTCATATACATGTACTCGTGTATCAATTAGCAAGACACTCTTTTATAGAACGTTGTTTCTTACAGACTCTCGCAATTCATATACATGTACTCGTGTATCAAATAGCAAGACACTCTTTTATAGAACGTTGTTTCTTACAGACTCTCGCAATTCATATACTTGTACTCGTGTTTCAAATAGCAAGACTCTTTTATAAAACGTTGTTTCTCACAGACTCTCGCAATTCATATACATGTACTCGTGTTTCAAATAGCAAGACTCTTTTATAAAACGTTGTTTCTCACAGACTCACGCAATTCATATACATGTACTTGTGTATCAAATAGCAAGACACTCTTTTATAGAACGTTGTTTCTCACAGACTCTCGCAATTCATATACATGTACTCGTGTATCAATTAGCAAGACTCTTTTATAGAACGTTGTTTCTTACAGACTCTCGCAATTCATATACATGCACTCGTGCATTAAATAGCAAGACTCTTTTATAGAACGTTGTTTCTTACAGACTCTCGCAATTCATATACATGTACTCGTGTTTCAAATAGCAAGACACTCTTTTACAGAACGTTGTTTTTCACAGACTTCCGCAATTCATATACATGTACTGTTCTGATATTTAAATATATCCTAGGGAAAAACAATCGTTTTCACTTAATCCCTACAGTGCCGGTTAAATGTTAAAAATGCCTTTAGACAGTATCTATATACAGATGTATAAACAATAATTGGCTTTCTGGGCTTTTGTTCTACTTACCGTATTCGAATAGTCATATTAATATGAGCATAAACTTAAGTATTGATGTGCAAATAATGTCGTGTGAACGTGTTAGGTAATTTTACTGGGGGCAGTGAGCTTACTATTAGAAACGATGAACGAGTAAATGTGAGACATTATACTTTTTTTATCGTCATGCTCCTAAATTTTATATAAGTCGGTTGCAAATGTACGTTTGACAAGGCTTAAAACCTCACTAAAACAACTGATTTAAGTCACAAACTATTCCCTAGAGCGGCTTGTATTCACTTCTCTTTTTTCTTACATCGGTCTTATGTCCCAATAGCAATTAAAAAAGCTAGGTTTTCGCACAAACCGGCGCTTACTCAAGTTCCACTTGTCAAATGTTACGCTGTCCAATTAATGTCATGCTCCGTCAACCCAGCCAGCTGCTATCCGAAGCTATAGCGGTTCCCGGACCTCCCTTGCAGAAAAAGACACAAATAAATAGGGAAAATATCAAATGGTCCTAAATACTTTAAATCTTAACTGCCTATACACAAAAGCATAAAAAGTAAATGCATAAGTGGCAAAAAGAGACATTACACAGTCCTTAGAATGGACAAAAGGACGGACTAGAGTGCTTAAACCTGGGTTTTGGAGCGCTTCAACCTCACACTTCTTAAATGTTTTTTTCTCACAAATAAACAGTGTACATAAAAATGCCCCCCCCCCCCCCCCCAAAAAAAAAAAAAAAAAAAAAAAATTAAACAACTAACAGGCAGCATCTGCATCGGGATTTAAAACTGATATAATGATATGACATGTATATACAAGCACTCTAAACTCTTTTTTTAACTTTTTATCTTGTATTTCGTTTTACAGTCAATACTGAGCATATTTGAGGGTTACAAATCCATATTTAAATCTACAATGCCCTCTCCTATCTCAGGGAGACATACATTTGATATGTTTCGTTTCACCGTACACATCAAACTAACTTAATGGTTTCATATCAGTGGTTGAGTATACATGTATTTACTTTTTCACATCGTTTTTTGTTGTCCGTAGTACGTGTTCATTGCCACTCTCTAGATCTGATAGGATAATGAACATGTCGGTAATTGAAAAAATAACAGACTGATATCATCTCTTACAATGACTGTATTGGCGAATCCAAATACTATACAAATGAAGAATTCGACGAAAATAACAATGGGAAAGTGGGAAAATACAATATGACAGAATGACTGGAGTAAATAAGAAGGGCAGAGAGGCGGTGAATCAGTGGTATGCCCAGAAGAATAAAAAGAGGTGGGGCCGGAACATTAAAATAAATAAGGAAAGCGATGATATATAACACATACGAAATGTGGGCGAAGGAAAGTAACGGTATAATAGAAGGCAAATAATTACGTAAGAGAGAAATAATAGAGAGATAAGGAATATGATAATGATGTTCGTTATTATATGTTAAAACATAAAATTATTGATTATCATTCTGATAATATATTGGTCGTAACTTATTTGTTTAAAAGAAAAATAACAACATTCGCAGCATACTTAGTTTAAAGAAACCTCTTCTTGAGTGATATTTTATTTTGCCGTTAAACAAAACACGCGAGGCACGTTACAGCTCAGTGGAAGTTTCGCCTTTAGCAAAATAAAATGAAGTTGTTTTTACCAAGAAAAAAAAAGGCAAACAAATCACCTTGAGTATTCAGTTTTACGACTAGTCTCGAACGAAATACATTTTAGATGAGTTGCCGGCTTCGGTAATTTAATTGTAAAACTTAAAAAAAGTGACAAGTTGAAAGTAGGAAGCAAGCATTGCCAAGAACATCAGTTTAATTTCCGACGTTTGGAATTAGAACAAAAGAACAAAGTGTTAACGTTGTCTTGCTCTCAAAATACTTGTCGACGTTGTACGACTAACATTGTACTTGTCACAAATGAGAAGCACTAAAAACGTAATCTGCATTGTCCATGATGATTGTATACATAATCAGGTCTGGGTCTAAATTACACTCTCCCGATTTGAAATCGATTTTCCCTCCATGTAAACAATCAGCATCGGAGAACAACAAATTGGGCACTTGTAAGATGGTCCATGCTCGAAAAATAGAATAATTATTTGTAAGCTGTGGCATGCTAGAACCATATGTCACTTTGAGTTGGGGTGTTCTAGAAGTGGAGAACTGTAGAATCATCCAGCTTAATGGCTGGAGCATGACATTATAATAGACCAGGCATTTTAAAGTTGGGGTTTGCAAGTACAATTGAACTGAGACTTGTTAGTTGGCATTTAAGAGCTGGGACATGTTAGTGTATTTAAACTGACATTTAAGAGCTGGTGCATTCTAATGCAGTGGAGCGGACATTTAAGAGCTGGGACATGCTAGTGTAGTAGAACTGACATTTGAGAGCTGGGGCATGTTACTGCAGTGGAATTTACATTTGAGAGCTGGGGCATGTTATTGCAGTGGAATTTACATTTGAGAGCTGGGGCATGCTAGTGCAGTGGAATTTACATTTGAGAGCTGGGGCATGTTATTGCAGTGGAATTTAAATTTGAGAGCTGGGGCATGCTAGTGCAGTGGAATTGACATTTGAGAGCTGGGGCATGTAAATGCAGTTTAAGTGACATTTAAGAGCTGGGGCATGCTAGTGCAGTCGAATTTACATGTGTAATCTTGGACATTCTGGTACACTAGCACAGTCAATTTAGACCCTTTGACATTCCAGTACAAGAAGAGCTGACATTTGTAAACTGGTCATGCTAGACAATTTAAACGGACACTTGTTATTCCATGGCATGTTGGAACAAAAGAGCCGAACCTTGTTACATTGAACATACTAGAACAATAAGTAATTCATTATTTGGGGAAGTTCTAACAAATAGAATAGTACCGTATTCATGTACCTTGGGTTTGTCAGAACAATATTGTGGACCCTTGTAAGGTAGAGAATTCTACAACAAAATTACTGACACAAAAGCCATCTTGAATACAAGAATAATTTAACTGACAGTTGTTACAGGGGTGCTAAACAGTCGAGCGGACCCTAGTCGGTTTGGGCAAGCTAGAACAAATAAAACTAGTAAACGCGCCGTCATCACCGCAAAACGCCAGACAAACGCATGTTTGTGTCTATGCGTACCTTTTAGATACAGGAAGTAACCAAACGGCTTATGTATGATTGGTAAGAGTGTCTGAAGTTATGAGATTGCATTCACATGTTATATAGCCTAATAATAAGCGGATGACTCGGACGCAAGCACTTTTTGGTTGTGCTTTGCAGCTTACACCTCGTTGAATTGAAATATATGATAAATCGGTCAGGTACACGACCGTTCAGATTGGTTCTAGAATGAAATGTATATGTTAAAGTACACACACAGACATTGTTATACTTTATGTCTGATGTTTTATTACTCTGTACGCATTGTTGTGCATACATGTTACTGGGCAATTTTTCTTAGTAATTAAGTAGAGTGCTTGTTTATGGCTATATACGACTATTACTGAGTATGCATTCAATAAACAACACTCTGAGTGACTTGACATTAAATAACAACTTATACAATTGCCGACAACGTCTTCCGACACATTTCGCCGTTTTTTGAACATTGCTATAGAAAATTTTAAATTTGGTCAACTAAATAATAAAGTATTTACTCCATCGCAAACTGTCCGAACCAATTAACCGATAAGCTGAAAATTACTTCAAATACTTATATGGTTAACGAACTGTGTTTTTTTTTCTATTGAAACAAAATGGAAGTGACAACATTTAGAACTAATTCTATTTTGTTCATTTTCAGTATTTTTTTCTGGTAAAGGCCTTTTTCTTTTGGTGACAAAAGTGTTCAGCCATTTCAGCCATATGTAACGTAAACCAAAGCTTTACATATCCAAGCAAATAACAATATACATATATATTACATTCGTCTCGCAATTCATTACTATTTCCAATACATTTAATCTATAAAGATCAAATTTTAACATCATTTGGTGTGTTGAAAGTTGAAATATTTATTCAAATGTGTCAACAACGAAAAGATAATACTGTTAAAATCTTAAATCCAGGACCCTTGTTTAAAAAGAATTGACTTTCGGTCAAAAATGCTCAAAGTTACGAGAGCGTTATAACCCTTTGACCTGCACTTACCTATTAGTGTTAATATTACACAGTTGTGATCGTTGGTTTTGTTTGCCCTCGCCTTTCACCCTTAGAAGTATCGCGAGCATTGATGTTGTAGTCGTCGATTAGTTTTAACATTATGCTACAACCATTTGCACTTTTCTCGTCATTTTCTTTCTTGGGTTAAGAAATAATTTCACAAACAATCAACAGTTTTGTGTGGTTCTTCAAGAGAAATAATACTTCAATCTTCTAAATTATATGTGTACATTATTTTTCAATGATGTCACGACTTTCGTTATAACATATCAGAGAAAACGTCAGCGATTGGACATTTGTTGTTCAAAAAGATGTTTTTTGATGCTTGCATTTGAGAAACCCCTGAGGAAGTCAGGGGCGTGCCTAGACGACTGTTGTGTATACGCACTCCTGCTAAGGGGAGGGGGGGGGGGTTCCGGGGACATGCTCCCCCCGTAAAAAGATGTTTACTACAAAACGCCGTAGGTGCATTCTGGGGCGTTTTTAAACATAAAAAATTGCCAATAACTATCACTTGAAATAGAAAATAAGTCATACTTTTTCAGGTGTCTTCATATTGCTTTATGATGTATACAAAACATTTTTTTCCTTAAAACAAGTAATAGCAGTAAAATTAAGACTACATATGTATATAGTCAAACAAGAAAAAGATGGATGTAAGTTAGACATTTGTAATTAAACCGTGATAAAATATCTAAATTAATGGTAGTTACATAATCAGAACAAAAGACATGTTTAGAATAAACAGCGATGTAAAAACGTTTCAAACGTATGCACATATATACACGCACTCATGGATGCGAAATTATAAAAAACACTGTCAATAATGAATACATGCAGGTCAAAGGCGAACAGTGCACAGAACTGTTTTACAGCAGAAGGTCAAAATACCTCATTGATTACAGAAGAAGTTGTACAAAATCTTGAATTATAATATTTATTTGAATGATGAAAACCACTAGATCTTACAGGTAGTGCCTAACCCGGGTTAGGCGACGATTTTTATTCGCTTTTTGGCGTTTTTATTTTTTCAATTTCTGGAAGCCACTGTACGCACGTGCGTAAGTGCGTAACGGCAGGCACGCCCCTAGAAGTGCGAGGTTAGAACTCTGTAAAACCGATTTGAGCAACCTATGTTGATCCTTTTTTACCGACTGACCGTTCCAAAGCGGTATCTGTTGGGTTTGCTCTTTTTTGTGAAATGATTCATCACAGATTTGTTCTTACTTTTACATATGGCTTGCAAGTGAATACCTCTGTCCTATGCCTTTTCAGCTGAAAAATTAATTGGACTTAGTCATACATTCTTATTGTTTACCCTCGCCATTCCCTCTTAGCCATTTGGCAAGCAGTGATTATGTAGTCGTTATTGCACCGTTATATACCCGTCAATATTTAATGTTAAAATGACGCGTTAGGTACGTACATGTAACTCCCTATTGTTAACGTTCGATCTAGTAACATACATCAGCTATTGTGTTGAGTTTTCAGTAACGACAAATGGTAAAAGTCCCGATATTTCAATGATAACTCACAAATAGGTTTCCAAATATGATTGACTTCGAAAGAGAGGTTTTGGTCTAACTGTTGTCGCCAATGATAAAGGACGAATGTAATGTGGATATGTATTGTCTATATAAATATTAGCACTTAATGATTCAAAAGGAAAATAGACAACGTCGGTAACTATGCGATTTCAATGTTTGACTTTAGTGGTTGATACGTGTAAGCCCAACTGAACTGAATTGATTTCTACAAGTAAGTTAAACTGAAATGAACGCAAAAAAGAAACTAAATTATTACAATAAACTTTAACTTAACTTTGAACACGATCCGAATTATTCTGAAATAAATCTACTGTACATATTTATTCATAACAAACTCATTATAATATGCCATATAATAGTTTAGAATTTTTTTTTCCAGAAATAGTTCCCAATATTTCCGCGGCCAGTAAACAACCCGCTGTCCAAGTAAAACACACTTTTAAAAGCAGCCCTTCGACATAATGTTTAAAATTGGTGAATTACATCCCGATTTGGTAGCCTCCAACCCACTCAGAATGTCTTTAGAATGAAGCCACCTATTATAGACGTCATGAAGAGAGATATGATCCAAATATGGTATATATGTCTCCGTGGGAGTCTTTATTGGGATTGGCTGGTGAACGTAAATCTCAAGTAGTTTTATAAAAAATAATAATGTGGAAATTCCTGCATTCGCATTCTACACAAATAAATGCCGATATGTAAACACGCACAAATACACTTGTGTTTCTGTTAGATGATTATCAATTTAAAGCAGAACAAATGGAATTTTTATTATGAGATCCTATGCAGAAAAAATACAATAAAAATTGTATGAACAAATTTACTATATTACATCGATACCCTGAAGAAGCGTATACTTTAATGCATTTAGTTAATGTGCCGCCCATTTAATGTTTCCTTAAGAAATCAAAAATGTCTTAACTGATATTTTTCGTATAATTTACAAGTAATCATGTAATGTTAACTGATTTTAAAACGCAAAGTAATGATTTTATACTTTGATATCATTTTTTTAAAGTTACTAAGTACACATTAGACAGGATTTCCTTGTCAAATGCACGCAAATTTAAGTGCAATTTTCTTCTTTCGTCATTGGGTACTTGAAAGCAATTAAGTTCAAGAGAATATTTATGTCTTTCAAGGCTTTCCAAAAGGCAGAGCGTGGACCGATTTTATAGTGTGTCATTATTCTTTTATGTTATCAAAACAACACATTGCCTTATATGTGTATAAAACTAAAGGCTATTAGAAAACATGATTATTTGTTATTGTAGCGACTTGTGGTAACTTTAAAACATGGTGTGACAATAACAGAAAAACAAAACAAAGTGGTACCTAACCCCGGGTCTGCAGCTCACATTGTCGAAAAAGCAATTGGTATCGTTCAGTTAACAAGTAAATATCTTTTAAAGTAATTGTTAATGCCCTGAATTAAATGTGTAACTCTATGTCCCGGTGTAAATGTTCATTAAAGGAAAACTAGCATGCAAACACAAATGGCATGCATAGGTAGGAAGCAGTGACTATAGTGTTCGTTAATTCATGCCATATACTAAACTTCAATTACAAAATTTAAAATATGCAACATTCTACAATAACAATGCCTCTAATAAATGAACTGTACATGAAACATATTGCAAAATATATTATGCGAGTTGTAGGAAGTATTATTTCGACGGATTCGTTTAAAATGTTCATCTGTGTATAATGCCTTACTGTCTTGGGGTCAAGGTAAGAGTAAATAAAAAAGAAAGTAAAAACAATTACATCTTTCAATCTGTGTATCATTCAAAACTGTCACAACTTATGTGAAATGTATGCTCAATAATGAATGTTCACAAACTTTGAAAACAAAATCGACCCTACGCATTATAATACAACATTAAACTGCCACAAATGAATGTTCGTATTTGTGTTGAGAATTATCCATTTACGCAGGACACGTTTTCACTAAGAATATTTGCAGTTTTTTATACAGTCTCCATCAGCTTGTGGAATCAATCTAGAAGGCATCCGCTTACATTGATATCAATGAATTTCCATAAAAGGGAATCTGAATTAATTTGTTAAGTTCTAGTTCGTTTTACATTAAACGTTCGACAAATAAGGCAAATTCTTTGTGGTCATATCTACATACAAGCTAAGCATGGAGCAGTGGTAGAGGGTGCTGCTTTTAAATCGATGATAGCCACTTCGAATCACACTAAATCATTTAAATGTCTTCCCGTTTTCATTTAAAAGCATGTTTTACGAAAGCCCGCGATGTTTAACTTTGCATTGATTTTACCATATACTATTCATGTTATCTGATAATATATTATTGTCTATATTTCGTATTATCAGCATGTCGATATGAAAAACAACAACAACATTTGCTTTGAGGTGAAATGAAAATTCATGTTTAACATAATGTTTAAATATTAAATTGTGAACGCCAATAGAATATATATATGTATAGAGAAAGAGAAAGAGAGAGAGAGAGAGAGGAGAGAGAGAGAGAGAGAGAGAGAGAGAGAGAGAGAGAGAGAGAGAGAGAGAGAGAGAGAGAGAGAGAGAGAGACAACGACAAGAAAGTAAGATTAGCTATTTAAAAAATAATTATGCGATAATAATAAAATAAATGTAAATTAAATAAATAAAAGTACAGTTCAAAAAAATATTCAAACTAGATTTAGCAGCCAACGAAATAAGGTATTATACTGCTGAGATTTCAATTTTCAAAGGAACATGCAAAGTTGAAGCTTTTACAAAACAATTAAGACATTTTAAAATTCGTTTAATTGCCACAAATTACCGAGCGGACTGAAAGACACATCCTATATATTTGTAGGATATCTATTCCTGGTATCTGATGTTGCGTGTTGCCTATTTTTATATTATCTAACTGGAAGTCATAATATTTCGTTATAGACATTTCAATGGAGGCTGTGAATCCACTAACGGCACTAACTGCTTTATTGTCGTTAAACGAGTTAATTGTTTTAATTACCAAAGTCACGAATAAAGAAATGTGTATTAATTGAATAGTAATTAAAGAATTTAACTCGTTACTCTCTAATTTATAATTTTATTAAAATTCCAAGTTTCACATTGATCGTAATTGAACAAAACACATTTTTTTGCATGCTATCCATTAATTAACAGGATGAGTTTCTTGTGAACCAGCCAGTAGTTTCGAGTGTCCAATTACTTTGGGATAATTTTAACACAAACAAACTAATGCATGCAACATTATTACTTTCAGAAAGTTCAATAATCTGCTTTGAGTGATCCAACGGCCAATTTATTGGAGCTAGGTCGTTAAGTTCACGAATGTCATTGCGTTTAATTGTTCTTTCATAGACCATGTTTCTTATAACTCACACAACAGAGTCTTTTAATTAAATCGCTATCTTTGTAAACACATAGTCAATCGCTAAGGCTACAATTTTATTTAATTTTCTTCTTTTTTTCTTTATTTCAAGCCGCTGTTTTAAAGGCCTTAACATTTGTCTTAAATCGATTATTAAGCATCATTAATATTATATATACATAATTATAATAAATAAATATTTTATTATAATAAAGTAAGAAAAAAATGTCTTCTGCTGTTTATTACTGTTTGCAATACGATTCTGTACAATGTCCAACTGAATATATATATATATATATATATATATATATATATATATATATATATATATATATATATATATATATATATATATATATATATATATATATATATATATATATATATATAACTCGGTTTGGTTTTATATCCTTGTTAATGTTTATAAATAAATATCGACCCTCGTAAAATAGTAAGTAAATTAGGAAGACATTAACATAGTTGATATTGTATCGGGATTATTCGGTTTATTAAAAACACCTTTTAGGGTGCTTTATTGTAATTTTAGATGTTTCTAAAGAACGCAGTTACCAAATTCCATTTTGTCCACGTCTTAATATGCAATGAACATCTTCGGTCGAAGAAACACCTTTATTTACTGCATCTAACTAAACTTTTTTTTATTTTTTTAAGCATTTCCTTATATCTGCATGTCATGTAAGACCATGGGTACGTTTCCTCCTTAATCTTAAGATCGTTTTTTTTTTCTTAAGAATGATTTTCCTTCTTAAATGCGTTTTATTAACATTTCGAAAATCGCACACAGAGCGAAATCGCTATTCAATCTGAAGAGTGCTTTTGACCGATTTGCTACCAATCGCACTTACGACAGCTTGTTGAAACGCACTAAGAAGGGATCATCAATCGAATTATAGATTTATGATGAAACGCACTTCATATCTATGGTCTTCTTGAAACCTCTTTTTCGCTTTAATTTAGAAATATGTCAAAGTGTTAGACAAAATAAGTAAACGTTGCTATGGAAACGACTTTCATACCTTTGCTTCATTTGTTTGTTTCTTTTTTTCTTGCTTGACGCATCGAAAATCATCGCAGTTGATCGAAATATCATACCTGCAGCGAAGTTCGCCTAGGCGTTCTGTAACGTCCGCATTAGCTGATCGTATTTCACACTGTCTCCACTAATTGGCAATGCACAGAATGTTGTCCCTGGTGGGATTATATGTCACTGGAATGCAGCAGTTACAGCATCTGGAATAATAACGAGAACTCGATCCGGTAGTATAAATTACTTTCAAAATCATGGCATCATTTTCCGCACGACAATGTTGCTTACATTGATTGGAGTTTCTTTTTCAGGAACGGTAAATGTAACGTGTCACAAGTGTTATGATACCCTTTGCCACCCGTTCATGCAGTTTAATAGCCCAGAACATTGTCTTTTTGCGTTCATCGGAAATGTATACTTATAATCATTTCTGTTCATAACATTGCGGAACACTTTCTCAATTAACTTTTGACAGACAGTAAGAATTACAGTATGGTTGGTCAAACATCGAAAAAATACGTAGGAAGTAGAAATGTGTGAAATGTCGAGAATATGTGTACCATGTATCTGCCAATTTTCTTCACGATTTTAAGATATAGATGAATAAAAAAGACACGAATATATGGCAATGCATACATGTGTGTGTATATTACAATTTGACATATGGGTTCAGTTTGTCTTCTAGTTCTATAGGCATGCAGGCATACCGGTCTTTGTACATGGCAACGTGTTAACCGAAGAATAGAAGCCGATAGTTGCAGTTTCCCAATAGTATTAAAACATTTTTTTCGGTTGAAAAATTAAACATTTCCTGAAATACATTGATATTTAACTTGGAAATGTCTAGTGATATTGTTGTGTTTTGTTTTATTTATCAAATTAATAGATATGCTTATATACAAGCTTGTAGTTAAACAAAAACTACCTTTTAATTGATTCCTTGTAGAAAAAAGAATATCATATTAATTTTTACCCGCAAACCTCTATATAAATATGTTTATAAGAAATATATACTTATGTGGATTTCGACATTACATTGTCAATTTGACATTGTGTGATATTTTTGTTGTCGCACATACATTCTGCCTGCTGTATATGCTTGGTTGAAGCCATTATCGGTTCTTTCTTTGATGATCTGGTTGATATAAACACAGTTTCCACGGCAAATACAGGATGAAAAATCCTAAATATTTTATGAGTGAATGGTTTTATGTTTTCTTGTTTTCTAGAACGTCACCTTATACTGCAGCGATGCTGCTGGCTGCAGCACTGTGGGCTGTCAGTGGATAATGGTCGGCATTATATGCTTCCATTTCCCTATGTCACTTCTAATTGGAAACAGACATTACAGTGTCTAGCTGGAGATTAAACCAGATGATGTAGTGATCAGATTATACAAAATAGCTGCTGCCTTGTGGTTACTGATCGTTAACTCCAATTTAACATGTAATTTCAACATGGCTTAAATGTACAAGTACATTTAAAAGGGAAATTGCAAATGTTTAAAGCATTTAAACAAAACATATGTTGTAGACAAAACCTAAAAGCATCATACAGCTATGTGTACTATATTTAGTTTGATTTATTTTTAGGGATGCTCGCAAAATAAAACTGCTTCCAGAATTATGGTTACATGTACATAGAAATTTAACTATAAAATGTAGCTTTTTTTTTGTAAATATTATTTCCTTGGTTAATATAATTGGTGTTGAGAATTTTAAACTATGATAATATCACCGAAGAAAAATTGAAAGAAAAGTAAACAATATTAAATCATGCACTTAAAAGAAAATTTTAAAATCCATGTGTTTTATATAACACTGTTAAGCTGACTTAACCAATACAAACGGCATCACTTTTTCTTGATTATGCAAAATTGGCGGGTAATTATTTTTGTGTAATTTCTTTCATTGTTTACTCTAAAAAAAACATTAAGCGGTTGTCTTTTGACTGAAATAAATTGGATTTTTGTGTTGATTTTAGAACAATAAGTTTTGGCTATTTAACACTTATTAACATAAATTGTTGATACACACTGATTGAAAAATCACAGCATCGTTGACATTCCTTTTAATTGCTAAACAAAATTTCGAGAAGTCTAATGAATAGAAAAAGAATAATCGCAAATAGATATTAATAATAGGGTATCTTCTCTGGTGTAATGTTTTCTATCCCTAAAGGAATATACACACACATGTCAAGTAGAAATAACTGTTAATTAACGCTTCATATCTTTAGAAAAAAGTGCTAGTACTACTGATGACGTAAGAGTATTCAAATTTCAAAGAAGAACCTGGAACAATTGAAGATAAATATGGAGTAAACAATATATAAATACAACTGTTGGATTGAAGTGCTTCGTAATTAGATGCTTGTATATGTGAATGTTTATTTGGTTTGTCGTTCCACCAACAGTATTGCAGTGATCTGGAGAAGGTGTCTGATTGAAGCAGATATAGTGCTGCCTTTACTGTGTATAACATGCCCGTGAACACCTGGCATGATACCTCACCGGGTCACATTATCCTGACACCGGGCCAACCAGTCCTGGAACTACCCTTATATTTGCTTGAGCGTTAGCAAGGGAGTTATACAACTACCATTTTTTACGACTTTGGTATGTCACGGCCCGGGATCGAACAGGTGGCCTCCCGTGCTTGGAGCTAGAGCAAGTGAAAAAAAACATATTAGTCGCTGATTGACGTTTAAATGCTGTAACTGGTGCTGCTGTTCTTCTCTTCGTTGGTAATGCCTCGTCTCAATATTTGTCATTTATATTAATGTGTGAGATTTTCAGCTTACTATTGGTGAAGTAAGACCTGGGTCTGGGTATAATCCCCGGCATACCGCAGGTCAGCTGAAAACGAACCCACGTGGTGAGGGGACTAGCACTTACACGTCGGCGATTCTATCCTCTCAACCACAGGTACTTAATGCATCAAATTATAATATAGAAGTTTCTCGATTCCAATGTCTGTGTTTTGCTAGTGGTATGAAGACCGTTCAAGGATGTACCCGACTTTTTCCCCATATATGTATGCATGTAGCAATATTATGTTCCAGTTTGGTGGAATTTTGGTAAAGTCTGTTCTTTAAAGTTCATACATTAGTCTTAGTAATTCTGACTAAACCATAGACAGTTCGAAACATGGAATAGTTTGCTCGAAATATTTATTTCTTTCAATGTCTGTAAATTAGCAGTTTTGAGGTTTCTGGTTAAAAAAAGATATTGACGTCATAGTGGATAACCCGGATGATGATCTGATTAATACTTTGTATAATATTAAACGTAAATGATCAGTGGTATTCTTTATTTAAAACAGCTTAATGGGAAGTGTGGTTCGGACAGGAAATAGATTTCTGTGTTGACGAGTGGGGTGTCAAGCGTTATTGCTCAAATTAACTTAGGACATCAATAAACAACATTTCTCTAGACCTTTTCATGTAACAACATTTTTATGATTTTGTGAGACATAAAACTTTGGTCCAAACTCTAAACTGTCAGACAGCACCATTAAACACATTGAGTGTGAACATGACAGGGAATATGGCTGTTGATGGTGCATGTGATGATACCAACACTAGTTAAGCGAGTACATTATTGTCTAACTTCTCATCTGTCGCTGGATGTGCTTGTATAATATAGAAACTGATTACTCAAGGGAGCTCTCTATGTCACTGTGTGTGTCGGTAAGTCATACATTAAAGACAATGCAAATAGTTCAGTGTCCCTTGGGACATCTGCTTCTATGTACTATAGGCTAACACGTCCTTAGTTGATTTCAGAAATGGCGTGAAGGTGTGTGTGTGTGGTTATATTACTGAAGACGATATTTAGAATATCTTATTATAGGATTCGTATTCTATATAATGTCAGAATTGTTTAAATAATGTGCACTCATAATGAGATTTACTGAGATCACTTTAACGCTTATAAGGCCTGTCTTTGACACAGTTTTGCGCATGCGCGTAACATGTAGAACCACACGATTCGCGCTTTATTCATATTTAAATATATTGCAGCTGAAGTCATTTGAACGGCATCCAGCTATTTTGGTGGAGGAATACCACGAACAAATATCTGGGTAGAACCACTGGCACACCGCAGCTCAGCTATCAAACCTTCCAACACCTAACATTAGTTCTTCAGCGGACGGGACTCGAACCTACGCGATGAGTAGCACTACGCCATTGCGCCCTCAAGTGTGCCTTTAAAATATTACGTCATATTTGGTCCAATTCGCTTATTCTTTATGACTGACGTATACTCGTATATTTCCGCATGCGCAGTTCGAAAATGTACTCTTCCGTTGATGTCAACAAAGATATAAAAAAAAACTTAGTCGACAAATATCGCGAATTTGCCTGTACTTCTAACCCTTAACACAACGCAATACTTAAAAGGACAACACACTCATATGCACAGGTAATATTTGTAATGTCTTTATCCATTACTAATTGTGATTCAACAAACTGTGCTTGTTTGAATAGAAAGGAAAATGAAAACTTTTGTCAATTGTGAATTAGTCTCGTCAATGTCTTTGTGCATTTGTTTAGACAGTGATTTGCTGAGATAGTTGCATGTATAAATGGTATACATTAAATTTGGAAATAGATCGACAGTTCATTGAAATTAAGATTTTAAAACCAAAAAAATTTTGTAAATGCTGCAGATATGTTTGCATCTTTCTACTGTGAAGCCATTGTCGGATACCCATGCCCGACTATTACGTTTTAATTCATTCGTTGGCCGTGGGCTTATTGGTAAACGTTCTGTCGTCTTATCGAACTGAATAGAACAAGAATTGGCTAATCATAATACTGCTTACAAAATCCATACTCTTCAGCGTTGATACTAGAAGTATAACAATGACATCGCCTTTTGACAAGTCTGTCGAACCAATGAAAGAACGGGCATTATAATTGTACTGAAATCTTCATCGGATTATGAAGCGACCAATGAAATATTATTGCCAGAAACGGTGAAAAGTGAACTAAATAGCACACGGGCGATTAATGGAGAGTATGTGATAACAAAACAATTACGTTAACAATAGATGACGCAAGTTTCATGTTATAATACTAGGTCGACAAGCTTTGACTTTCTTTTGATCGTTTGAGGTACTAATTTATAATTATATAGTTTCTAAAACAAAAGCCTTTTTAATTGTACGTTGGCCATTACTAAATCTACGAGGACCCATTACACTAATAGCTATTGTATACGCGGTCAGCGAACAAATAGAAGTGTTATGCGCGATTCTGTGGATAGATAACTGCCACAAAGTGAGGATGTAATGAGACTTTACTGCCGGAGATTCATTGAACCCCACGCCGGAGGGAAACATATCAGGCTGTTTATAGGCATCTCTCTATCTTTATATATGAAAAATCAATGTTAAATAGACTGATACCAGGATATGTGGACGTTTGCCGATACAAAGGGGTGTGTTTTGAGAAAACAATACATTGTGGTTAGGTGGATTACAAGCACGTGATGAATGGCGGCTCAAGCCACCCAAAACACACCATCGCTGAAACTGAGAGCCTGAAACGTCGATAACGTGGCCGTAATGAGGTCATAAATTAAGGCCGTAATGACGTGCTAGCTACAATTTGTGCGAGATCCATGCAACATTCATTTGATATAGTTAATGACTTAATTTTTGTCTTTTATGTATGATATTTATCCGAATGAGGGTCCGGGTTGTCAATGAATCAATGAGAGTTGGATATTAAGGACGGGTCCAGAAAACTCTGGTCGTGGGGGGGGGGGGGGGGGGGGGGGGGGGGGTATAAATCAAGATCCATTCAATATTACCGCAGTAAAAACATTATACATTTATATATACACAGTAAGGGACCCTAACTGCTACCTAAGCAGTCAACATATAACATTTACATTAAAAGCATTAAGCCTTTATCCACTTTCGGCAGCACTATTAATATACCTATTGATATTGTACTAATAAATTTGACAAATTTTCAACTGTGTACCTATGCTCGACCTATTAAGATTCGTGTATACTTGGCGCGTTGTGGGTTGCTTTTACTATTTTCCTCCTCAGCTTGTAAGCAATTTTTAAATTTGCACGTGAGTTGCGGCTTTCTGATTGGCCAAAACCAGCTGGTTTATATCAGAACAGAACAGAACAGAAGTTTATTTATTCAACTTGAACATGTAGCAGTTCATCGTTGATCATAAACACATAATATAAACATACACCTAGCCTGTCAATGCAAGAGAGGTTCATCAATAAACTTAAATTACAATAAAAATACCTAAACAGTGTTATTGAGTAAAAGTGGTTGGTTATCTGAACGATTTTTTTTCGAACAATTAATACCGTTTCACAAACACATAATATAAACATACACCTAGCCCGTCAATGCAAGAGAGGTTCATCAAAAACTTAACAAATTACAATAAAAATACCTAAACAGTGTTATTGAGTAAAAGTGGTTGGTTGTCTAAACGATTTATTTCGAACAATTAATACCGTTTCACAAACACATAATATAAACATACACATAGCCCGTCAATGCAAGAGTGGTTCATCAATAAACTTAACAAATTACAATAAAAATACCTAAACATTGTTATTAAGTGAAAGTGGTTAGTTATCTAAACGATTTTTTATTCGAAAAATTCATACCGTTTTTACAATACAAAGTAAGTTTATACAGCAGTTTATTGCCTCATGTTGTAATCAAGTCAATAAATTTAAACATACCCGGTCTTTTATGATAGAATCTCGGTAAATAAGTGTTACGTACGTGAATATAAGCAGGACATATGACAAAAAATAACATTCATCCTCTATTACACTTTTTATACAGATAATACATTTTCTTTCATTTCTGTGTAAGTTTGCATGTCGACCACGTTCTATACTGAATTGATGTAACGAAAGTCTCAGTCTTGTAATAGTATTTTTCATCTTACACGTTTTATCTCAATCAAGTATTGTGAAATTTCAAAGCATAGTTTGAATTCTTTATACAATATACCGTCTCATTACCTCATTAAGTCCCTTTCCATGTTGATGTTTACAATGATTAAAAGAGTCGGGGTTTTTTTTTTGCGATGTCATGCTACCCAAGTATGTAAAAAATTAGAAAAACGTCGTTCTTGATTTTTTTTAAACTAATCACCAATTAACAATTAACTGTCACCTGAAAAATATTCTTACCTGAACAAAATAGTTCGCCACATTAATGTAAGACCACCCAACGAGTTTGGTAATTTTACTGTGATATAATTGTGCATGCTAAGAAATTATGTATAGACATACCAATATACAAAATGTACGGTTACTGTGTTTGGCAACGGCTTGGTTTGGGGATGGTCTGGCTGAGACAGTACATTAATTATTTAGATCGCAGTATATTACTAAGAATTGTTTTATTTTGTTCAAGATGTAATTTATATAATGTACAACAGGAATTTTGGAACTTGTATCGCCGTCTGGTAATGGAACAATTTCTTTCTTTCTCTTGCTCTCTCTCTCACTTTCTGTGTCTTTTTCTTTTTCATCCCCTCACTATTACTATCTCTTTTCGTCTCCCCTTGTGTCTGTCTGTCTGTCCGTCCGTCCGTCAATCCGCCCGTCTGTCTGTCTGTCTGTCTCTGTTTGCCTGTCTGTCTGTCTGCCTCTCTCTCTCTCTCTCTCTCTCTCTCTCTCTCTCTCTCTCTCTCTCTCTCTCCTCTTCCTCATTCTCTATCTATTTACATCTCTCTTGTCTCCAGCTTACATTCTGTTTAGCTTACTCTCTCGCTATAATTACTGTCAAATGAAATCAAACTGTCCTTACCTATAAATTACTTATTTAAAGGCACGGCTAGTCTGTTAGTATCAGATGGGAACCTTCTGTCTAAAGCATTACCTCAATGATTACAAAATATGTATACATCATTCGTCTAATGGAGGCTTTGAATTCTGTATATTTGGTACGAATGACTTATTAAGTTTTAAGAAAATAATGCAAAAGACAAGCTGTTTTACCAAAGACTAATCCTTTAAAATAAGATAAGATTTTTACTCGGCAAGATAGCAACATATAACATAAGCTTTAAATAAGCCTTTAAATTTGACTATTCGGATATAAATTATTCAATAATTCTACGAAAAATGATATGGTGGGTTAAAATATATAGTCTTTGTTAAGCCCCGAAGGTTTTAAAAGGTTTCAAAAACAGACAAAATTGAGTCCACAAAGCTGTCTATAAGTTTATTAATGTTAAAACTGAAGGTCGGATAAAATACATCCTTAAATATCTTAGTAATAAAGATAAGTAACTTTAAGTTTGGCCACCTTAGACATTTTTGTAAACTTGATGCTTATCTATTATATAAATGCTGTCGTTAAGTTTAACCGGTTCCAATTCTAACCATGTTTGGTTAACTTAACTACTCTTACAAAAGGTCACTCATTTAGCAGAACCAATTAGAAAATTGCATTATGGGATACTTTGATAAATTCAACTTTTGGTTAAAATTAAACAGTTTGGTTAAGTAACAAAACAATTAACTGCCTTTATACAAATAGATAACCACTTTGATTAATTAATGAAGGACGTTAAAGTTCACAAGTAGTTAGAAAATGTTTATCTTAACCATTGGGTGCAGGTCTTTGTATAAAATCAAAGGAAACTAATTTAAATTTACTATATTAATAATATATCTTACTCTTTCAACCAGATTTTTGTTCTCTATTTTTTCTCTACGGTTTATCTCCGCAAAATGATTTCAACAACATAAATAGCAGATTATTGACCATTGAAAGCACGAGACAATATGCTTGTGGCGCCCATGGTGTAGTGGTAGTGGTAGTGGTAGTGTCAGTGTCGCAGACTTGTAACGCCTCTGTACGCATAGCCCCCCCCCCCTCCCCCCAACCCCTCCTCTCCCCACCCCCTCGAGTCGCGTTCGGGGAGATGGACTTACTGTGGTAAATGTCTTCCAGTTGAACTGCGAAGCGCCAGTGGACGGCAGTGGTTCTACCCAAACATTTGTTTGGGGTCTTCCTTCACCAATTGGTCGCTTTATTAAAGAACAAAACAAACCATAAGACAATATGCAGCCGCGTAACCGTGACACACACCACTGCCAATGTATGTCACGGCATGTTGCGTTTGTTATTTATGATACAAACGTGGGAAGTGATAAATGGCCTGGGAAATTTGGCAGAGGTCTAAAGGACCAGCCCAATTTTCACGTCATAGTCACGCGCCTTTCAGATTTCAATAACCTCTTCCACCTAAAAGAATCGTGTAATGGTCTTAGACGAAAAAGATTAGAACTAAATTATAATATTTTGACTTCATTTTTGTGTCTGCGTCGGCGTCGGCGTCCGGATTTCCTTGTCCGGAGCCTAACTTTGTCCAAATGACTCCAAACTTGGTATACATGTTTCTGGCAATGACTCGAAGTGCAGTGCACAAGAACCGTAACTCTACCCTCTTCTGATTTTTAGTTATCCCCCTTTGATTGATTTTTAAAGCATTTCTTGTCCAGAGCCTGACTTTGTCACCGTAGGTCCAAATGACTCCAAACTTGGTATGCATGTTTCTGGCAATGACTCAAAGTACAGTGAACAAGAAGGGTAACTCTACCTTATTCCGTTTTTTAATTATTCCCATTTGATTGATTTTTACTGCATTTCTTGCAAAGGGCATAATTTGTTGTGCATGTTTCTTGCAATGAGACAATTAAAAGTTTATTTTATATGTGAATTTTGTGCAAATTCATTGCTAATATCTGTACAACAAAAAACTTATTAACATTTTTTATGTCGACTAACAAAATTTTCGTCAGGCGACACATCCGACTCGCGGAGTTCTAGTTGTATGTTTGTTTGTGTAGTTTGTTTGTTGTTGTTGTTGTTTTGTGCATTTTTGGGGTAATTTTTTACCATAAATGAAACTTTATTCTAACATACACAAGTATAAGGAACTTAATTAAAAATAATAATAAATTATTGTTTTTGTATTACGTGTAAACCCTCTGGTGCATTTTACATTTACACACAAGCATGATCTTTACTGTTGCCACACGTGTCTTTTCAAAACGACAATAGTTACTGTTACACAGCGAAAAGTAACCTTGAGTGGGGGGGGGATCAACAGTGACCTCAGAGATTCCAAGGGTTTAGACAATTGGTTGTTTAGGTTATGCGGATGTGGACAAAATTAAGTTAGTGCCTTGATAAAATTTATTAGCCATGTTTAAATTTAAGTTACACAAAGTGGTCAACTTGTTACGCCTTCTAACTTGTATCTGGAGTTCCGAGTTCGATACTTCCATCCGAAATCATTTTTTTTGTTTTTCCGATATATTACATTTAATATTTTCATTATTACATAAACTGCACATCTAGTTCGTAAAATGTATTAGATAAATCTATGTTTTAAACGTCATTGTCACAGGACACTGTCGTATAATTTTTTGCAACCTTACTCACTTCATTATTAGTTATGTTTAGATACATCGTAATGTAAGTTAAAATATTAATTTTATACGACAAATATAATAGTAACAAATACATATATACAAAAAGTAATGATTAACTTTAGACCAAATGTTCCGAATTGAAAATGTAACATTCAGATTAACATTTTATAATACGTTTGTTTCTAAATTTGTAAATGTTTTGTAGATTAAAGTCATTATTCGCGAAAATCAGATGGGTAGTAAAATATTTCTTATTTTGGACATGTTTCACAAATAATCCAAGTACATGTTATTTTTTGTAATTCCATTGCTTTGTTTCCCTCGGATATCGACAAAATGATCACTGTTTGTTTGTCATTTATTCGCCTCTCCTTTATTGGACAACATTTCATTTTCTTTGCAGACTAAAGGATGACACAACTATTAAAATCTTGTTTTTCTACAGGAAACTATCTTTTGTCTTCCGGACAAGATTGCGTGCAGCGGTCCTGCAACTTTTGTCCCGCACGCAACGTTACTATAAAATAGCCAACCCTTAACCTTCTGTGTTTGTCGGTAACCTGGACGAATTTAGTGATGAATTAAGTGAGGGAACTACTTTATCCAAAAATGAGGCATCATGGCGTATTGGTTTGAAGCCCGACAGGAAATGGAGCAGTCAGAGATTAGTAAGACACACGGGGTTTCTGATTGTTTGGATCGAAGGTAGCTCTATTTGCGCGCTGAGAAGATATGAAACTTGTGTTTCTGAAACAGTTTGAAATACAATGATTGTTGTTTTATTGGTGTTCATAATTGTAATGTAATGGCAATTATTTTTTACAAAGATACATGTATTGTCAAAAACTTGGAGTGTCAGACATGATGTTTCCCGTACTGTTCTCATTTGTAAAAGGCCGAATTTATAGATGTTCATTAGTTATTACGATTAAACTTATTGCATTATTGCATGAGGCAACAGTAAATAATATGTTTTCTTAAAATCACTTTTTTACACAGGGGTGTTTTCATTCCAAGGCTATGTAGCCGTATAATACTATGTTTAGATTCCGCGTGGCTTTTGTAAAGTGTATTGGGAACGTCACGTGACTATTGTTACTGAATTGTCAGTACAAATCTTATTTGGACTGTCTCTAGTGTCGGCCATTTTGTTGGCCCCACTCTTGAGAGCGATGCCTCTTATAGAATGCATTTTTATAGAGACGATAGTGTAGCAGTCAATAACACGATGTTGCAGGTGTTCTGTGAAACACTCTTCAGAGAAAAGAACCAAGTGTTCCGTTTTTTAACATAGTAGCTGGCAACAATAAAATGTAGCTTGCAATAATTTTACCAAAAAAAAACAAAATCCGAATATACCGATGTTAGCAATGCACCTTGTAAATACAGATGCAGCAGAGAACAAGGAAGCAAACAAAGAAGCAAATAATCTACTTCCCATCACAGTTAGGTTGTTTACTGAGAAATGTTTATGTAATTAATCAGCAGTGTAAAAGAGTATTTAGTTCCCATGATAGTTATCGTCTTGTTTAAAGCGCATGCTCTCTACGGCGCCTTGATTGTCTCACAACCTTGCTCTTTCTTGTTGTTTTTTTCTGTCCTGTGAAAATCACATGACCTTTTGACTCGTCTTTGAGCCTCGGTAAAAATAGCCACGGTGATTCCCGTAGGTATTTTGTAAACAATCGAAAACACACGGTTTTAAACCAGTGAAGAATGTAAACTTGTGCTATATGGTTAGGAGTTATATAAGTAGCAACGAATACATGATGCATCCAGTACTATTTCCACATATTAAATTAACCACAGAATTCAAATTCTAAACTTAGCCTTAAATAACACTTGGCAACTTAACAAGAACCCATATGCATTAATGTTTCATACCATATTTATAACATACAATGTTATTATTATTATTATTATTATTATTATTATTATTATTATTATTATTATTATTATTATTATTATCATTGTTATTATTATTATTATTATTATTATTATTATTATTATTATTATTATTATTATTATTATTATTATTATTATTATCGTAAGTATTATCATTGTTATTATTATTATTATTATTATTATTATTATTATTATTAATATTATTATTATTATTATTATTATTATTATTATTATTATTATTATTATTATTATTATCGTAAGTATTATCATTGTTATTATTATTATTATTATTATTATTATTATTATTATTATTATTATTATTATTATTATTATTATTATATTTTTATTAAACATAAAACTGTTTTAGTTTTATTAGTGTAAATGTGTTCCGCTTAAATTTGTAGAAAAATCCCATAACGCAACATTTCGGGATAACATGAACAATAGAAAAATCCGAAACCCTGATTAACTTTAAAAACAGTGTCATTCTGCTATATCATTTCCAACACATATCCTGAAACAGTTTCTAATTTCCTGGCTTATTATACAGCTGACATTTACAAGTCAGTTGAGTCATGTCCCAACTTTTAAATTACCTTTCGGCAGTCCATATAAATAATAAATGAACATGTTTGAGTCGTCAAGCTATACATCGTGTACATGAGCTTTACTTTCGACTTAACTATTGTTTTAAGTCTCTGCGTTCAGAATGAAACAGTGGTCATTTGCAAACATTCGAACTGTTTTATTCATTTTAGGACTACATGAACTGATAATGTCCTGTCAATGTTCCGGCGTCTGTTTAATCTCCCCGGTCATCTGTACGCCTCCTTCTCGCCGGCCATTTAGCGGCAACTGGGACGATGTAATCGATGGGTGACCCCACTGGTCAGTTCATCTTCTCTGACGGTCTATCTGTCAACCGGCGCTAGTCATTCAGAAACCGACTTCATCTTCATTGCTTTTCCGTCGAAGATCTGTTATCAGATTATGTCTTTCCAGATGAATATTGGACCAACAAGTGTTCCAATGAAAGCCATCAAACTACGTATGTTTATCACTTGTCTGTAATTGTTATAATATAATTTACATGAAAGTAGAATTGCATGTGTGTTTTTTTAAGATTGATAACAATATGGATATTTTCCATTTGCGTATAATAAATACAAGTACAGTTGTGTGGGATTATAAAGATACTTTTAAGTTAAAAACAAACCAAAAAAACTTATATTTTGTGACGATAACCTTTTCCATTCTCTTAGTTCTGTGCCAGTCATGTTATTCATCAATGACCATTTGCGTTAGAAAATATACTTACTAGAAATATTGCTGTTTTACGCATACGTACATTCTGTCTCTGTTATAGTCTTTTCTAATCGATTATGTCTATGAAGTCGGCAAATTAAACGGAATAAATAGACATATGTGTGAATGTTTGACAAAATATACCGAATATTCATTCAACGTCGTCTTGTTCTGAATGTTGAATGGTGTGTCAAACAATTGACCCTTTGTAACATGAAACAAGGAGAAAGGGCAGAGAGGAGAGAGAGAGACAGAGGGACAGAGAGAGACAGAGAGAGAGAAAGATAGAGAGAGACAGAGAGAGACAGAGAGAGAGACAGAGAGAGAGAGACAGAGGGAGGGAGAGAGGCAGAGAGAGAGAGAGAGAGAGAGAGAGAGAGAGAGAAATAAAGCGACATATTTATATGAAGCCATTTCATTTCAACGCCAAGACGTATGTACATTTGTAAAAAGAACTTTATTTAAAAACTGTATGCAATATACTGCAACTATGTCTATTTTTTGCTCAATTAAAATCTAAACTGCCATAATTAACACAGATTATTATGATGCAAACTAAGATAGGTACTCGTTTATATAGTAATTGATATAAACGCGTAAATGCTATTTTAAGAAACAGCGCCCACGTTACAGTATCGATTCGTACATGTATATTGTAAACTTGACTTGAGCTGAAAACTTACCATTAAGAGGCTAAAGTGTATTCGAAGAATTGTTTTAAATAAAGCATTTATATATTTTGTGGGTTTTTCTAAGTGGCAACTTAACCTTCTGCCGATAGGTTCGACCGTTTAACGATGTATGAAGACTGCAGCACATACCGAGAATCCTGCTGTATTCATACGACTTGTTCACCTTGTCTCTTTTCCAAGTCGCCCTACATTTGTAGCCAATTAGTAGCCATGACAATTCAAATTCCTCCGCGATTTATTTCAATAGATTTTCTATGTTGCAGTGAACAAAATAGATCGATCTATTTTACTTAATAGTTTTATTTTCAACTGCACATGTGCAAAAAACCATGCATTCTGGCTTGACTTCTTCCCTGTGACGACAAGTTTGAACACGTTAAGACGATTGACAGTTTGATTGACAGTTTTATGGGGCGGATTACATGTCATTTTGGTAGAACAGGTAGAAGTGAGGCATGGACTTCCAAGTCGGATAGAATCTATGAAGACGTGTCCATAGAAAATAGAAGTCTGCACTCACTGCGCTAGTTTCGGCGTCTGTTTTCTATAGAAACGTCTTAATAGACTTTATCCTATGCTAAGAAAGGACTGAATATAATGCGAATATTCGTTGACAACAAAGTACCTGCGATTGTTTGTGGGAGTGTTTTTATTGCTCAGCGATCGCCCGTCATACCCGGTCACTGGCATAGAACTCAATAAAGATCATCGCCTTTCTGTTAGAATTCTTGTCTTATAGACATAAAACTATATTGTATCAGCATTAGTATACCCAAGGCTATATTTAATGACATATCAATCAACCAATTAGTGAAGACTATCGTTAACCAATATGGTTATGGTTATAGTTAATGATAAAACAGACATTAAGTAACTACTGCAGTAATTATTGCCATGAGGGACAGTACCTTCCGAACAATAGTTAATGGAACGGTGTATTCATATAAACATTGCTTTTACATCGACAATTAACTATAATAAATTGTGTGTGCGTGTGTTGTAAGATACTGAATATAGCCCATCAAGGTTTATTTGTTAATCTTTTATATTTATTTCGAAATAGCCCATCTTTCCGAATACGCAAGTGATTGCATGTCAACTTTTATGTCTACAATTTTCATGTGTGTTTTCTGTTAAGTATTAACATTATCTTAGTCTATTTTTATACTTATGTAAATATATATAGATATAGATATTTATACAGTCGCATCGCGATGCAAAGAATATCCAACGCAGCGACCAAAACATTCGTTAAATCGTAGAATTCGTAAAATCGTAGAATTCGTAAAATCGAAGCATTCGTAAAATCGTAACGTACAAGCAAAGCTGCTTAATACACGCATCCGTCAACATTCAGCCAAAATAAGTATTACGGAGGACAAATAATTTAATTTTGCTTACTATTCCACTCCTTCTCAATCTTTTAACAGTTTTTTTACTACTAACAATATGATCAATGTTACTTTGCCATATGCCTCTTCACTCTGTCACTAATTTTGCCGATGCCGCATATTCTGCTTTTGATGGCGATGAAACACATATTAATGGCTTCCAGATTTATTACACTCCTTACATTCCTGATTTTTTTACACCAAACCAATACTGCTACATGTAGTAATTTGGCATACTGTATTAATTTTAATGTCAAGACTTTGTACGAGTAACTGTATTTGTTTCAATTAAATAAAGTAGCGTCGCTATGCCGGCATTTCCATAAGTCACCCTCCGGAATACAGAACTGTTTTTCTTCAGTCATTACAAGCGACACAGCCTCGAAATCAATGTTAATGTCTTTTCCGACGATCAATCTGGGAAATTAACTGAATGAAATGGAATCTAAAATACACTTGTCGTTAACTTATTTATCTAAGCATGATTCGTAAACTAGAAAAACCGCTTCATAAATCCAAACTTGTAGTTTTTGAAGCATCAATTCGTGCAGACGATTAAATTTAGTATAAAATGAGATAGCCAGGATATTCATACATCTCCACAATGTCATTTGTCTTTTCCAGCTTGCATTCAAAACGCATGACTTCTCAAACAAGTTGCGTAATAAAAATATATCCCTTCTTAAATTCTCATAATTCATGAAGACTTTGAGATTTTCTATTCATTTATCAACATTTCTTCTGCCCTGATGTCTAGCAAGGACGTGATAAGGCGTTCTAGGGGGGAGAGAAATGTAAATACACTTCGAATAAAAGGCATCTCTTACAGCAGTAGTTTTATAAGCCTTTGAACGAGGCAAAGCCTAGACAGTGACAACCAACTATTAAGTTGTCAATATTTACAATGCAAATATTTGTCATGCAAATTAGCGATACGGGAATATTCAGTAGTCATCGCTTTCCACACTGTTGCCGAGAAGACATACGGTGTCCGGAATTGCGGTTTGTGCCCGGGGAAATAACTTAATATGGAGATATTGTACGGCAACTACAAGGTTAACATTCTGCTGTTATAGGGGCTTATTGTGTTGAATAATGTTCATGTGTGGTATTGAAATTTCAGTTACTTGCTTTGTGTGCAAGAATCTGTTCTGTGCTAATGCAGAAACATTATCGTCCATTTTGGGTGTTAAAGCACTATACGATACAATTTAATGGTATAAATTGAAAGGTCAGTTCCAAGACTAAATGTTTGTTTATAATCATACTTTGAAAACTTATGCAACTGCGGATGTAAAACCAGACATTGTTTATGCATAATAGCTGTCAGCTTCTCACATTTGATAAATCGTCGTATAAAGATACATTCCTCTGAAACACTAACACACAACAAACTTCCGGTGCAGGGCGGGTCAGCTGGAAAATACACCAACATGTCCTTGCTTCTAATGAGACTCGATTGTACGTGATGAAGCCAGTGAGCTACAATGTAATGTCAAGTTATTGTCGACGCGCTGGAGCGCGACACCTGTAAATGGAACGGTCACTGAAATTTGCACATGGGGAAAGTTTGCTTTGCGGACCTTACCTGATAAAATACGGGTCCTAATTCGGTAAAAAGCGTGCTTATTTTTGTGTTTATTTTTGTGTGTCTTTATCTTTCAACTTAACTTAGAAAAACACTATATGAACAATAATTATTTGTGTAATGTGAGGCTGCTGCACATGTGCAATTTCTGCTTGGACACTTTAGTTTAATAGTTAATATAATAATTTTGCATTTTTTTTCTACATATGTTACATCTTGAAAAACCTATTTCTCAAGATTTTTAGTATACTGAAAATTTTCAAATAAACACCATTCGTTTTCAAACATGTCCGTTTTCCTCTTTCACTTTTTGTGTCGCCTTTGTTGCTTCGCATCAACGACTTTTCTTGTTGTCGACTTGCAAGCTACTGCTTGATCAGTCGACTTTACAGTTTACCCCCCCCCCCCGCCTTTCATTGGGTGTTTTTTTTCAAACCAGCACTATTGCAGCCGACACATGGCGCTCGGAAGTCATATTATTGAGCAGAATAACCATTGTAGGTACCTATTTATACACCTGATTGGAGACAAATTATTCGAGGTAAATTTTGTGTTCAAGTAAATGATGGCCTGACCGTGTTTCGAACCACGGACGTCGTTTTCAGAGTCGTGCGCCCTACCACTGGACTATTCTGCTGCTACTCTCCGAGTCTACCACCCAGTCACCGGAAACTTGAAGCTATGCGTGAATTATAAAATAGAAGTTCGTTAAATATTAAGCATGACAGTTTTAAAAATCGTCATTGTATGCATTATGAATCAAAAAATGGTTTAGAAGTTTAGAAAAATGTCAGTTCTTTTTCATCATTTAATGTATTTGTACTTGTTTGAGTTACCGCCACTTTGACGCTGCTTCTCTTTGTGTGGATATTTATTTCTTTTAAAACCATGACATTGTCTTACAATGTACTTTATTACAGAACAAAGGTATTCCAATTGAAAACCCAGGACTGTAACAAGATTGCCATGAAAAGTAGGTCCTTAAATAAGGCCTAGCCCAATAATGTCGAATACTCGCCTTGGGTGCCTCAACGACCGGCACCACTTCAATTTTCGCGAAAGAGCTCCATATAGCACTTGTCTATGCCATTTATCGCAGGCAGGCATTTCCCCATTACGGACAAGAGATCGATTGGCTCCCCATCCGAAGACAAACATGAAGGAGAAATCATAGACAAAGCCATTTGAATTGGTAATGTTCATGTAATCTAGTGGTTAAGATCGGAATGCGGCCAGCTTCTGTCTCCGCTCCGAGTCGGGACATGCATAAATGTCATGGTGCATTGGACTCGTGGGTGGGTGGAAGAATTGAGAATCAGTGTAGGAGATAAGGCGCAAAGAGCTCGGTCATATAAAATTGATATGGTAGACAAAAACTGTATATAAATGTTATTGTGTTTTTGTCTTAATTGCAAAGTGCGACACCTTAAAACTGTTGATATACTAACAACTATTTTTGCCTTCCCTAAAACATTGACGTTTTGTTCAAGCTCTATTTAAATTGTTAAAGGGAGAAAGTTTGATATTTTGTTGGAATGTACACAATCCTTTTTTAACAATTAAAACCACTCGAGACTTTCAATTTTACGAGATTTTGAAATATTGAAAATTACTGATGACATATATGCTGATTGTGCGTTGCTTGTTTAACAAAACAATAGTTAAAGACATATAAACGTTTGGATACATTCTCGATATGCGATTAGCCTTTCTCCATACCGCTTTGGAAAGTGTATTCAGCAACGGGAGTTAATCATTGTATTCCTTTACCAACGCCAATATGTCGAAGAATGCTTAGAGTTACTTATTTTTCCTCTTCGCGTGATATTTGGTCACCTATTATGCAAATTAGTTGTATATTATCTCTAGCCCAATCAGTGCAATGCGATCCGCTGCTCAACGAAGCCATCACTGTTAATGTAACTTGGAATATTCGATCGCTTTAATTGACAAGACGATTAATGCTAATTGGATTTCAAGTTGGCTTGTGAATTATTATAGGGACAGAATTAAGTCGAATTGTTCAGAAACACCGATGTTTAGTTTGGTTTTGGGATTTTCAGTCGGGTTTATCATCTAAATAACTTAAATTTCATTTATCCGGAGACGGTGTTCGCTTGAGACGCATAAAAAGCTGCCTTTACAGTGAATAACCAAGGCATTTAGCCTGACTAATACAGAACGCAAAAACCTGACTAACCTGTTGTAGAACTACCCTTATAATTGCTAGTGCATGGCCCCACTGATCATTCCAAGGCGGTAATTGTTGGTTTCTGTGTTTTGCCAATTTGACATTTACTCTGTATGCCTTTCATAATGGTAGTTCAAATTTTCAATAGCTCAGATGGTAGAGCGTCGGCTTGCGGATTGGGAGGTCTTGGGTTCAAACCCCGGCTGGGTCAAACCGAAGACTTTAAAGTTGGTAGTAGTGGCTTCTCTCCAAACGCTCGGGGATAATGGGTCAGCATTACGCCTGACTCGTCGGTGTCAGTATTATGGACCGGTCGGGTTCAGTCCCTGGGACCTCATAAGTGCCCCTGTGCTATAATGATAGAAATATCGCTGCACAGTATCGGCAAAAATGCCGGCTAATCCCAATCCCATATTTGTGGTAAGCCTATAACACAATTTCTTATTTTACTATACAAGTATTTTTAAGATCTTAATATATTATGACCTACGTGTGTCTAATTTGAATACGTCATTGTAGTTAAAAGTGTGTTGTTGGTTTTTTATGTGTTTTTTATTTGTTATTTTATCCGTATTAATTCATGATGCAGGTGCTTGATATACGTTCTCTTACATTGATGGGATATGATTAATTCTATTTGTTTGTGAGAAAAACCTTTAGGAAGTGCTAATTTGGAGCGCTCCATCAAACCAGGTTTAAGCAACACAGTCGGTCCTTTTGTCGACTGACCAGTTCCAAGGCAGTAACTGTTGTTTGTTTTTTTTTTCTTCTTTTTGTGCGTTTTTGTTGTTGTTTGCATTTACTGTGTCTCTTTGTCTAGTTGTAGTTCAAATTTTAATATCTGTGGATATTCTCTTAGGACCTTTCCTTATCTTCCTTTTGTATCTGATTTAAGTACTAAGCGGTAAATATAAGTGCAAACGTATTATGCAAGTTGCTATCTGTTGTGGTCTTTTTGTTAAAACAATCACGTTTACTGCTGTTTTGGTTTTAATAAATCTTCCCAACATATAATTGTAAATGCATGGCAATTTTCTCTGTAATGCCTAAAGCCACATATTATATTATAAACAATTATTTGTTTCTTATGCCCGCACTAAATAATATTAATAACATCGTTTCTTCGACGTCAATTGAATTTGTAAAAAGACATAAACATTCATGGAACGATTTCCTTTAAAAATCCGAAAATAAACTTAGTCTGTACAGATATAATCAGAAACCAAGGACCAGAGAATATATGTTATTGTGAGTGTTTGCGTGCTTGTGTACGTGCGCGTTTTTGTGTCTTTTGGGGGAAAGAGGTTAGTAAACGTAACCACTTTAAACGACGTAGATATTCTTGGTAAAATTAAAAAGTTGTTGGTTTGTAGTTCAATAAACTTTAATCATCACGACCTGACTCGATCCCACGCGAAAACGCGCTAATACTAACAGTGGAGGATCCAAAAAAAAAATTGGTGGGGGTGAGGTTGGGTGTGAATCAAAATCCATTCATTTTTATGTCAGTAAATACAAGATATGTATATATACATAAATACAAGATACATATCTTGTATTTACTGACATAAAAATGAATGGATTTTGATTCACACCCAACCTCACCCCCATCATTTTTTTTGGATCCTCCACTGTTAGTATATATATATATATACATATACAAGTTACACACACACACATACACACACACACACACACTCACAGAGAGAGCGAGAGAGAGAGAGAGAGAGAGAGAGAGAGAGAGAGAGAGAGAGAGAGAGAGAGAGAGAGAGAGAGAGAGAGAGAGAGAGACCTAACTTCGACCTAAGCAGACAACAGACAATTTATACTTCAGCAGCTTAATATTTTTTCAGCTTACATGTTTGTGTTTTACAACTCTACTCTTTTACCTGGTTGGTGGGGGAAATGCCCATCTCCACCTACTTAGGACCCATCCCTGAACACAGACCCACCTTTCTAGGTAGCAATTACATTCATATCCTCGTTTTCAGAAAAGTACAATAAAAACACAGGGAAGACAGCATAGTAATAAACGAGTATAATATAGAAATCACCCCGAATCGTTTATATGAAGAGATTTTGTGTGTCTGGGAATTCATTTTTTATTTTATCTATTTTTGTTTATTTATTTATTTATTTATTTTTTGAAAAAAACATTGCATACCTCTTCACTTTTACCTGGACCTGGTTAATTAGGGGATGCATCCTGTTACAAACTGGCGATTAAAACCGCTCGTCCGCAAGCATTCCTTACATTAGTTTGGACTATTTTCTAAGTATATCGGTGTACGGTAAAGCCAATGCAAGCGCTACAATAGTCCCTAACTAGTAAACTTAAAATCAAACACATTCTCTTGTTTTTAATACCATCCATAGAACAGCAGACACAATGACAGAACTACAGTGCAGTTATTAAAACAGAAAAAAAAAACTTTCTACGTGAATCATGAATGATCAAATGAGTATGCAAATTTACTCACTCGTCTATTAAAACATGTTCAACTAACTGCTCAATATCATGGCAATCGATGTATTGCTTGTTTCCATGCAGGACACTTCTCCGGAAATGGTTTGTATAATAAATGCTCATTAGCTCGCATTTAAGATAGTAATTATCTTATTGTCATTTTTCAACTGCATTACAAGGTCCTTTCTCTTAATCACTCTCATCCTCGTCCTCTGTTTTCTCTTCTTTGTCCTTCTAAACCTTCTTCTCCTCCAGGCTATCATCATTATCATCCATAATCTTCCTTTTTTACTGCTTCCTTCTCCACTATCATCTTCTTCATACTCCTCATTCCCTCTTCATCTTCATCTTTCTCCTCTTTGTCTTCCTCTGCCTTGCATTTCTCCTCCTTGTTCTTCTTATTCTCTTCCTCCTCCTCCCCTTCATTTCCATATTCATCATCTTCTTCTGTTCTTCCACTTCTTCGTTTCTTTCTCTCTCTATCTTTACCTTTTCATCGTTTTCTTCTCCCCCTCCTCTTCTTCGGTCAATATTCTATCTCTCTTCCTCCGCTACATCATTCTCATCCTCATTCTTTCCATCCTCGCTCTCATTACGACTCCTCTGTTGATATCAGCACCGGAGCCACTATCAGTCTCGTAATTCTAACATAATCTGTTTTAACATCATCTGTGCTTGGCATTGTCAAAGGCAGCAACAGTTAATTTGATTTCGCTCGCGGAATCAAAACCAGAGTAGCGGCAGTAGAAATACTGACGTTTGTCATTTATCCTATCAGCCTTTTTAATCATTGTGTAAAATCAGCATTGACTGATGCTACCTAAGCATTAATACTACAGTAAAAATAACGGAAGCGTTAATTTTGATCTGTCGTTGTTTGTTGTTTAAATACAATGTCATGTGACCAGCTTAAATAGCTGAGTCCGTGCATTAATCAGAGACTGAGATGTTAGACACCGCCATAAATAACCCTATTAACCAAATCAAATGTCGGCAATCTGAAAAAATATAGTACATCTCGTATGGCTTGATGTGCTCTGGTGTGTTCGCATCATAACAACACTAGGCAAGCATATTTCAGTCGCGATCGAAGGGAATTGTATAGCCAAATTGTGACGCATTAGCCTTCGTGTCGTAGGTTCGAGTCTCGGCGAGAAATTTAATATAAGATGTTAAGATAATGATAAGAGAAAATTTCTCTTTTAATACTCATTATTTCCAATTCTAATGGGTCACGTCTTGTGTTTGTTTTGTATCAGTCTTAAATATCAAAATTAACAGCGTGACTCCAATAGGGTACATGTATACATGTTTGTAATGGCGAGTTGAGTGTTATGATCCACTTTTCTCTTAGGTTGAAGACATCAATAAATCCCTCATAACTTTTGGGGCTAAGGGGACGGCATTACGCCTGACTCGTCGGTGTCAGTATAATGGACCGGCTAGGTTCAGTTCCTGGGCCCCTCATAAGTGCCCCTGTGCTATAATGATAGAAATGTCACTGCACAGTATCGGCAAAAATGCCGGCTAATCCAATCCCAATTAATAATACATCCCACATGTTGTTGTTTTTCATGTAGAAATAATCTACACGTTTGTTTGAGAATACAAAGTGGGTCCAAAGTGTCGGACACAACCTTTAAAGATTCTATCCGGCAGTTTGGGCCAAAACTCATCTAAATAAACCATTGCTACCAGAACAGGTCTGTCAAAATGTTGTTTATTGGTGTTCTACACCTGTCTGAAAAGTGAACCATAACGTCACACTTGTCATTACAAACATGTATATCCTATGTGAGCCACGATGCACAGTTAGCTATTTTTAAACTAAGTAAAAACACGTGAACTACTTATGTTTAATCTCATATACGTCATCTGCTGTGACGTCGGTGCCTATTTTAGCAGGAATCACAATCGTTCTTATATTCTTATATTATATATTTGAAAAGAAGGAACATTTAAGTGTTGATTAATGAATTTAGCTGCCCTAAATTGAGATAGTTTTGAAAGTCGTCAAAGCTAAGATTACATCAAGATTTCCTTTCAGCATAAATTACAACTACCGCAAACACAGGTCAGATATTCTTACATATATAAGAACAGAACACATCTGTATTTCTTCAAGGTATACAAAATATACTACATGAAGAACTAAATACTATAAATTGGCAGGTATAGTAACAAGAGGTTCCGGTGGTTTGGGTGGCGATGGTACTAAAGAGTGAAATGAGTGTGAGGGGGAAGAAAGAGAAAGAAAGACAGACAGAGGAAAAGAATGAGTTGAAGGAAGGAGGGAAGAAAGTGGAATACTTGCTTATATGATGAACATGATATAGTGCTCGAAGTCATAATAATTGTCGTACATACAAACAGACAAACAGTCGGATGCCACCTTTACACCTACCACAGCCTCGGAAGGATCAGGACACAAAGTAGTTTTCAAGAGCTGGATGGAGAGTAGCTACGTAGTACATGTCTTACAGACGAAATCCTGAAAAAACAATTGATTCCCCACACCACTTTGAATCTCTAAGATAGAACACAACGTAGGTTTGCTTAATTGGTAGTCTGCTTAGGCCTAGCGTATGCTGTCTGCATGTTGAGCTGAACCGATCGTTTGCACCAACTAACATTCGCATCATCACGGCTATTTCCGTACATGTTCGGAAAAGAACCTCAAAAGTAGCAATAGGAATACACCAGGATTCTCAGTACGACTTTCGGTCTGCCCTTAAGGTTATGTAACTTCTGCATGGTTGCAGAAAAGAAAGGCTGTAAAAAACTTTGTGAAATAGTAAAAATGCTGTTTGAATAATGCTATATAATGCTTAATGCTACACATGTATATATTAAATGGGCTCTATATTTTAATGCAGAATTTTAGGTCAAATCAGGACCACAAATCACGAATCGGTACACAAATGGTCCGCGCAGTTTCTGAAATACGACATCCAAATATATTTTCTGCCATATGCTTTAATTAAAAGTTTCAGTATGACATATTGTTTAAAATTGTGATTCACAGATCTCGTCGAAGAAAAAACTTGTTCCAGATAGATTCTTTTATATAAATGTCGAGAGGGGGGGGACAGACAGACAGAAAGACAGAGAGACAGGCAGACAGATAAGCAGAGAGAGAGAGAGAGAGAGAGAGAGAGAGAGAGAGAGAGAGAGAGAGAGAGAGAGAGAAAGAGAATATGGTAACTGTTTATTTGATAAATTCATCTATTTCCCTCCTACCTCCGCCCTTTCTCTCTTTCCCTCTCTCGCTCGCTCTCTCTCTCTCTCTTTCTTTCTCTCTCTTTGTCCCTCTATCTTTCTCTGAATCATTCATCTCTCGTTTATTGTTTTTATAACATATTGCTTTATCTGTCCAATTTATTTTGTGTATTAACAGACTGTGTTTCTTGTGGTTTGACTGTTGTCTTGACAGAGTTACTTTGTCTGCATTTTTCCTCCGAGGCCTATTGATATAAGTAAAACAGCCGAGGTGTTCCGAATTAACAGCTAACTCACTCTTTGTGCATCGCTTGAAAGGTACGTGTGTACTCTCCAATTATATCTGTGTACGACTTTTTTCCACACATTTTAAAAATGATTAAAAGTGTGCGTGTCTTGACAGCATTGTCCATAGGAAAACTTGCTTAATAATCGGCATAAAGACGACGTTTGAAGCATTTTGATGTATGTTTTCAGTGATACTTCTGTCAAAGACAATGTGTACTTCCTACTTAGAAATAAAGATACTGTCTAACTTAATGACCGTGTTCGCCAGGCAGAACAGAAGAGCAGCTTTTAACCAGTTTTTTTTTATTTCGTTGTATATATATATGTTTCTTATTGTATGTGAAGAATTTTATCAAGCTAAATATCGTAAGCCATATTTGAGCATACGCCAATGCCTAAATATAGTTTCAGAAGACAAAAAAAAAACAAAAAAAAAACCGGGTGTTGGTACTCCCTCGAATTGTCTTTGGTTTCCGTTTACAGCATTTTATGTATTCATAAAGCCAAGTCTGGGTCCGCCAGTTACCATTTGTAAACTGTATCATGATTACAACGTACGACATAATGTCAAAACCGAAATGCGATTTTATTTGCACAGGCTGCGCAGCCTCTGCCCAGACAGTCTCATTTTACGATTACATGTCTTAAATCAACGCTGAATCGAAATGTGTGTATGTTTATATACTTTATACGTAAAAAAAGTTCGAGAGCACAAGTACAAACTATTATGTTGTATGTGATCTGTTTCTGTACTGTACGATCTAACACACTTCGCACGTGTTTCCATGAATGTAGATTGTACATCCACCACCAACCCCCTCCACACACCCCCTTTACGTCACAAGTAATCAATGGGACAAAAAGACAAATGAGACAAAAACGAATGCGCATGCCTAATTCAAACGGAATATAATTCAAATTTAAAAAAATAATTATGTCGAAAATGATGCATGCTTAATTCAAATAGAATTATATCCAGATTTGAAAATAATTATGTTGAAAATGATGAGTGATTTATACGTTTTGCTTTCACGCAGGCAACTATGCTACTTTTAGGAACTGGATAATTTAAATTTCACTTAAATATTTTCCAATTTCGGCTTACCACTTTTCTTTGACCCTGTTTGAGGTCAGATGGTTTGATTGCTGGTGGTTTCTGCAATTTAAAGTAGTACCACCAAACTACCAAGAAATTATTGCGCACTGATACAATAAACGATGAGGCAGAAACAACCCAGCCAAAAAAATTATAATACTGCCTCCTCAACCATTCACAGCCTCGGCAACCTTCCGAAACATAAACCACTGCGTATTTCAAATACTCCTAGATGAAATTGCAAATAATGCTTTAAAAGTAGATTTGCAATGATTCGTTGTCTCTCGGAAAATATGTCTTGCTAATTTATATTTATGAGAAACTGCGAACAGGAATTGCAGAGACGCAAACGATCCTATCGAAAGTTTCATTTGCTTTCTCTGTGAAACATCTCTGGTATTTTGTTACATGCAAATGTCGTTAAAAGATGTCTTCATGAAGCTGGGGAACTATACTAAGATATGAATTAATACAAAATTGCTATGACAGTTTCTGTATTATATGAGGGGAAGAAGGAATATAAACATATTTGTATAACAATATCATAGCTGGATTGAGTCAGTATAATGTAGTTTAATATATCCGTGTTATTTACTTAAAAACTATCAGCGCTCTTTTACTGAACATTTGTTGAACAGAAAATTACATGATACGTTTTAGTAGGGGCTCCGGTTAATATTAGTAATAGAGTAGATTAGACGTTGATGATTAATTGACCCATGGCTTTTTATTTGTAATGTAAAAATATATTTTATATATATTATATATATCTGTGTGCGTGTGTGTTTGTTTGTTTGTCATAGCTCTGTCACCTTGTCTCCCATTTCCTCTCCTGTTTATGTTCTTTTCTTTCTTTTCTTTCTTTCTTTCTTTTTTCTTTCTCCCCCCCCCCCCGCCCCCCACCACACACACACTTGTCTCAATTTTAGATTTGCAGTGTGAGAAACTGCACACAACACTCAGAACAGTGATCTGCACGTCGGGGTCATCTAAAGACCGTATTCACCAACCAAGACTTATGCCCAAGTCACAATTTTCATACCAACCAATATAAGCGTATTTATGAAGTTTCAATGTGATTTTGAGCTCAAAGTTCATGTAGCAAAATTAAAATACCATGCCAAAATACAGACACCTGGCTAAATACATGAAGACGATACTGTGAGTTGAAATCCACGAATTGAGCAATTCTTACTTAAGATAATTAGTAATGGATATGAATCGCTCACAGTACATTTTGTGGTGTATTATTGGGACGGTATGAATGCATTGCTATATTGATGGTTATATTTTCGAAGTCGCAGAAACCTACACACTTAGAAGACCCTAAACAGAATATGACAAGCACGTACTCATCACCAGTGTAGACCACTTCATACTGGCCTGGTCTACCCTACCATTGTTCACCGGAACTGGTAGCAAAATTTTAGAACGTTTGCTGCAAGCCTGGGTTAGGTACCAGGCCGCAAAAAACCACAGTCGGTAAAGTGATAGTTGTTTAGCTCCCTTTACAACGCTCAAGCTGATATAAGATAGTTCCACGACTGGTCGGTCTGGTGCCAGGTTAACGTGACAGCGTGTGGTATCATGCTAGGTGTCACCGGCATGTTATACACAGTGAAGGCTGCACTATATCTGTTTAAGTGGACCCCGTTTCCGAAAAACTGAAATACTGTTTATGGAACGATACATCCATCCAACAAAGGAAGAGAGAACCATGACTTGACCAGAACTACTGAAGTTTCTCCACTCAAGGCATATAGCGAGATGGTCCGACTAGGAATACAAGAATCCTTCTACACCCATTTGTATTCTCTTTGCTTGGCACCAAAAGAAATGATTTCTGTCGATTCCTTTGTTGCGTCACTGCATGCCTTTTAGCTGATTGCTTTTGATGGACGCGAATCCATTCAGAAAGACCTTAATTGTATTTAGAGTCCCCCGTGCACCCCATCTTAACAATATGTCCACCATGTTCCCGGATTTATGGGGGATTTAGGTCGGTGGAAAATAAAAACAAAAACAGGGGTGATCTTGAGATAGGCACAGTACCAGTTCAGTCGTAAAGAATACCTCGGTTAAAATATGTGCAATTATGTCAGTGAATTTAATAAAACTGCAGTATAATGCAATTATGAAATTCGGAATGCTTTATTGATTAAATATAAATGTACATGACCTTGTGTAAATATTCTCCTAAATACTTTATTTATTATGTTGATGAATTTTATAATCACTATGTATTATAATTCTTACATATATGTGAACAAGACTATTTTTTAAGGAGTAAATTTATATAGTTATGCACCCATGTCTGGAATCGTAATTTTAATTTACTTCGGTTGAATGAACGATTCATGTTGTAATATTGGCTTGTAGCATGAAATCGCATTGAATTTCCATGAAGACCCTGTAAACTCTGTATTCTATGACTATCTCCTATGTTCATTGCATTTAAGTCTCATTTACTTCGCAGCTGAAACCTTTCCTGTAAAATGACTTTAGTTACGATGAAAAAGAAAATAACAGCAAAAAAACAACAGCAAAAAAAACAACAACAAACAAACAAAAACAACAGCAAAAAAAAAAACACGAACAAACAAAGATGCCAGTATATATGGCTTGCTAAAACCGATTTCTGGACTATGACAGAGACGGTACGTTTACAACTCAATCCTCCCGCGTTATTGACATTTAAAAAATGTAGTCCCCAACATCACGAAGGCGTTAATGTAATTTTCCCTGACGTTGTCTTTTCATGGAAGTCGTTTCTAGTCAGTTTAGCCTTAGATAGTTGAAGAGCCGTTAGAGGGGTTCCATGTTGCCATTTTTTTTCACCGAGGATTCTCTGCGACGTGTACTTTAGCTGGTATCACTGAAGGCCTGTGGATTATCAAACTTGCATTTGGTTAAAGCAATAATATATTTAACCAACACAAACATCAACACTAACAACAACAACAGCAACGAAAACATCATCATCAACATCATTACCATCAACAACAACAACAACAACTATAACAAAATGAATCAAAACAAGAACTATGGTATATAAACGATCGGATCTGTGATCTCCATGTCTGGACCACATAAGTTATATATAAATGCAGACACTGAAACGTTTAAGCCTTCCCAATTCCTATATTCTGCAGTGAATAGACCTCTTGCAAAATACATGTATTAGTCAAAGATTGACCGAACAAAACAAGATCAAGTGAGCCCTGATTCGGCCAGGAGCGGATAAAAAAAGAAATTGGTGGGTGGGGATGGTGGTGAATCAAAATCCATTTAACTGTATTCCCACTAAAGACAGGATATACAAACACAGTTAGGGACCCTTACTTTGACCTAAGCAACATACAATCCTTATTTTAAAGGCTTATTACATGTATTTGAAGCTTAAATGTATGCGTTTTCACAAATCTGTTCTTTCACCTGGTTGGTGTGTGTGTGCGTGTGTGGGGGGGGATGCATCCCCACCCCTCCCCTGGATGCATCCCTGCATTCGGCCCAATTCAAGTGCCGGTTTAAATCTATAAAAATCCTCACATATGTTGAAATTTAAAAGTAACCATTTTTCTTGTAGCAATGTATAATACAACTACATAAAACAAATATGGTTTAAGCAGTAGAGTACAGGACTGCCTTACAAGAGATCACGAGTTTGGCCTTTATAAAACAGGCATTTCTTATTTGAGTTTTCAATGACAATTTTTAGCTTGTGTCTTCTTTTTCTAGATGTCTATTTACAGTTCATGTTTTATCAATACATTCATTCCTATTATTGAACACCAACGATGTAAAACTTTTATGGCTAACATAGCTTAACTTCCAGAGAAAATAAGGTTTTAAACGAAATCCATGCGGAATCAAAGCTATCTTATGTGATTTGTTTTAGCCTGATATGCCACTCTTGTATTTATCTGTAGGTTTTCCCATTTTCGTATAAGTATAATTATGCTTTTTAACGAAATATATATATAACAGTAATTGCTGCATATTTTCCTGGTGAGTCTTTTCTTTTGTTTAGAAACAGACCATATCAAACCAGCTGAAATTAACCAATCAGAAGGCAGCAATTCATTTATCTCGTAATAAAGTGCTCACAAGCCAAAGATGAAATTTTGAATGCAACCTCCAGTCAATCGGAACACCTTGGGTAATTCACGAATCATCTCTCAGGGTGTACATAGGTAGTCGGATTACCTCGACCATTTCTCCTAAATGGGACTTCCTTTGTGCCAGACGTCAAAACAAAGATGGCAGCTCGGATGACAGCTCACTATGATACGATGCCTGTAAAACTTCAGTTTGTGGCTGCTTCAAACTTAAATATTCCAAGTTACATTTACCCGGCGCAGCAAAGACACAGCTATCAAACGACGCCATTGCTTATGTTTTGTGCTAACTACATTTTAAGCATATTCTTCTGACTTCCGGCGAACAAAACGATCGTGATTTCTGTAAGTATCACTTGCACCAGATACATTTGAGGGATGATTGTCCCGAGGACGGAATTACCCGAGGAGTTCCGATTGACCTCCAGTATGTAATGTGTATACGGCACTAAACATGTCGCAACCTAAAACAAAAGTTCTAAATATCCACACTCACAAGATCAAAATCAATGGCTACATTGTATATCCCGACAGAACTTCCCGTTAACATATAGGGACTAAAATACGTTTTATATCAGCAGTAAAAAAAACGAATCCTGTTCGACTTTTCTGCATGGTGCAGTTTGCCATTAAGACTCTCCAAAGATAGCTTGTGAGCCTATAGCAACATTAACTATGGACTTTGAACGGCGTAAGAATGCCCCAAAATCCATTATGTTTTGACATGATACATCGCACCATCACAGTTATGATCCTGTTTGTGTGTCCAGCAAATTACTGGTGGCTAGAGATCACAGAGAAATGTAAAGGTCAGCAGGAAGCACTTCCGACACGAAAACTGTCGACTCAACCGGGCCTATAACCCAGGTACTCAGTAGTTATAAGTCAGTGACACTTTCCGCTCAGTCACGGACGTCCCAATTTTATATATTATTGAAGCCATAATAATATACTAAACCCAATGATTGTTCCAAAAAATAAAAAAAAATAAACGAAAACAACTCTCTTTCAATCCTGAAAACATAATAGCGTCATTTTCAAGCCACTTGCCCCTGCGAAGCACATGAGTAATGCACGCAAGCGAGTTGAATGAACAAAGTTGGCACGCTTAGATCACACTAAGATTGAACGAATGTTTTCATCTGTCAAGAAAAACAGGGAAAAATCGGATCGCAGTTTTGTTCACATACCTCTTCTTGATATGAACTCATAGTGTCAGACATCCGGCAGCATTTCTTCTTATTTTCCGTAAACAATTTCCGCCGTAACAGGCCCCACAAAGTGTCGAACTGTATTAGAAAATCGTAATAGAAACGCATTTAATGATGGCGCTGGTTTCTTTTTGTGATGGAGGAAATAACAAGACAACACAATCCAACGTGCTTATGTGAGGGCTCTGTCCATATCAAGTCTTGTAGTGATCTGATAACGAGTTAAAAGGCAGAACAATGTTATTTGTCTTCGTGAGATAGAAAACTTTTACTATTTAATCGCCGCTACCATTTTATATGACATGGAAATTGTCGTAAAAGATTAAAATGATTGGAACCGCATTCACAAATGAAAACTTATCAAATATTGGTTGCTGATAGAATGTCTTGGTTAGAAATTTTACACTTTTTAAAAAATATAACTAGTTTCATGACGTTGACGTTGCAAGATTCAATCTGTTTCAAAGTGGTTTATTTTGATTGGCTTTATTTTAAACTGCACCGCCAATTTATGGCCCTACTGGCAACGTCCAGCTAATTATTGGTGGAGAAAGACCCCAGACTTGTCTCTAGATAGAACCAACTTTGCACCGCAGGTCAGCTGGAAGCAGTCCTTACAGACTGGGATTTGAACCCACTCGGTAAAGGGGTGAGAAGTTACAGGTACGTGACTCTCACCGTTCGGCCAAGGCCGTCTCCAATAAACTTTCTTAAATCCAAAATATATTATGTGCAGCTAGTGCTCTGGAACAAAGGAAAGCAATTCTCTATCAACATTGAAAGCACCATTTTCACGCCAATTGTCCCTGTTAAGCACAACAACATAATTATTCACGTATGATAGTTGAAGAGTGTTGGCATGCTTTGATCAATCTAAGATTGAACGAAACAAGAAAATCTTGGAAATATTTTTATCTGTCAAGGCAACAAGTGGAAATTCAGATAGCAGTTTTTAACCATAATATCTCCTTTTATAAAATTGCCGTAAAACGATAAAATAATTGAAAAATAATAAATTAAAACAACATGCACGAAAGAAATCTTATCAAGCATAGTAGTTGGTATGTAGAAATGTTTGTTTTTTGTTGTTGTTGGTATTGTTGTTGCTTTTGTTTGCTGTTTTTGTGTGTTTATTTTTGTTGTTGTTGTATTTTTTAGTTTTTGATTGGTGTTATTGTGTGTTTATGGTTGTTGTTGGTATTGTCCTTTTTGTTGTTTGTGTGTTTGTTCGTTTCAAAGTTGCTTGTTTTGTTTGTTGTTGTTTTTGTTACATAGCACTGACATAGTTATGTTCATATTGGCGAGTCCACCTCATTACCGGTGTGTGACCCAATGGCAAATGAATAGATAGATATGGTCAGCTTTAAGACATTCCAATACGAAAGCTCACGCCCCAAACGGGACTTGAACCCAAGCGGTGAAGGGTGAGGAGTTATAAATTCGTCACTTGGTCAAGTGCCTCTCAATATATTTTCTTAAAGCCAAAATTAATTTTGTCCAATTAGCTTTCTAAATGACACAAGTCTCGATATATATTGAAAGGCTGCTAATGCCATTTCTTCACCAAACCACTCCTGTTAAAAACAACAACACTTGTTACTCACGAGAGAATTGACGAATGATGGCATACTTTGATCATAATAAGATTGACAGAAACACGAAACTATTGAGAATAATTTCAGCTGTCAATGAAAACAGGTGGAAAGCGTTTACTATTCAATGCGGCTACCATTATATCTGTCGTTGTAGGACCTCGTTCGCAAAACATGAAAGTGCAAGGAAAAGACATGCACAAACATACATCAAATATTAAAAGTTAGCATGTGGAAATGTTTTCGCGTGAGAAGGTCACGCGAATTGCATGATTCGTAATTTCACAATTTTATATAGTTGGCATTACCAGATTTAACCTGTTTTAAAGTATTTTTTTCGGGCGGGGACGGGTTGGGGGTCGTCGTGTTGGGGTGGGGTGGGGGTGTTTCATTCCATCGACACAAATATGCTCTTATTTCTGACGTCCACCCCTTTTTTGCTGAAGGAAGACCACAGACTCAAATCTAAGGCTGATATCTTGGTAGAACCATTGGCGAATCGCAAATTAGCTGAAAACATATCCCCTTATGAAAGTTCTCGTCCCGACCAGGACCAGAAACTACGAGAAGAAGGGCTGAAAATTTTCAAATCGGCGTCCTTTGCCCCTCGACCATGTCTAAAGTTATATTTGCGTAAACAGAGATAAAACAGCCACACATGACACATGCACCGAAATTTGACAGAGAGTTGATATTATCAATTGTAATTTCGACCCAATTTTAGAACAGTGCAACGATCTCAACAGCATGCAAACCATGTGATGATGACGTTTTCGCCCCCCCCCCCTCCCCCTAGAAAATAACATCATATGTCACTTCTGCTAGGGACATGCCATGATACTCCCGCGTTGATCTCCCATATTTACCAAAACATTGACAGTGTTCACACATTTGATGCGAGGACACAACACATATCATTTGTCTAATTATCTTTATTGGTGATAATATTATTAGTCCAACTTTGATCACGCATTATACCAATACACAAATCCTTTGAGCTTCACACTCTGTGAAAAGAAACGTGGCTCATGTCAGGCATGAAATGCCCACAGGGTCGTTATAGACGCACGCAATCGGCTCATCCGTTGGTCCCAACTGACGGGCTGCAATGGTCATCTGTACTTCATCACAGCTAAAGTACCGACATACGCGCGGACTGCTGGATTTAGAAACAGAACGAACATTTCACAGTATCTGTATTCCCCAATGACTTATGTTACAAGAAGTAGCCAACCGTTTGGACCAGTTTTGTTAAGCTTTTTACATCTATGTAAAAAGTGAAACATAGCACTCCACTTTTTATAACAAACACGTATTTCCTATTTCAGAACATATTGCAAAGGTAGCTATTTTTTAAATCAAGAAAACCACGTGACCACTTTATTTTGAGATCACATTACTTGATTATCCGGGTAATCAGCTCTGACGTCGATATCTTTTTTTAACTTGAAATCCTCATACCACGTATTAATAGCATTAATACATTTCTGTATGACATTGTATGGAATTATGCTTTAGTTGTCACATGGATGTATTGTACAAATAATCAAGATTTTTTTAGAGGGATAGTTTTAGGCAACAATTATTTATTAGTTTTATGAGAGAAGGAAATGGTCCAAACACCATCTTTTATAGTTATGACTTGAGTTTACATAAGAGGTGTTTTAATTCACTCGATATTTTTGGCAAACTTGATTTACCATTTCCGTAATGTCTAGTTTATAAAATCGGTGTTTATTGTGTGTTGTATTTTATAATTACATTTGTACATTTATTCAATCTTGGGGTTCGGAAGTTAACCTTTGATTATTCTACTGCTGGAGTTAAACTGTGTGACGTTTCACATCCTTTAATAGATATAAGTAGAACTACTTTTTGTCGCGACAGAAATAGTTGAACATTGTTAGGTCGCCAGCTTTTGCGTGATGCAGTAACATAGTCTGTATGCAAAGCTAATACAGTGCTACTTAAACCTTGCTTCCAGTACCCTTTGCTATAGCCAGAGACAATCTATGTAAAAGTTTACCACATTGAGGGTGATAAGTAGGGCTAGATAACTGATTGCGTGCGAGCCTGTCATGCTGTAAAAGTTAGATATATCTATAACGTCCAAATAAAGGGCTCTCACATCTCTACCAACGCGTATTTTCAAAATCACATAATGAAAACAAATACTAGTATAGCGTGTCTTTGTTATATTTTTAGATGTTTTAACAATACATACGTGTGTGCTTCAGTGTAGTACTTCACCTTTACATCGACATTTCTAAAGGGATATTATTGACATCAAGCAGGAGATACGAAAACTACGAAACCATTAAGCAAAATAGGAAAAAGATAATCGCTTGCGTGTATTTTGATTTCTTTATCTTAGATGTATGTGTTATTCTTCCAATTGTCATTAATTGCTTATTAAACATACTACAACTATTAAATTCTCTTTTGACGTTTATAGATAATAGTCTCTGAATTTAGCTAGGAAATGTAAGCTTGAAGCTTCCTTAATCTCATAATAAAACTCCATTTTAACCATTACGTGAGCTGTATGAAACGGTGATATCATATAAATATAAATACTTCCGCTTCAGAAGTTTATTGACAAAAAGATCACGTGACATGAACGGATCATTTAACATCCTACGGACATACTGGTATGCTATTTCGATATGACGTCAGACGTGTCTTCGCATCGTGTCGAGGACATGGCCCAGTCAATCTTAGTTTTGTTAATTGGGTTATCGTCCCACCAACAATATTTTAGTTATCTGCAGGCGGTGTCCATTTAAAGCAGATATTGTGCTGCCTTCACGGTGTATAGCATGCCATGAACACCTGGCATGATACCACACCGAGTCACATTATCCTCACATCGGGCCAACCCTTATATTTGCTTGATCGATAGCAAGGGAGCTATACCACTACCATTTTTAATGACATTGATATATCGCGGCCCGGGATCGAATATGGGGCCTCCCGTACATGGAACAAAGTTCCAACAACAACGTTCCGATAACAATGTCAAGTTACAATAACCCAACGATAACAATGTTCCAACAACAAAGTTCTTTCTATGAAACAATACTCGCACTCCGGACATGCACTTACGAATCGAGCTCTATGTATTACGTTTAAAGGTAAAAACACAGTGGGGGTACAATAAACAAACAAGAAACAACAACAACAACAACAGCAATAATAATAATAATAATAATAATAATAATAATAATAATAATAATAATAATAAAAAGAAACAACACCGATTTGAAACATCCAATGCACCGCAAAAGGCATGCGCTTTATCCTAAGATATAAATCAATTTCTTAAACCGTCGATTCATTACGAAAATATATGGTGTAACAAACCTAGATGAAAACTTAACAATCCACTACTTTGTTTTCTTTCTTGCTATCTGCTTTATTTGTTGTTACAAGCTGCATTGTTTACATCGAAATACTGTTTTATTTGCTTAATCAGTCCTTGCCAAACAGCAGCGATTTTCTATTTATGCCTGCTACCTTTGTTATTGCAGGCTATCCTTTATTGCTGCAAGTTACAATGTTAAAAGTGGAATAATCGGTCCTAGTCTATGGAAAAAGTGTCTTAAAGAACAGCTGTAATTAGCTGTTATTGCTTGCTACACTATCATCCCCATAAAATGTAATCCATAAGAGACACATATCAAGGGCGGCGCCACCTAGATTGATATAAACTAAAAAATAACACTGTATCGTGAATTTTCGGCACTTTGGCTTCTTTTGCAATAGATATTAAAACTGGCTACCATCGCTTGTTTTTTTGTGTACTTTTTAGCATTTAGTAATAATAAATAATACATGTACTATTATTGAATCTAGAAGAGAAGGCCCCGAAAAAGGAATGTATCTTCAACATAGGAAGACACGGAAATATGTCAATGTTGTGCATAAAGTTTTATTAATATAATGTACAGTAATTTGTTTTACCTGTTTATAGTTTCGAAATTCCTATACTGTTAGACAAGATTTACTCGTTACAAAATAGTGAAACGCCTTTTCTATGACTGTTTTCAAGTATCGGCAAATTAACAAAATAAATCATGAACCCAGTTTACAATATTTTAATTTTTAATTTTCCTCGCCCACAATGCCTGTAATTGCATTTGTGTTTGGCTGTTCGTTGCAGAATTATTCCAAAAACATCACAATCCCAGAATTCGGTTCTGAAGTATATTTTAATTAAGTTATGGTACATATGCTTAGATATTTATCAGACCATATTTTATATCCAAATAAAAATCATGCGTTTCTACGAATGTGTCCAAATTATCTAGTTCCGTGACAACACCAGGGAATATACTTGTTCCGATGGCGACACGCAAGATATCATTATGAGAAATTTCGTCTCAATATTTCTTTAAATGAAATTGTATCAGTCCGACAAATTAAATTATTTTGTCAGCCGCTTGCAATCAATTCGATTCAGTCAGTTGAATAACGTCTAGCTGAACAAAGAAAATAAAATATTTACATGTATTGAAGCTCTATTTAAACAATTAGTGTAACTAATAATGAATTCTAGCTGCCATCTAGGTGTAAGCCAGTGTTTAGTTGGAATTGTTTCTTACGACTTGCAATGTTTATTGTTAACTACCTAAATGTCCATTTCTACTTTCAGGTGCAAAACATATCCTGGCACAAGATCGTCTTGAATGAACTGGTCCGATTACGAATAATCCCACGTTTAACATTTCATGGTAATATCCTTTTCTGTGTCTTCTTTAAAACCAGTCATGTGAAATGTGCCCAATGTTTGCGTTCACATTAAATCTTTAAACATCAAGCATGTAATGCAGCAATCTCCAACGCAGTGATCTCCCCCTTTCAGTAAGGAGAATCTCTCCTACCACACAGAAATCCTTCCAGATATGGAAGGACTTGATTCTTTTACTTTTAGTTTTTGATTAGTAAAATGGCAATCGGAATGAATGTGTATGTTAGAAAAACGACTAATAATGGATGAAAAAACAAATTCTAACGATAAAGAAAAAAAATGTAGACAATACATAAAAGGTATAAGTTAAACAGCGACGTAAAATCACGCCAACAACACAGCCGCCATATTGCTTCTGTCACATGATCTGACTATCGTCACGTGATTTTGTATGATGGCAGTAGTTTTAGGCCAGCGTAGACCTGTCGTAAACCTTGTGCGGAGTTTGGTAATACAGCACCATCATCAGTAATGCATGGCGGAGATCGAGATGGATACTCATACCAAGGTCTACATGCAGTAAAAACTACATATAAGTTGATTAGTAAGGAAATATGTCACTGTCATAACATTGCAACTTATTACAAAGTTTGAAACGGCACAGGACAAACGTATTCACAAGTAAGTCAAATGTCAAATAAAAAATTGAAGAGATTTTGTATAAAATAGGGAAAATCCAGCAGTTACCGCCTTTGAACGGTCAGCCGGCACTAGGGCCTATATTGTATTTGAGTGATGGAAAAATATGTTTTTCTATTAGAAAAACGTCACATAAATCTAGATTGTAAAACAAATTAAATAATTGAATAAAAGAAATGAAACAACCAGAGAAGATGTGTGAATGGTTGTAGCCGCCGGTCCATGTGTAGATGGAAGTTATATACAAAAATTACATGTAGGTCAAAGAAAAATACACATAGCAATCCTGAAATGATGAAATAAATGACAAAATAGATTACATGATTTCTACGCCCGCCACACTGCACAGGAAACATTGTTGTGATCATAAAAATTGTTCGGCACCGTATGACCTATATAAAGTGTCGGTGTGCCGTAAAACCCAAATAACATAAAAATTGTGTGTATTTTTCTTTGAAAATAGTTTACCTTTTTAAATTTTGGTTTTAAGACGTGGATTTTGTTGACCTAATTATATGTTCAAACAACACAGCTTGTAGAAGAAAAAAAAACACTATTGTAAACCCAGTATAATGGCGTGTTCAAAGAACACTAGTGTAAAAAAAAACTCCACATATGAGTGTTTTCGACCGTTTTTAAGAAAATCTTAATTCATGATGGTCAACACTTATTTTAGGTCAGCATCATTTGAACTTTGTAGATGTTTTAATGACATAAATGCGTAAAATAAAAAAAATGACGAGGCCTGACGTTCCTTCGCTTTGTAACTGCGGCAAAAATGATAATGCAGAAAACAACGTCCATATCCCTGCTATTATTAAAGAGACATAAACTTCAGAGAGAAGTCTTGAGTCGCTTCAGGGGTGGGGGGACATTTTGAACGAAAACAACTCAATAAAATGGACATTTAGTGCCTAATGAATAAGTGGTATTGGGATTCACGCTCCCGGTAATTGTACAACATTTCTCTCTTATCCTTCGCATTACACGACCTCGAAGCATTGCTTCTTGCGACTTATCTCAATGTAGAAAGACCAGACGTAATTCATCACTATTTTTGTCAAGTTATAAAAGAAATAATTGTACGATTTGCTTTTAGCTTAAACTCATGAAAAGACTCGATTGCTGTTGGACAGACGAGTAAAACAACCAAACGAACCGAGGCCCGTATTCCCCAACCATTCTTTAGCCTATGTCATGACTTAAGCCCAAGTCACAATTTTTATACCAAAAAAAAGTGTAATTTATGAAATCACTATGTCATTTTGAGCTCAAAGCAGCAAAGTTAAAGTTTCAAAATACAGAAATGTAGTCAAATACATAATGAAAATGTGGATTGAAATCCATGACTTTAGCAATTCTTACTTAAGAACAGTTAGTGGCCATAAGCTTAAATTACTGAAGAAGCCGAATATTTGGGCTAATATTTGAGCACCAAACAAGAGCATAGTTTTGTCATATGAAATAATTCATACATAATATATCTATATAAAAAGCATACACTAACCAATAACAAGTATTATGTCCGTAACTAACATCATATCGATTGAAAAATTAAAATCAAGACATACATGTACAAATAGAGAATCTGACACGAGCTGCCATTTAATAAATTAAATATAAATTATTGAATGAGTTCATGAAAAGTGATAGTAAGCGAACCTATGGCGATTACTTTCATTTTTCCTGGTCTAGTTTTTTAAATGTTTGTTTTGCATTTAATTTAAAACAAGACTCAGATTGTTTTTATTATATGATTATTTTGCAAATATACGATTCTACAAAGTTTTTACAAAAAAAAAAAACTTGAAATGGTGGTCTAGGCTATATGCATTAGTCGATGACGTAATCATTCAAAAAGGCTGTATTTCATTTGTGTAATATAACAAAATATTTAATTTGTGTATTGAATGAAAAACAAGGGGAATCGTGTGATAAAAGTGTATTACTAATATTTCACAAGACTTATATTTCGAAAACAAAATCCATCTTGCATCAATACTAAAATAAACAGAATTATTGAAGTATGTTATATGATTGGCATTTCGCCTCTTATATTATTGGAAACTTTCCGATGAGAGTTATTTTCAGGCGGTTGGTAATGTTAGTTTCATTAAAAAGCTCTTCATACTGAATGAGCACTTGGCACTATACCATGGCTAGTCTTTAATGAGTGCCAAGTTTCCGACCCGCATGAGAGCGACCACTCTTCGTTTATTACAGCGTATTTTCACTACCTACAGGATAGCTGCTGTTACCTTTATATTGAGGAGCATGGTTAACTCATAGACGCCTAGGAAATCAAAAGGTGGTCGAATGTTTACAATTTTTTACACATGTTTTGCCAAAAAGAAGTAATTTATCGCAGTATTACAGCTGTTTTGTATGTCAGTACTACTCTTGGCCGTTTGTCTTGTTGAAGTATTGGCTAAAAAAGATCACATGGCTATCATCTGTTTGGCTGGTAGGTACACATTTGTGTTAAAGTAATTAAACAATCAAATGTTAAGAAACGCCCGTTCTGTGAAAAGAATGTACGGTAACATACTTTGGCTAACGATTTCTAGCTGACCTTGATATTTGTAGAAGTTGGTAGCTATTGAAAACAATGAAATCGGGGATTGTCTTTGCTTCTTCATAAAAATTCATAAAGTTTTGAGCCATTTCACGGCAAGTATGCTTTGCTGGCGTTTACAGTACTTCGCTTCTTTTGTGCAAAATTGTTTTATTAGCAGGGGTGCGTATGAGCTGCACCAGCAATGTTTCATTCCAAGACTGAATGCTCAGTCAGTGTGAGTGCGCTCAAAATATTATGGTCACAGTCGACTTCGAACATTGACAATAAAACGATATACAAATATACAACGTCGGCTCCAGGTACGGGACCAAAGTCGTTAAAAATGGTAGTGGTTTAGCTCCCTTGCTAACGCTCAAGCAAATATAAGGGTAGTTCCACGACTGGTTGGCCCGGTGTTAGGATAATGTGACTGGGTGTGGTATCATGCCAGGTGTTTACGGCATGCTATACACAGTGAAGGCAGCACTATATCTGCTTCAAGTGGACACCGTCTCCAGATAACTGAAATACTGTTGGTGGGACGATAAACCCAATAAACAAACAAACAAATATACAAGGACGATGATACACATGTGCACATAAGACACATCGCGTGCTATTTAAAAAACGTTTATTTTTAAGAAAATCTAACTTTATATTTTTCTTAATACAGAGAAGTATTTTAAAGTGAAGTAGCACAAACCCCAAACATCAGCGTATTGAAACGACATATTGTAGAGATCTGTTATATCTAATTACATCACGGTCATTAATAGATTTACAAAGGTCCACAAGGGACTGAACCCGACCGAACATATTATCCTCACACCGACGGGCCAGTTATAATGCTTAACATTTATTACCGAGCATTAAGGAGGGAAGCATTTACTGCCATTCATTTGTCGGCAATAGTAATGTTAAATGTGCATTTGTATGTCTAAAAACGCTCGAACCAAGCTACATACATTACTTGTAACACTGGTAAAGACTGACTTAATAACATAATTACCATGTAATATATGTTTTGACCCCCTGCAAAGCCGCAGACTTCTTTTCAAAGTGATAGAAATTAATTCAACTAAGTTGAGTATATGCTAGATTGGTTGATAATGAGTGTTTATTTACTCGGTACAAAAACATTATCATTAGCTATCAGAAGATGGCTTAATTGTTAATGACACGTGCGATTAAAAGTAACTTAACTTGGTAGATGCCATTAAGAATGCAGTAAAAAGAATCCATTATTGTTGGCATTATTGACTTTTGATACTTACGTTTCAAAGCCATAAGATTGATTCTAAGTAACGGCTTGGTGAATGATACTGCCTGGATAATTCAGAGTCGATTAGAAGTTTATCTTTCAACAATGTGCTTAACTAAGAAAAAAAAAAAAACGATTTGCCGAATTAATAGGACAAATATGAGTCAGAATGACACGGCACACGTATGGAACGCTGTGAATGTTTTATATCTTCGGACTGAGCATAAGGCTGAAGCTAATTCACTTTATGTCTAGCAATAACAAAATCAGCTATGGTATGCTTCTCATGTTTATTTCTGTAGCACAAACGCGCATACACTCTTCATGTACACACTCATACATACACACGTACACGCACACACATGCATACATGTACTGACCCAAACGCACACACATGCATGTTAACTTTAAATATTCCGAAAATGAACACTGAATTCATAGAAGAAAAGTAATAAAGAGAGCGAAATTTACCATACCATTACATTAACTTTCTTATATGTGGTATCAGGCAGTTTTGGATAAATTTTATTTCATCAAACAACCGAACTGGTCACTGTTATCTGAAAAGGTCATTTAAAATGCAGATCGATGATGCCGGAGACCTATGTGAACAATCAAGCATAAATTCATATTTGTAAGTGCAAACAGGTATATTTTATCCGAGCCACGCTACAGAGAAAGCTATTTTTACACTAAGACAACCACGTGACCACTTACTTTTTAGATAACTGTATATCGTCATCCAGGTCATTCGCTCTGAATCGATATCTATGTTGAAGCAGAGATTTATACCGCCCTTTTTATAGGAGTCAAAAGAATGAATTTTAACAGTGTTTTTACGATAAGTACTAATTAAAAACATGTCTTTATTAAAAAGTTATGTATGAGCATATGCAGGAATTAAACCAAATTTCCCAAAGCAGTGTTTAGATATTGTTACATGTATTTGATATAGGCAAACTGTAAGATACCACCTTTAATACAAATAGTTTAATATTCTATTCCGCAAGTTTTAAGTTGTTTACAAATACACCGAACATCGTAAATGCAAAACAACTAATCAATAACATAAAAAAACAACCTTTCAGGTATGCTCACACCATGACGGTTTATTTTCATTTACGATTTGGGGCGTTCTGTTTATGAAATGTAAATGCATGCATGTTACGAATGACATAGGTGCAACAGTTCTTTTGGCATGAACACGAACGCGTGTATGATTATCAACACGTGCATGTATATCAGGATTAAGATTAAATCTTGATCTAATAGACGCACGTGAAAACTTAAACTATTTGTCGTCTTGCAATAGTTTGTTTGCTGTGGAGTTATTGTCCCTTCTACTGCATTTCTGTAATTTGAAGATAGTGTCCACTTTACGCATATATACATGTAGTACTGATTTACTATGTATAACATGCATTGAAAACACTGGCCTAATACCTTACCCAGTCATATTATTGGGAACACCTGGCCGACCAGCAATGGAAGTACCAATATTTTTTGTTGTTGCTTGGACACCATCAAGGGAGTTATATCAATGCAATTTTTAACAACTTTGGTATGTTGTGGTCCCGGTTCCAACACATATACCGATTGCGCTACCACTAAAGTATGAATGAATGTGCAGATCATTTATATTTTAATTAATGATCACTATGTAAATAGAAAGAAATATCCGAAAAATGATGTTTTTGAGAACAATGTAAACTCATAATACAGCTGATTTCTCAGTAATTAATATAATATGTAATTCCATAAAAAATATAACTCCAGAAAATGGGTTACTATTTAATTGACAGTGCTTCACAAGATTCATTTTAAATGTTTGAGACTTATACCACTTATTATGCCAAGATCATGGTAAAGTTCGACAGCCAATTAAAACTAATGTAGTGCATGTGATTGCGTCGTGACATATAGATCGAAATCTTTCAAATTTCTGAACAGTTGTGATGGCACAATGATTTAATATGTCAATATCTTCCGTGACGAGGAAATATTTTTTATTGATTGTTATTTGTTTTTCATAACCATGCATGTACTCAATAATTGATTCTATACAGTTTCTCATAAATCTCTTTGGTTGTCATTAATCCAGTCTGCTGTCTCTGTTACATTTTTTTAAGAAATTGCAGTAAAACGGAATTCTTGGAATAACCAGCGACATTGTCTATGTGGATTTTTGTTGGATCTGGTCTATGATAAAAATCACAATGTAGATTATTCTCATTAGGTCTATGATAAAAAAAACAACTCATTTTTATATTTTGCATGGCGTGCCAAACCTTTTCGAAATAGAATATTGCTCGCGCAGCATCACTGAAGGCTAATTAGCGATATTGATGCAAGTCATTTCCACCGTTATAACGTCTACTGTTGATTACTTTTATGAACTAATTTCTAAGGAAAGACATAACTAATGAGTCAATTATTTTTTATGAAAATAATACGGCAAAAAACGATGTTGAAAGTACAACACATTAAATCATCGTTTAATTCTTAATATTGGTAAGCCTAACAACTATAGCAAACTTCGCGAATATTATAATTATTTAAAATATCATTATATAAAAATGTCAACACGTTAAAAGAGCTAGTTCAAATGCTGCATTACGGTTACTTAACGTTCATGTTAAAAAGAAACTTAAAAAGGAATTTCCGGGGCAAGAATTTTAATTCCGGGTATTCCGGTTGACTTGAAGTGCGCCGGATCTTCTACACAGGGATAGTTTTCAGTGTCTGTCTCTGCCAATATTAATCTGAAGGTTGTCAAATTTGACCATAATTGTGCCTGAGAGATTTAACTAAAACTAAGAAATGAACCTACATGTATAACATGAAGACATTTTTACAAAATTATGAATTTAAACTACAAGTTTGTTTCCGTTTATCATTCTTAGATGTGAGCTTGTGCTCATCGGAATTGTATTTATTGAATTACTTCTGCGAAGGGAAGGTAATGAGGAAGAAATGTCATGCATACATACCACCTACCTACCACCTACCTACCTACCTATCTACATACTTACCCAACCACGCCACACTCCTACCCGCCGCCCAACTCTCACATACACAAAATCAGCCACCCACCTACGTACCTACCCACATACCTACAATCTACCTCCCTACCTCCCTACCTGCTCCTACCTACCTAGAAACACATCCACCCGAGGTCCCACTCACACATCCACACATCCACCTACTTACCTACCTACGTACGTACCTTCGTACCTACGTACGTACCTACCAACCTACCTACCTGTCTGTCGTCTGTCTGTCCGTCTGTCTGTTTGTTTGTCTGTTTGTCTGCCTGTCTATCTACATACTCTCTATCTATATATCCATTTCTATAATTATATCCATATCTATATCCATATCCATCATATCTATATCTATACATTTATAAGTTGCGACAATAGGCTGTTAACGTCACCAGCGCCAACAGAAGAAATAATGTTTATCCCGAGAGCAATTGTTGCAACATTAATGCATGTTTGCTCTTTTCTGATTTGGTTAGGAATACAAGAACAACTGAAAACCGTTCAATAATAAACGACCTTGTTTACTAAACCTAACATGGAGATTTTTTTTTTATTAAGTGCATCAAAGTTTTTAAATAGAATATTGCGCGCGCAATATTACTGAAAACTAATTAGATACATTACTGCAAGTCATTTCCATAATAATAACCTGATCTTTGATTATTTTCCTTTAACTATTTTCTGCTCAAAGATATAATTTGTGAGCCAAATAAACACACTATATAAATTGATAATTAATAATTATGTAAATAAGACAATCATCACGACATAAAACGATGATACATGTAACAGTAAAACACATTGCATCTCCTTTTCAATCTACTTGAAAATAACCTTATGCCCCAAAAAGAGAAAACATCACAAGATTTCAATTAGCAAAACCGATATAATTAAAACGTTGCAAGACGGTGAGGAACAAACGTGCTTATTTTATCTTGCGTTTCTTAACATTAATATTTTAACGTACTGAAAAATTAATGTTTTTCTTGTCTGAACAATCTCAAACACAAACTGAAAAAAGAAGGTCTTTCAGCACGAGCAGTTAATTTGAGCGTTAACTACAACGAAGTATGTGTTGTTCTGTTCTGTGTAGCAGCAAGGTAATTAAGAAGATATGGTCGGTGAATATGAGACGATCACACAGGCCAATGCCATCCTAATTGACAAGGGGGCTAACATGGTGATGTCTCCGAAGAGCAGTGCTTGTTCGTTGGCGATTGATTCGTATTTTTTTCCCCGCTTGGCTTTTATCATTCTTGTATTTTTCTTACTTTCTAATTAATTTTATATTTAAATGTGGATATTACTCATAAATTGTGCTGCATTTTTTTGTTGTGTAACGACAAGGTACACTGTAATGTAATACGTTTGGCATTCATGGAAAAGGTGCTCTTAACAGCATGAAAGAAGCAAATCGTTTTACATTTTTTACGAATATGTATCTCACGACAGTGCCTTTCCGTTGGGCGGACCGGCCGCAATAGATCAGGTGGTAGAGCGTCGGCTTGCGGGTCGGGAGGTCGCGGGTTCGAACCCCGGCCGGGTCAAACCAAAGACTTTAAAGTTGGTAGTAGTGGATTCCCTCCTAACGCTCGGGGCAAAATGGACAGCATTACGCCTGACTAGTCGGTGTCAGTATAATGGACCGGCCGGGTTCAGTCCCTGGGCACCTCATAAGTGCCCCTGTGCTATAATGATAGAAATGTCGCTGCACAGTATCGGCAAAAATGCCGACAAATCCCAACCCCTGTCCGTTGGGTGATATGACAATAAACAATACAATTGTCCATTAAAGTATTTTTGTTCAAATTTTGTTTAAAAAAACGTTAACGTTGCACATATTAATAGTACTATTTAAATCAAAATGAAATCAGTAATCACACAGTAACTCTTTTGTTTGAAGTTCGACATATTTGTCAAATGCAAGTAGATAAATAATTGGAAAACGGATCCATCTGTACTGCGAATAGAATAACGTCGTTAATTATTGTCAAGCCGTATCAAACCTTGTTTAAAACAAAGGTTCTAGGTTCTTCTTTTTATAATTGGTAAGTAGGTTACCAACTTCTTGCATAAAAATCGTGACATTTTAACGAACAAAACTTGCAACGTGATTAATGGGAGGTGTGCAACGTGATTAATGGGAGGTGTAAGCTCTCACATTAAGGTACGGAGCACTGAATAATTTCATGCTGGTAGTTTTGTTAAAATATCATCAACCGGCGCTAGGCATGACATAAGGCTATTTGATTTAAAAATATTAATGAGTTTCGTTTGTTTTCCACTACTAACGACCCAAAACTAGTTTTACATGCAAACCATGCATTTTCATCTCGTTTTCGTGCATGTGAGAGTACTTGCACGTTCACCTCTAAACATGCATTTTGTTTTTCACTTGCGTTTGAAGGCGGCAACTCGTAAGGTTTCACACGAATAGTTCGGCTTGTGATTAAAGCACGATCTAATTACATGCATCAGGTTAATGGAACGGTTTGAAGCATGTGACATTTCTTTTTTTGAGAGGCCAGGCATGAAAGTGTGTATTTAAATACATAACCTTATTTCCACTTGTAACCCTATACAGTACTTGATCTTGGTTCTTGATAGGTAAATAAGTAAAGGTCCTATCAAAATTTTCACAGATATTTAAATTTTATCTACCAGTAGACAAAAGCAAACAAGGTTAATGTAAATGTGACAAAAACACAGAGACGAGACATAATACACATAAAGAAAAAACCATCAGTTCTGCAACGGTCAATCGGCAAAAGGACCGACTGCTTAAACATGGTTTGTGGAGCGCTCCAACCTCGCACTTCCTAAAGCTTTTTCTAGCAAACAAACAGTGTAAATAGCAATATCCCGTCAAAGTGAAACAACTAACAGTAAGCACCTGCATCGGGAGTTCATAGCGTAAATTTGAGTCCGGGTCGGGTCGAGATCCTTCGTGTAGGGAATTCTGCCATCTGAATTTCAATATTGGTTGTTGGTTTATTCCATGCATATGTCCGGGACCTTTCTCCGCCACTATCAGCTGGACGTTGTCAATATAAACATACTTGTGTATAAACGTTTTAACAAATGCAAACAAAGAAACAAACAAAACAAAGGTACAAACATGCACAGACACTATACAAAAATCCAGAAAATACTCACTTGATTCCTATTCACAGATGTTTGTTTTATTTTATCCGTCTACGAACTTTCTTCTTATATCCGCTTTGCTTTTAAAAACTAACCCTTATAGCAGTAAATTAATAAAATCTTAAATACTCCCTTAAATATTGCAGATAGATATTACATTCTTATATGATATACTGAGAGTAATAGAACTCTTCTAGTGATTTACTTTATTCAAATCGCTAAAATAGACAAGGTAAAAAGAAATAGGAAATAGAAAAGGAAAATGTATATTCTCTCCATTTACAATTTGACGTTGTATACATGTATCTCATTGACCTCTAGTTTGACAGAACATAGCATTTAAAGGCTCAAGCTAATGTATGTGTAATTCCTCCTCTTACATCTCACGGTTATACACATACCATTTTTAAGTGAATTATAACTAAATTATATTTGAAGATGTTGAATTTTAACATTAATAAATAAATTACATAATATGTTATACCCTTCATATAGCCAAATTGGAAAATAAATGATAAATTATAAAACAATAAGGCTGTTGTCATTTAAGCTTGAAAGTATCACAGTTCCTATTTGTACAATCATTACATGAATGACACTTTTCTGTATATCTGTGTATAGCGTCTATGTTATATACTTACTACAGACTCACTTTTCATACTATCTCTTAAACGTACTTTTCAATGTATACATTTAAATACTAAAGCCTCAACATGAATATGCATGACACTAACACTAACCATAATTCACTGCGGCGTGGTCTTTCCTGTGCACGCAGGCAGTACCAATACGACTATGGCCATAGCGAGAGCCATCCAGTACGCTATTTTTAAATATTATTAAACCACCGTCGGTGTCTCTTCAGGTAAGTAAACAAGCATCGAGATGTTCTTATAAGAGCTATTTATGTTTTGTTTAGTAATTTGTTGTACTTTCATTTACATTTATCATAAGTGCACGAGGGCAGTGCCGATTTGGCTATAGGCCTTGCGAGAACCATCCATTACGTTATTTCTTAATAAATTATTAAACCACCCGTGAGAAAATGTCAACGGCTGATTGGGGTTCCCATTGGGTATGTGACATAGACGGGATGGAAGACAAATGCAAAAATGGAATACAGCTTATAGGTATACACGACACGAAATGAATTTCTCCTTTAAATTGTAGTAAATGTCACAACTTTGGAAGCAATTTTACAGCAAACAGTTTCTTTGCGAACCGCAAAACTGTATATTGTGAGAAAGACCGATGCATTATCTAAAAACTGGGCCTCTGCGAAGAAGAGTAATGTGTTGCGAAGACGGTTATCCACCCTTGAAACCATACACCTTAATTTTTGCATAGTATACCAGCATATGTTCAATGGAACGAGAAATCCGGTATAAATGAACAAGTCAATTACTGACCATAGGAGTGCAGTTATTTTGCATTTTCATAATTAACAACGTTTCAGCCTTGTTTTGCTTCAACTTGCATGAGACTCTTAATTACAGACAATACAGTAATAAAACCAAAGAATCTAGCTTGAAATTTAACAGAAAACTTTATGTCACTTCCGTTGCACATTTACGCTTACCATCCGTATATAGAGGCAGTAAGGAAGTCTGTGTGATAAAGTGTGTGTTATTTTCTGTAATTTGGACAGCTTTTAAGAAGCTAACAGTCAACTTAAGAAGTGTTTATATCCTCATCTACACGTTATGAGTTAAGTGGTTGACAACCTCTTGTGTAACGTTCGGGCGTTATAATCAGCGCAAACTTCTCATGTGTACTAGTAGTCTGATGGCCTGAATCATTGGACAGACGTACGTGGAATTCAAAAGCAAATATTGTTTTATGTGATCCAATGTGAAGGACAACCAACATAGTATATTTTAAATAGTTTGCGTTATATTGTTGTGCATAGCGCTTGCAGTTTGTTAAAATTAAAGACATTGTGAACATATCTTCAGTATTATCATAATTATACGCAGTGGCAACAACATCACATGACTGACATTTACATATTAAAGAAAAGATGTGAAAGTATATTAATTATCATCATCAGCAGTAACAACAACAAGGGAGTGAAATTATTCTAGAAAAAGTGTAAAACTTACTCTATTATCAGCAGCAGCAGAGCAACAGCATCAGCAGTATAGTGCAATTTATTAATTTATTAAGTTATTTATTAGGTTATTAAACTTGAAAATTATATAGTCCTAGTGCAATTGATTATTTAATCTTCAGGATCAATAAAAGGTGTTTATATATTGTTACTTGACTAACCTAAGCTTAATACTTAAATTGTAGCTGTTTTTCTTCTTCCTTTTTTTAAATTAAATTGTAATACTGTTCAATATCCAGTTTTTATTTATGTTTATTTTGTTCATTAAAAAGTATGTGTCTTGCAATTGTACATTGAACTGAATTTATTTAGTTATTTATGTTTCTTATTGTGTTGTTGTTTTGTGTGTGCAGGTTTTTCTTCATTTAAAGGAATTTTGTCTGACTAAGGCCATTTAAACCTATAGTTTATTTTCTTGTTATATAACTTGTTTGTGTTAATGTAGTTTACTAAAGGACCTGATTTTTGCAATAAACTAAATTATAAGCTTTTCTTCTTTTAATTGTCATTATAAACGGTATTAAGCAATTGGTTTTACAAGGCAGTGGATATATTTATTTTTCAGAGAATCTTTTGACTGGCTATATATTGAATTTCCTTTAATTGATTATCAGTTAAAAATATTTTTTTCTAATTTAGAAAATATTGTTTTCATAAATTTTGTTTAAGTAATTTTACCATTTTTGCAGGTTGGAGAATTAGTGAAAACTTAGAGTGGCACATCAGACACACTGCACAGTAACCAGGGTGCCGGATATCAACTTGTACATGTGGTGATGGGTTAACTGGTGAGCTTACACAACATTTTTCATTAACTAGCAGTCATCATAAGCAATTCCTCTCCTTTTTATATTTGTTTGTAGTCTTGGTGTTGTGTGTGTGTGTTTGTAAAGCAAATTTTGAAACTGAACATATTACTGGTGATGTTTCATTTTCTCATTTATTATGATATAATCAAAATGATTCAGAAGTAAATATAAAGTTGCAAAAGTAATGTGTGACTTGAACTCTTTTTATTAGCATGGTTCGTAGGTCTGACTTATTTGATTCAGTAGCACCTGGCTAAATGATTGTGTCTATAGCTCGAATGCTTGTCTGTTAAATCAATATAAATTACAAAATAGGGGTGCTTGGTACTCATACTTTACGTATTGGTTGACATTAACTGTTAAAGCAATATATTGAAACACTTCATGTCGAATTATTTCAGAAGAACAGAAATGGAAGATAATGATGTCAATTTTGGTTATTGTCAACGGAGAGTTAAACAGGCTGGTTATTTGCCAGATCCTGAAAGTCAGAGACCAAAGATTTTTGATATGGTTCACAATTTGGTGCACATGGTACACCTACTTCTTTTATTGAACATAGTCGTTCGTTTGCACATACGCGGATCTTACAGTGAGAGAAACGAGCATGCATTATGATGACGCAGTCCCTCTTAATCATATGTCAAAAACACATCTATGGCTCACAGAGAAACATCCTCTTCCTTCTTTTCATGACTTCAATTAAACCTTTCCATCAGTAACTAATTCTTCATAAAGAGTTCCAAAACTCCCACGTTATTCTGCTGAAGAAAAAAAGGGAAGATGTTGAGTTTGTGGTGTGGAAATATGAGGTTAATTTTCTCAGCAGAAAAAAAAGGTATATTCTGACCGGAACATTCTAGAATCAGTGCGGGGGATTAAATGGAAAAGCTCGCACTGTTTTGATTGATCTTGAAGAAGGGGTAAACATTAATGGCATTTCTTGGGAGATGGAGCTACATATGGTAATGTTTGTAGTGAGGAGAAGTTAAAAGAACTTTTTTTTACACAACATGTAACAGCAGGGGAAGAGTATTGCCAGTTGTAGCCTCAGATTGGATAACCTACCTTGCAGTTCATAGATTGGGTTAGACAGGTTAATCAGGGATGACGTGTTTAAAAGAAACAAGTTATGGTCAGGGTCAAGATATCAAGAGTTGATAAATTCCACAAGGTGTAAGTTTGAAACTGTAGGAGATTACAGTACACTGAGGAGGGAATTAAGAGAGATAGAGGATGATATAATAGATAGTATGAAGTAGCAGGAAAGTGGAATGAGGAAAACATGGTACAGAAAAGCTTTTTTAAGGGGAAGAGTGAGGTGCGTCAATTGTCTACTAGTATGGAGACAGAGTTGTTGACCAAGCTAGAAGAATTGACAGCACAGACAAAAACTATGAATAGTAGAGTGTCAAAAGTAGAGAAAGAGTCAAGGAAAAGCAGAATGAATGAGAATAATTTTGTACAGTCATTTGAAGGATAGTTTTCTGTATATGTGTGTATATGAGAGTGTGTCATAGCGTCTGTATTGCTTACTTACTACAGTACTACAGACTCACTTTTCAAATTATCCCTTTAACGTACTTTAACGTATTTTTCAATGTATACATTTGAATACTACAACGTCAACATGAATAAACATGACACTAACACTAACCATAATTCACTGCAGCGAGGTCTTACCTTTACATGCTGTAGAATGCATCAGTTTGACCCAGAACATAGATTGTGATACAAATGAAAGCTTGTGTGACATAGATTGGAGGTTTGAGCAGTTTCAGTATCTTGTCAACGGGAAACCAACCAACAAAACGACAATCTACACTCGAACCTGAACCTATCAGAAGGTATTTGAGTGAGTGGATAAGGTTGCGTATCAATGATGGTGTGAGCCCAAATTAAAAAACCATAGAGAGCGTAATAATAGTACTTCTTATTATTAACGCGTATACATAATAAAGATGTAGTTTTATAACAAACTTTATTGCACGAATACATGAATGTTTAATGAACATTTGCATATAATACAAAAATACTGTTGTCTTGTAAACGTAGTCTACCTCGTATACAAATGTTTTACAAAAAGTAATGCACTTAGAAAAGTAATTCAATAAAATCGAAAGTAATGATAGCAGCAGCAGCAACAGCCATATTAATTGTAGCATAAGTCAATACCATATTGACTATGACAGAAATGCGTAACCAATCCGAAGCCAGCTGTGTTATTTTGACAGGCCATAATCTAACCGTTGCAGCTCCCCTAATCCCACGATTACGTGTTGATAGCTGTCTGGTTACGTGTGAAACATGACGTTATTAAATCAAAAGTTCAGCGCCGAAATATCTATATGTTTAATGATAAGATGTACGATCATCATACAATCAATGATGTATTATTTTTTGAAACATACGTTATGTATTATGTTTTCTGAAAAGGATGCAGTGATGTACTAGTATTAGAATAATACATAAATTAAGAAGCAGGCATTTTAAAAATAGAAATATAATTGTTTGTTTCATTTTATTTTACATCACAATCATAAGAACGAACACGTGAAGCAAAACATAGTCCTGGTTATAGTAAAAGGCTACAATTGTTGGAGATGATTAACGATAATGTACTAAATGTACAATGTGTCTAGATATGTTGACATTGTATTATGCAATTCAGAGCCTTATAATGAAACATGGCAAATCAAAATATGACCACTCTTTACTGTTGCAAGTATATGAACGTGTATGTGAAGATTACATGAACATGTGCTGCATCTTTCTACTTTATTGAACTCTTTTATTTACCCATATTTATTATAGTTCAGACTGTTCCTAGTGTCTAAACCTAGGGAGAAAAAATCTGTTCAATTCCCTCCAATGTTAAAAATATTAAAGTGAATGTCAGAAATGTATTTTACAATTATTGGTCCTTTTCTGATAGTTTAAAACAAGATAGATCATGTAACTGCTTCAGTTAAATTTCAACCAATACTAACTTGAACTTAATTATTTATATAAAAGAAAATTGAAGCCTGAACCATGACAACGGTACATACGCTTAATCATTCGATGAGTTTTAACTAAATTACTGAAGCATAATTCGAAAAACTGTGTGTGCAAACTTTGCTCACTTATTCAGAATTCCTTATTGCATTTTGATAATGGCTGGTCGCATGACAATACTAACTTGTCACAGGTATTTCGACGGAAAACTATATAAATGGTTATTGTAATGGTGTTTTTATTGCTCTTTGATTATGATTCACCGCACATTTTTTGTGACATAGTGTTTTAGTAAACTGGATTCACAAGGCACTTACGAATTCCCGTATATGCCCGTTGATAGTCGGTATTTGCCGCAAGAATTGCACAGACCCAATGCTGTAAGTATTAAACAGGCCAAATCATATCATTGTCCTCGCTGGCTCAGTGGTTAAGACGGATTGTTTTGAACTGTGGTGTTCTAAGTTCGAGGCGCTGGGAAGATGTTTATGTATTTATTTTACTAACCACCTGGTAGTACAATCGGTAAAGCGTCGGCTTCAGGTACAGGCGGTTACGGGTTCAATCTTTGCCGCGACATACCAAAGTCGTAAAAATGGTAGTGGTACAGCTCTCTCTTGCTAACGCTCAAGCAAATATAAGGGCAGTTCCACGACTGGTTCGCTAGGTGTCAGGATAATGTGAATGGGTGTGATATCATGCCAGGTGTGCTATACCCAGTGAAGGCCGCACTATATCCCCTTCAAGTAGACACCGTATTCAGATGTCTGGTGGGACGATAAACCCAGCAAACAAACAAACAAACTAACATTTTATCCCACAGTGTAGTCTTGCACGCTTATCAGGATTTTGGGGTGTTTTCCCTGCTATTGCTTGAACTTGGAATACAGTATCATGCAGAAAGCAATATCATACAAATGATTGTATTTATTCAACCCTCTTTGTGCTGAATGTTGAAATTAAACGTAGAATAGAAATAAACATGTATCTATCCTAGTAAACATTAAGCAAAAGTAATTTAGACGAATATATTAATATAAAATACCAAGTACAAAACGTAATAGCATTTTAAAAATTATCCATGCTTAAGTAACATAAATCATTTAAAAATACCCATTGCGAGACTCGAAGTCATATTTAGTATCAGAGCTCCCTAGCATATGCTATACTCTATCAATTCTCGTATAAATTCAAAAGACCTGCCGCAATAGCGGGTGGTAGAGCGTCAACTTGCGGATCGGGAGGTCGTGGGTTCTAACCCCGACCGGGTCAAAGCCAAAGACTTTAAAGTTGGAAGTAATGGCTTCCCTCCTAACGCTCGGGCTAAGGGGACAGCATTGCGCCTGACTTGTCGGTGTCAGTTTAATGGACCGGTCGGGTTCAGTCCACGGACACATCATAAGTGCCCCTGTGCTATACTGATAGAAATGTCGCTGCACAGTATCGACAAAAATGCCGGCTAATCACATCCCATCCCTATAAATTCAAATACACTTAAAAGTTATCCGTATGCAGCGGATTTCGCAAACCTCGCTTAATACATCTGAAGTACCCAAGTGTAAAAGGAAGCATCGCCGGAACAGAAAATAAGGTTGTTTACAAATACTTGTAAGAGTGTAAGCAATTGATATCTATACTAAGTATACAGCCAACCTTACCAAAGCAGTTGTCTATACCCCTTTCAATAAATAGTTCTGTTGTCAACTTCTTCTCGATGTACGTATTCAAACAATTCCAGAAAGAATACACGATGTTCGAAAGAACTATGTTACTTTTTGCATACAGGAATATCAGTTATAATTTCTAACTAAATATCTTCAATTAATTTTGTAGCAAGTAGATATCAACAAAATAAGGTTTTATCTTTATTGATCGAACATTTTATCAATTATATCTATGTTAAACACACTTGTTACGGACTGCAAATTAAATACTGCAAACTTAAACATAGCAGCATGTTGTGAATGTCTTGTTGAGGCCTATGATATAGACGTCGATATAGATGTTGAACACTTACTATATTGTTGCACAGTAATTACAGCGGAAAAAATCACTCTTATTGTTAAGTCTTCCCAAAGGGCGATAGTCGTATCCACTTTCAGTAAATATCGACGTCAGGGCGCATCATCCGGACGACCATGTAATGTGGTCATAAAAGTAAGTGGTCACGTGGTTTACCAAGTTTGAAATAGTTATCTGGCTCTTATATCTGCAATGACGAGTGGTGATTTAGGCTTGACTGTGAACACAGATCTAGGGTATAAATGAGCAGCATGACGTTTGCAGGTACATGTTACACTGACTTTTTTGTTTGTTTTAGAGAAAAAAGAAGCTATGGTCAAAACTGTCGAATACCACTGTCAAATTTAAAATTTGTTCAAAGTCTGTTTTGAGTTGCACATATTTAATCATACCGTAAAAATTTTGTTTGAGGCTCGACGCATTTAGTAAATGCACGTAAATAAGTAATTAGAAAACTGATCATTTTCTACTGGGAATAAATAAACGCCATTATTAACTGTCAAAACGAGTAAAACACTATTTTAATGGAACGATTTCCTTTTTTTATACGCATTAAGTAGGTTAGCAACTAATTGCATTAGGTCGTGATATTTTTATTAATAAAACATTCCTCGTGATTAATTGGAGTTGTAACCTTTCACATTAGGTACTGGCTCACTGGTTTATTTTAATTTGGTGGATTTATTAAAGTATCTACAACAGACGCTAGGCATGACAGAATAATAATCGATTTAAAATATGAATTATGTTTTACCCTGTTTGCCTTTGTCTGAAAGGTAGATACAATTTTAATATCTGTGGAAATTTTGATAGGACCTTTTCTTATTTAAAGGCCCCTATATATAAATTAGTTTTACGTACAAATCAAGCATTTACATCTCGTTTTGGCGCATGTCACAGTACTCGCATGACAATCCTTGAATTACAGTTGCATTTGAGATTGAAGGCGCCATCGAGAAAGGTAACATCAGAATATTACGGTTTGAACTAACAGCAGTACGTCATGATATGTACAAGATTATCGGAATGGTATGAGGTCTGTGATATCTTCTTTCAAAAATCTATTTATGAACGTATTCTAAGGTTGGGTCTAAATAATCAGTTATTGTAGAATTTTTAACCATTGGCAATGACACAACTACTCGGTTCTTCAGCGCCTGACCGCGTGGGTTCGAATCACGTTCTAGGAAAGAAACTTCTTGAGGGGAGGGCTTCCAAGTGACCTTCGGTGGCCAGGTGGGTCTTTCCAGGTGTGTCCCGTATTATTTCTTCACCTTTAAATAAGCTGGACACCGCCAATATGACGAACAATGTAATAACTACAAACAAATTACAAATCAAACAAGAAGGAAACAAAAACACACTTTACTCGTATTCCCAACTGCTTGTCTACTTCGTTCTATATAAGAATGTCTTTTAGTTACATCTGGATAAGCTTTTACAACTGTACTGCTGTAAATTCATAACATCTTAAAAACCTTCTAATATATAACTAATCATTGACGTCTTTTTGTAAATATTAGTGTGTTAAGCATTATATGTGTGACTAAAGACGGACTTTTAGGTGTATAACCGATCTTTAATTATCCATATTGACCTCCTTCACACATTCTTTCTCATTTTAAGTGGCAATTTAGAAACTATTAACAATAAAAAATAAGATGTAGTTTTTTGTTTTTGTTAGTTTGGGTTCTCGTCCAAGAAACAGCATTTCACTTACTTTACCTTAGGCACCTGAAGCGGAAATAGTGCTGCCTTCCATGTGCATAGCATGCTGTGAACAAATGAGGCGAAACATTGTCCTAATAGACGACCGACCAGTCTTGGAAATCTAATTAATTTTGCTTAAGCGTCAGCAAGGGAGCTCTATCAGAACCATTTGTGACTACTTAGGCTTATCGCGGCCCGGGCTCGAACGCCACAAGCTCCGGTCATGCGATAGTAACAGTGCAAAAATAAATTACTTCTATGAACATCAAGTAAATTAAAACATTTTTTTTTCAGAAAAAACAACAACAACAACGTCGGCTAGTGATTATGATTTCAATGTACAAAACCAATTTTTGCTTTGCAATTGATATTAACCAGGTAATGGGTTTACATTACAACTGATACTAAAATACTTAAGCATATATAGAGTTTACCTCTCTTGAGCAACAACCTCTCTTATAGAAGCAATTTCTCTCCTTTCGCTTGATGTTGCTTAAGAGAGGGAGCATTGTTAAATTAACAAAAGTGCAAGAGCTCCATATAATTCTTTGATAGTTTGAGACTTGTGCCACTTATCATACCAGTTTCACGATATACATTTAGCTCGATAGTCAATTAAACCAGCAAAGTGCATGTGATTATCAACATATCTATTGATTGGTTTATGTTCAATATCCGAACAGTAAATTTGTTTGTTAAAGTGAATTGTTTGAATAACAAGCGACCTTGTTGTTGGGTCCGGTCTGTAATAAAAATAAGCCTTAATATTCGTTTTATTTTATATTTTATTTTTATTTTGTATTACGTGCAACAAAGGTTTCTTAATAAAGTATTGCGCGCGGTATATCACTTAAACCTTATCTGCTAAATTAATGAACATCTTTTGTACGGTAATAACTTGCTTGTTTGTTTATTTTAATGATCATATTTCTGCAGAAAACAACATAATTATCGAGCCAAATGAACAGATTATATTAATTGACAATATAAAATGCTGCAAATAATACAATCAACACGAAATAAATAAAAGATTATGAGAATACAATGCATTGGATCACCTTTTATTATTTTTCAATGCTGCTTTTCCCATTAAATGTAGCAATCGGCGCCACATTCACAGTATTCAATACAATTTAATATTAAATATTCATAATACAATCTAATACAAAATAATAAATAGTTTCAACCCATATAAGAACTCCCATTCTTGTTCGCATTTAAAACGTACTCAGGAATCATTGGTTGCATTATTTTTTATAATCATACCCCAAAAGGAAAACCAGAAGTCATTTCAAAACGAGTAGTTATTTAAGCATTTTAATGAATGGTGTAAATTTAGCCTTCCGCAGCCAAATTAGAACGTTATACAAATACTTTTGTTCAACATGACACTGGTCGATGAAATTATCGTTGCTTCGTCTCATAAGAAGCGATTACAGTTTATCTTTGTCTTCATAAAACAACAGGACTTGCTAATTAGATGTCTATTTTAGAGATTTAACCAGATAAAACCCCTAATGTATCGCGAGTCTCTCACGCGGTTTATTAGCCCCTCACCGTGTGGGTTCGAATCCCGGTAAGGACAAGATCTTGCATATAAGGAGCTTTTCCGGCTGATTTAAGGTGCGCAGAATGTATTTACAGACATTTGTGTATAGTCTTACTCCACCAATAGTTCGCTGAAGTGTCGTAAATTTAACAATTTTGGTATCTGTGCGATATAATAAAACTCATTTATAACTAAATACATTCATCTAATGACCTTTTTAAGTTTTTTTTCTAAGTTTTGCAATTGGAAGTCAGCTACAATTCGGATACCGATTAATATAATTATTGTTGTTTTTGAGCTTTGTTTTCATTGGAGCTTTATTCAGTAAGGTATTTATGTTCTGTGTATCAGCGAGTGGAAGGTAATGAGGATGAAATGTTCCGTAATATGAAACGGCCGTGCAGGTCGATGCCGTCCTAATTGACAAGGGAGAAAACACAATGATGTCTCCAAGAGAAGTGCTTGTTCATTAGCGGCGGCTTATTGTCTTCCTCTACGGTGTGGCTTGTAACGTCCATGCACTTTATAGGGAGATAGCACGGCGGTGTCTGAGAGCAATGTGTATTCATTAGAATTGACTAATTGCCTTCCTCCACTTCCTCTAACTGTTCGTCGTGTATATTTATTTCTAAAGTAATTAATTATGTATTTTAATTAGTATGCGTTCAAAAATGTGTTATGTCTTTTTGTTTGTTTTGTGATGATGAGGTACGGTGTATGTACGAGTCTTAAAATAATATATCTATTTATCTAAAACACTGCATTTAACCGTCTGATCTTTTTCTTTTAGCAAGTCATACGAACAAATGTGGACAGTGTGGATTTACAAAAGTTCAATTGTTTTTCCATTCACGAATAAAGTACAAAATATAATTAACAGATTGTATTAAGCAAATCAGTTTTACAATAGTTGCACCTTTGGTACGATATGATAATAATTATAAAATAGCATTGAAAGTCATGTGTGTTCAATGTTTGTTTAAAGTTACACGCTTTCGAGTTTCCGTTTAAATCAAATGAAAAGATTAACCATAGTGTAACAATTGTGTTTGGAGAAAAATTTACAAAATACACGTAAATAAGTAGTCAGAAAAGCGGAATGCTATGGGGAGTAAAGTAAAGCCATGAATAACGGTCATAAAATGTGAAAACCTTATGTAAATATAACCTGCAGCCTTTATGACGTCATAAGTAGGCTAGCAATTCATTGTCTAAGGTCAGTTATATTTTAAAGACGATTCCTAAATTTCATTTGTTTTCTTTGTAACATATCTTATAGAAAGAAGTATGCTGAATTCAAATAAGGAATGAAAAATGGGGTTTACCTGCTCGTGTATTTTCTAATAACTATTACCTGTCACATACTTGTGTACATGTATTTTTCAAGCACTTTTCCATCTTAACAAAATATTTATATTTATAAAGTATGCCTAACAATATTATCTACCAAATCTATTTAAATATGTTGTATACAATCAATTTAACAATATTACATGATTTGATATCACATTCTTTGTATAATAAAAATATATTCGATTTCCAATACAGTAAGATAATTTGACCACAAATTATTCTGCAAATAACATCAGTTTCTTTTCTCAAGCTTGACAAATTTCTTGAACACTGTTTCATTTTTTCATATTTTGTTTCTTTTTTTAAAAAAAATGGGCGTAGCATAGGCTTGTAAAGACTTTGGCAAATTCAAACACTTGATAGCTGTACACAATTAAAATTTAAAAAATTAACTTCTTATTCTAGGTAAAGTGATGCAGAAATAATTGTCCAAACAAAAAAAGTAGGAAGAAAAAAGTTGACCATGCGTGCCCATACCAGGATTCGAACCTTCAACCCCCAGTTATGAAGCACTTTATTTCTTACTTTACTCCTTTACTTCCTTCGTACTGATGAGCTCCTATGCGCTAACTGAATGCGCCGCGTGAACTAAAGCGATCGTCTTTAATGAACAAAACATGATTTGTGATAGATGTGAGGTGTTACCTGTCACATTAAATTACGAAGCGCTGATTAATTGTAAGTTGGTGGCATTGTTGAAATATCCGCATCAGGGGCTAGGCCTGATAAAAAATAAGATTTAAAAATATAAACTATTTTTTGTGTACTCCTATTACCGACATCAGCCTAATTTTGCATGCAATACACGCGTTTCCATCTCGTTATGGTGCATGTGAGAGTAGTTGCATGTTAACGTTTGAATGACAGTTGCATTTCAGTTTGAAGTCGCCATTAAGTAAGGTTACACAAGAGTAGTTGACTTTGCGCTAATGATCGAGATAAGATGAAAGCTTTGAAGTCTGTGATAACACTTCTTCTGACGAGGTCATTTATACTAGTACGTTAAGCTTGAGTTTACTTACTACATTTTATTGCAATTATTAACCTTCTTACACACCAATTCACTCATTTCCTCAACCCCGCATCATTGCGGTTCTACCCTTTGTAGGGGCGAGAACCTGTATGTCGGAAGGTTATCCATCTGATGCGCCGGTGGTTCAAGCTGACCATATGAATGGAGTCTCACATAAGCCGCAGATCACGTATGTGTCCATCCATACCCGTGATTGAACGATTTCACAAATACAAACAAACAAACAAACAAACAATAAACAAGACACATTCCCTCGGATGTACAATTTTTCTGTCTAGGAACAAGTTCAACTACCGATTTATTCTCTATTTCACGTTTTTCACGTTCTCTTTAATCGTTATTCCTACAATCACATCCCTTTTAACTATTAGAGAAATGATATTACTTTCTCTATTTGTACTTTAAAGCTTTATATATCCTTGAGCTCAAGTATAAAAAAATAACAGTTTTTCTGTCATGCTTGTATGTTTCAATCTTTCCGCATATCTGTCACGGTCACGGTTATACATATGACATTTTAAAGTGAATTATACCTAAGTAATATATGAGACTATTCAGTTTTATGACTGTTCGTTATATTCCATAATGAAATATATATGTGCTGAGTCGGTCAAGGCGTCGCCGGCGGTACATGTATGCCGAGGGTATATTTTAAGTCAGCAAATAATCACTGAAAATAAAGAGAACTATGATGTGGCAATCGAAACACCTCTTTCATTTCTGCGATATAAATTCAAGCAAAATCCGGAGAAAGTCGTGAAGTTATGAATTGCTATTAAACTAAATAATTGATGAAATTAAAAACGAAATTAGATTGTATTAGACCTTATGCCTCTATATAATTTGTTTATATTGGAAGACAAATTGTTGCGACGATGTACTACATGTACGTGTAAGTCTAAATAAGCCTGTGCTCTGTTCTGCTGCGAATAGACATGTATGGTGTCAGTAATGTGTAGGTCCTAGAAAACAATAGCTATATTGTCCTACGACAAAGCCAATCTTTTATATAAGTATTCAGGACCTGATTCTAAAGTATTCCTCCATTAGTGTAATTGTACTTGGCCCTCGGGAACTGTTCCTTTATATTACAGAATAAAGCAACATAATTAAATGAAAGACCAGTTAAACAAATGGCATGACTTCCATTCAAGTCGAGATGTGTGATGGATTTCACTTATATGGATAAGGAATTGTACTCGTAAACATGTTTCAAATTTTCCGTTAAAATTGCTGTTTCCTTTACTTTCTTATTATTTATGATGAAGAATATGAGCAAAGCTTTAATTATGATCTCAATTTTCAGTCATCTCTTTGATTATATGAACATGATTGGTGACTATTATTTGTTCGTTTTGAATCGATGTTCATGTAGAATTTAATTAAGTCTTGATTCTCATTTAAATTCTTCCCACGCCCGTTAAAAGATGCAGTTAGATGTGTTTGTGTGTTCTTTGCATGTCGAGTTAATGTGGCAATGTTGTTTATTACCTGAAATCGGAAATGTTATTATAGAAGAGGACATCCGTTTAGCGAATAGAACATGCGAATGTTGTTTTTTTTACTTTGAAAACACGATAGAAATTTCCTGTAGAAAAGGACGTATTCAAAATATTTTTATTTGGAACTGTTCTTTTTTATCGACAAAAGACCAAACTGTAGACTGTCCTACTTTCGTTAAAAGGAAGTTTTCTTTAATTGTATGTAATTTTCTTTTAACATTTTTAACTTGCATATGAATTCAATGAATATATATATATATTATAAAGAATACATACAATTATGACGTTGATAAAGAACATGTAAAATAGAGTGATTGTATGCATGACTTTTTTTATGCACAATACCTAATTTTATGTGGATGGATGGATGGATGGATGGATGGATGGATGATGGATGGACGGACGGACGGACGGACGGACGGGCGGGCGGGCGGACGGACGAACGGACGGACAGATAGATTGATAGATAGATCTGTTCTAAAAATATCATGTGTTAACGGTACAATGAGTTATAATCTTATAACTAACACTGGTTTACAATAATGGATGTTGTTTTATGTTCGTTGGTGCAGTACAGATATCTAGTGCTCTAAGTTTCAAAGTGATCAAAGTCTTTTGAATGAAAACTAACAAACAGTTTCCTAACTCATGTATAACCATTTGTATATCTTGTACGGCAGTTAAGGCAGCATTCAAATGTGTAAAGACTACTGTCAATGGTTGGAATCCTATACGTGTTAATTGTGTTATGTTACACACCAATGTTTGACCATTCCGTCAAACGTATATTTACACAAACCCAGTCACACTTCTATCACCGAGTAGTACACATCAAACAGCTGTATCGCTCTACAAACGTAATATAAGCGGATAGTTGTCTATATGTTGTAAGCATATATGTAAGATAGGGGGCAGGTCAATCATATCTCAATTCGCATACTATAATTGCTGTTTAACCCTATGTGATCCCTCGGCTCTACAGCCAATCGATTGGCATGTCCCAGCAGTCTCTGATTCAAGCTTCCAAGCGATGTTATCTGTGCCTGCATCTGTGTTTTCAAATTAAAACTGTTATTATAAATACTGCGCTTTGTAGGTATGTTTGAACACATCAATTGTATGTTTTCTTTTCAAAACGATTCCTGACATATTATCCTGATTTTTACCCGCTATAAGAATATTCTTTGCACTCTACGATTTACCAATGTGCTCAAATATAGTTTAGTGAATAATGTCAAATAAAATTAGGTACACAAACACTGCTCGTAGCATGTAGTGAAAGCAATGTACATGGTACTTGTCCATATCGTTGAATGGTTAATGTATATATGTGTACTTTCAGCAGAACGTCGATCTCTTCTATATTCAAATACGACAGACAGTATGCGTCTGGGGCGCTTATCAAATCACCAAATGAGGATAATAACACAAAACGCATTTAACACAAAGATATATATTATATGTAACTGTTACGACCGGGGTCGCTATGTAAAGATTATTTATAAAATGGCACGTTTACTAAACGACTAAATGGTGTAACAGAAAGAACAAGCCAGCAACAAACTAGTACAATAATGTTTTATTTTAAAAATAATTAAAAATATGGCGTAATAAAACAATTACAAATAAATGAAACAAAATTTCAGAAAGCAAAAATAAATTTAAGCTTACAAGTTTGTCACTTTAGGAGGTGTCTCTTTAACAGTCCAATTAATAATCCAACGTCGAATAATCCTGAAGAGTTTTCGGTAGAATGTCCTCGTAGATAAGCACAGTTGAAATAATCCAAAGGTAGAACAATACACGAATGTAAACTAATATAATTCCAAATTCAACACTAATATAATTATATCACTAGCAGAATATAGTAAGTTCACGTAAATTCCAGCACAGAGAGATTTAATATAGAAGCTGCAAATATTTCCAAACTATATGTTCAAATACTTAAAGCAAACTTTATATCCAAACTTCCAAACTTACTTTAATTCGGCAAGCACTGCCCTTATATATACCCAAGAATTTCCAGAACATTCACGTACCCAGAACATTCTCGAAGCCCAGTTAAAATTAAACAAATGAACTTTCTAGCATATATATGGGTTCAGTCCCTGGGCACCTCATAAGTGCCCCTGTGCTATAATGATAGAAATGTCGCTGCACAGTATCGGTAAAAATGCCGGCAAATCACATCACAATCACATGATCCTTTTCTTCAAGCAGTTACGCGAATGCAACGTCATCAAAACCACAACGGTAAACAACCCTTAACCTGACTAGTGCAACCTTAAACGCTAGTGTACCTACTTGTACATAACAGTAACATCGAATAATTCATATTGTTACTCATACAGGAAACAATGAGACATATATAATGTGCAATAAGATTCACAATAAGAGTAAATGAACCATCTGCTGACAAAGGTACATACAAACATCTATATATGTGCAAGAAAAATGTAATAGTGACAGAACCTAAAACAACACGAATTATAAGTAGATGATTCAAAGTTCAATCTCATTCTGCCTCATTCCTAAACATAAACAATGAAGTCACAGTATAACGTCACTTCTATTCTTTGACGCATCACGGTTGGCTGATTCCTCATAGTAAAATAGTTTTGCGTTCATGTACAATATTAAAATAAGATTATATTTCACTATTTACATTTACATTCTTTTACTTCTCGTTTTATTATTAGGAAAAGTCAAGCTTGAAGAGAACCAAACATTATTACTTTAAAAGGGATTGGATTAACCGGCATTTTTGCCGATATTGCGCAGCGACATTTCTATCTTTATAGCACAGGGGCACTTATGAGGTGCCAAGGGACTGAACCCGGCCGGTCCATTATACTGACACCGACGAGTCAGGCGTAATGCTGTCCCCTTAGCCCCGAGCGTTAGAAGGGAAGCCACTACTATCAACTTTAAAGTCTTTGGTTTGACCCGGCCGGGGTTCGAACCCACGACCTCCCGATCCGCAAGCCGACGCTCTACCACTTGACCTATTGCGGCCGGATAAGAAGATAGAAAAATCACATAGAATGTTGTAGCAGTTAATTGACAACATAGTCAAGCAAGCGTAGCCGACGATTTTTCTCGAACACTAACACACACTTACATGGCTTTTCTCGGTATAACTGAAACTTATATCTAAATTTGTTTCAAAAAATATATTCTATTCATCGGTGTAACGAGAAGAGAGGAGAAGGAAAATTGTACGAAGGCACAATTCGGCTTTTCAACTAGGCCACATATCGGGTTTTGTGTTTCTTCTTGCTTGGCTTAGCATCGATATTAATGTAACTAAAACGAGAATAATCAAGAGATTAAGGTCTCAGATAGTCTTGAGATATCCAAATCCAGTTTGAGGTAATGTAATTTTGCGGCAAGTTAAGGGTGTTTTTTGTGGTTACTTTCTTGGAGGGGGAAGTATCCAGACCAACACATTTAAGTTAATTTCAAGCATATTCTCAGAAAATCGGAGCATTTTAATAGGGCGCTCAGGGATCAATTTCAGACAGGAGTATTAAGTAATTCTGACAACCTGCTAACGTAAATTTCGAAGCAGTCGCCCAATTAGACAGTGTCTTACCATTGAAATATACGAACTCTCTTTTAAGTAAAGATACAAACTTAAACTAATGATACACATTTGCTGAGACGTTTGCGTGCTACAAAAACTGTCAGATGTGATTTTCATCAATGTTTTTTTTTTATAATATATGTAAATACTTGTCTACTGAAATTTCTTTCTTTCATCAAACATTGGTAAAGATATAAAAACCAATAAACATTTATGTAATCCTTTGGTTTAGGTTCGGTTCTTGATGTTGTTAGAGTTGCTATTAACATGTTGTTATTTTGTCCATAGAATGACTGTTCTTACCTGTACTAGTATTTCGTAGATTGTGCGTGTGCGACCTGTGTAGGAAATAAACCTACATGTACTCGGTTGAAAGAAAGATTGATGGTGATGGAAGCCTGGATATACGTGACCTTTCCGATAACAACACGCTACACAATATTCAAACCAAAACCAACATTATTCATTGTCTTTGTACTATAAAGCAAATTAAGTTATCACGTATCAATAATTATATTTATTAATTACATAATCAACCTAAATAACTCGATACGTTAAAGATGTTATTCTCGGTGAAACATTATTTAACAATGTCACCCCTGTTATGTTTACTTCCGTTCTTCTTCCTTGTCGACCCAGACAAAGCACCATGATGTTGTTGTTTTTTCCAGTGTGGATGTATTGTTCAGATACTGTTGTCTCAATCCGTTTTGTAGACCATTAAAGCATGGACAAAAGTACTAAAATTTAAATCAAACAGGCTGGTATGAAATATAAAATAGCATGCATTATATATATAGAATACTAGATTAGTGTCGATTGAAGTATGATGTAAGTACAAGAGGCTTAGACAGACCTAAATCGCGATGCTTGTTAGCGATTTAGAATAATCGTGCAGAATGTGATTATATTTTCTTTCTTCAACAAATACCTAGTATTCTATTTATCTTACTGTCTGTTTTACAAACAAAAATGTACTTATTATAAAGTTTTGAGTCATGTTAGACTGTGATATATTATATAATGGTATTATCTATTTTTACGTGGAATTAAGCTCTTATACCAATCTTCTTTCTTACCCGAACCTTTTTATTATATTGATGAGAACTGTGAAAGGTACACAGTCTATTTGGTGCAGCTGTTCAATCATCGTGTCAAATATTGAGCGATCTAATTATCTGTCCAGCATGAAAGCCGCAAGATGAACGTTTATTTACCACTATTAGTACTTCATCATGGTCAATAAAATTATTTTAAAACGAAAACTTAATATAGCATGGGGACACGGGAATGCAGGTCTACTCAAGTGTTTGGTTCGAAACCTTTGTCGGAGCATTCAGCCCTTCATTTGCCTGATAGTCTATCTATCAATTGAAGATAATTAAACAGTTGTTTTTTTTTTTGTTTGTTTTTTTAAATATTGAACAACTTTTTAACTTCACTCTTATGATAGAATCGTGATATAAACAAACAATTACAATCTTGTATATTTCCGTGCACATAAGTGGATTGTAACAAATTAAACAGGTGATGTAAATATTGTACTTTTTAGGAATATTTTCTCTATTAGCATTATTTAGGCATATAAAAACCATATGTTCTTAATTTATATCGAATTTTATTTCAATGAAACCTTCTTTGCTGTGTGTAAATACCATGTTTTCTAAAGATCCATCGCAATAAATGTAATGTGATACAATCGAAAAAGAAACGATGTGTTGTTAATCTTATGAATATAACTATGTAGATGGGGTCTCTGCACACTGTATTCTAACTAAGTAATGCACTGAAAACGAAACACTGGGCAATTTTTCTATGGCTGGTGTTGTTCTGGCAGGACACAAACAGATTCTGGCAAAATTGTCAGCAGCCATAATCACACTCACCTTGACAACCTGTCCATCACTCATTTCACATGAATCCCAGGAGGCTCACCAATTATTTGAGTCATGTGTCATCCTGATTTCACTTCAAATCACTGTTTCACCTAGAGTGACAGTGCAATTCTTTAAATGCCTATTTTTATCAGTCATAGACAGCGATGTATACTGGCGTGTTTAAAGGTTGAAATTTATTTTGTCTAGTTATGTTTTTAAATGGCAGTACATTGTATGATGAACTGTTTTGTTCGCCGGACAGAGCTTCTGAACACTATGTCAAAATATAAATATTTAAGTTTCCACTATGGTTACAATTATGCATGGTGTCATAGATATTTTGGTCAAAGATATTTTAAATGAGGATTTTGTCATTTATATAATTTACGATAACCTGATACATTGATCAACAAATATTATGTACTTGCCGTTCGGTTATTTTTGTCCACACTTACGTATTTTACAAAAAATAAATATGATTTAATTTTGTATGAAAGTTGACAAGGGTAAGCAAGTGTGGCTATAAGGTTGGACAACAAGGTAGCAAGTACAACGTGGCCGCGATTTAATCAGGGAAGTTTCCCGTTATTTACCAAATATGTTCGGCATGAAACATGAACGTCCATCTGCTTTCTATATTAAACATATTTTAAAGAGATGCTGTATATGCATTTGGGGCACCCGTGGCATTGCAATTAGGCTCGTGGACCTGTAACTCCTCAGCCCCCCCATTGCGCGGGTTCGAGTCCAGGTTGGGCAGAGAAAATTCATCCCGGAGGGTTTAATATTTAACCTGTGGTGCGCCACTAATTCTACGCAGACACAAGTCTGGAGTCTACCCTCACTATCAATTAGGTGCTCAATCCTTGAGCAAGACTAATTACTGCACATTGCTCCAGGTATTCAGTACCTGAGTACTGGTTCTACCCAGGAAGTGGACAGTCGAGAGGGATAATAGTAAGTTAAAAGAACTTGTTTCCCAATCGACTATAAATAAATAGGTTTAAACTAATAGGTGGACATCGTCAATTTGATCATACTTGTGTCGGTGCGATATTAAAATACCAATACAAACAAACGGCCTTTAAAGGTTTAGATGTTTCTGTATAAACGAACGAAAAACGGCACTGTCATTTTCGGACCTTAACACAAACATTGAATACAATCAATGTCACATAGTAACCAATATGTTCTCGAGGGCTGTGTATTACCAGCTTGTCGTTTTGTCCATACATAGACCCTATTTCGTCCTATTTACTGGAGGATTAATTGCTATTGGTTTGAATACGTTTCCCGGTCAGACATTCGTTTTATGCGATTAGTCACATAGCGACATCGTGTAAGTAACAACAATGTATGATCGATTCATCATATGTTTCCGAACGTGTCAAAATACATCAGAAGAAAAACAGAAAAAAGACAGACTAGCGATTGTTGCACCCTGCTAGCTTTGTCAAACATGTACATTGTTTCGTACTGCGTTTTTAGTAATTCTTTCAGGTGGGTTATGCGTTTGAGTGTGGCCGCACGTTTTTTGCATTCAAATGTAAGCTTTTATATAGTGTTAACGTAAACTAGTGTTACATATGAATGTTCTTGAAGTTATTATGTCTTCATATGCTGTTCGTGTGGATATCGGATCATTATATTAGCTAGGGGGTGCAGTGAAGGTTAGTTAATATTGAATGGAGATATTTTGAAAAGTACTATTATAGAAAATAAGAAGCCTACGTCTACATTTTTTACTCCAAATAATCTCAATGTTAAATTATTCATATTATTTCTTACAATTCTGACCTCTATGATAGTCACATTGTCTAAAGAAAGGTAAATTATTTCCTGATTAGCAAAGAAATTGAGCCTAAAGTAATTAAATATTTCGCACTGACCAGGATTTTTTAGAGGGAGAAATAGGAGACAAGTTAAGGCATCACACAAGAAAGCCATAAGCAAAGACACAAAAAGGTGAACAGTGTTAAATATGCTAATGAAAGAGAACATAGAAATGCACATCAGCTCGTGTTACGACGATCCGGAATCCAGATAAACTACTAGTCTGGGCTAGCTTCGATTACAACGCTATCGAGTTGTGTAAAACCTTCGGGTTTCTCCTGAGTTATTATGTTCCGTGTAAACAATATACGTGCTACTATATCAAGAACCCTTGGCACGAAGAATAAAATGGCAAAGGTTAATAATGAACAATTCTCCGAAGACAAATACACTAGATAGGGTGATTGAAATATTACGGCAAGATGTCTTATCGAATATCTCTGCGGGCGAAGAAAATCACAATACTTACAAGCGGTTGATGGGGTTGAATACTTGCATAAGGTACTTAACAACCATGGCTGTGAGTTGATATATGAAAGTCTGTTCAATTGTGGCGTTTATAAGAAAGAAATGCCCGAGCTGAGAAAATTTAATGGTTAAAAGGAAAATAAATGCGGGCTATTCACCAAAGCCATATATTAAAAGATAGCATGCGTTAAATATGAACGTCAGTTTAAATCATAATACCTTTGAAAATAGAATTTACTGTGGCAATAAAATCAAAACCGAAAAATGCAAGATAGAAAAGCACATTTCGGCATTATTCAAAATTGAAATAATTTGGCAGTATGATTAGTGTATTTACAAGTAATAACATACTAATGTGTTGTTTGTCCATTTAATTAACTGTATAACAGTTTCTATCCATTCAAAATGAATTATTCGTTTGATATATGAAGTTTTATTGCCCAATTATATACAGTCAACTCTCGTTATCTCAAAATCGGTTATCTCAAATTTCCGGTTTTGTCAAACTGTTTTCTACGGTCCCGTTATTTTCCCTATAGTTTCTATATAGTTCGACTCCGCTTAACTCAAATTCGGATGTGTCAAATTATCGGATATATCAAACTAAATTCTTTGTCCCCACACGTATAAAACTGTTAAAATCATTTGGTCTATCTCAAACTTCAAATTGCTATAAGATGCAAAATGGCAACAATAGTGATTTTCACACCTTCCGTGAAACTCGCGAAGATTTGGGCGCGAGTTTTATCGCCAATAATCGGCAATCAGGATGTCACGTAATTTAGAGAAGAGTTTAATCGATTATTATTTAATTAGCTGATTTAATGAACAACAATTACGTTAATCAATTAACGCTGATTAAAGTGTTTCAGTTTGAACTTGTTGTTGTAACAGTTTTTGAGAACTTGTTGACACGGCCTTCTCAACTTGTAAATAAAATGAGAAGTCGCGTTTGTGATTTTATCATTCTTCCACTACCTACCCACAATACACGTACTGATTATTGAATAAAAAATAAGATTGGTTATGGCAACAGACCAGACACGAGAAAGAGTAGAGCAATCTGAAAATTAGGCCATGCACTTACGACGATGCAACAACCTACAATAAAAAGAAGAATATTAAATTACATTGTAAAAAATCTAATAACACTTTAAACATGCAAAAACCACACAAACTTGCAGAAACTTAGTTAACAGTGGCAGATATAACAAGGAATTTCAGTCATTACCACTCATCGTGTAGCAGGTAAGATTTTTAAGATTTACACAAACTATCCTTAAATTCGGACAACTCAAACTTCGGATATCTCAAACTATTTTCTACGGTCCCTTGAAATTTGAGATAACGAGAGTTGACTGTATTTCTTTTAAATACAGCAACATTATTTCCACATTTTCTCTAGAGTTGTTTATGCCAAAGAATGTCGACAAGATAGAATATATAAAACAGGAGAGAGTCTTTACCATTCGGCCCTTGCCGCCGCTGGTGTATCCTCGTATACAATGTACCAGGGTGTTATGTGCACCGTGGATGCAAAATACGTTTCATTTTCAATGTCTTGTCATTTTTGAATTTAGATGCCATAGTTGCGTCTACAAATAGTGCGATTTGACTATAATCTACTCCTGCTAACATGAATACTATTATATTATTTTTTGTGTTCTGTTGAAAGAATTCAAATTACGTCATTACCTTCATTTTTTACACTGTATGCTTTAAAAAACGCTGAATTAAGAAACGAGTCTAGCCTTCTGTAAATTGATAAAATACCACAGTCAAATGCAGCAACAAATTTACATTATATTTATACATCTGTCATATGCTTAATCAAATAAACATAATATATCTTATCTAGTGTACATACTGTATGTACACTGTTTGTTTGATAGAAAAACCTTCAGGAAGTGCGAGGTTGGAGCGCTCCACAAACCAAATTTTAGCACCCCAGTCGGTCCTTTTGCCGGCTTACCGTTCAAAGGCGGTAATTATTTTTTTTCTTTTTGTGTGGTTTGTCTCTTTTCTTTGTTTTTGTCACATTTTCATTAACCTTTTTGCCTTTGTCTAGAGGTAGATTAAATTTGAATATCTGTGGAAATTTTGGTAGGACATTTTTAATTTATGTATTGGTAATTGTGTAAGATGTTGGGAACAATGTCAACAATAGTTACAGAAAGGTGATCTATCAAAGCAGATAAAGTAATCGGCATTAAAGAGTGGCTTGTCCTGAAAGTCCATAAGCAATGTCAAATAATGAGACATGTGGCTCATTAGGTATAGATTATAACTACAATCATCTATAATTACTATCTTACAATCTGTCCATCCTTCATTTAAACATGTATACACGTTTATACTATAAATACTATACTATAATAAACTTTATTCTTTATTGTTGCTTCAAAAACAATTATATTTACACCAATTACAAATTCGTAAAATAAATTACTGTTTCATAGAACCGTAGAACATTACAACTGATATATTAGAAGAAATACAAAAGGATATGTGAACTATATACATAAATTGTTTGGCTGCTGACTTTTTTATTTGATTGTAAGTCTAAATGAATCATTTATATTATATATTTTTCAGTAATATGATAATCCATAAAGGTAATCACAAGTCTCACCATAAAACACAAGGTACAAGAAATACCAATGAGATCAGCCTATGCACGTATTTATACCGATTTCATTTCAAGTCAATACGGTCTCTCTGTTTTTGGCTTTATCATGCTTTGTTATGGTAGGATCTCATAACTTCAGAATATACAATGCATTCGGAAAAGCAAAATAAAAATCTAAAAAACCCAGCTTATTTCTTTATATTTGTGCAATTTGATGTTATTTTATTAAAATTAATTCGTCGGTTTTGTTTAATACTAGCATCAATTATTGATAATATTGTAGAAGAAGGTAGATGAAGAAGTCAACCGGTAATAACATAAATCAATCAACAGCATTACTCTTTAATAAAAAAACACAATAATAATCAAACTGAATCATTTATAATAACTGGTCAAAATTAAATTATTCAACATGACATAATGTAAACATTTTAAGACTTTGAAGTGAGCGAATTCGAATGAAATCTTATCTTATTAACATTAATATTATAAGATCTAAGCAATTAATTCCCGGGGCAAGAATTCTAAATCTGGAAGGTCTGTCGGCTGACAATGAGGTGCGATGGGGATTTTAGACAGAAGTGTCTGATGTCTTACTCCTCCGATAAAAAGATACTGATACATTGTCCTTTGTCAGCAAAAATACAGAAAAATAGGCAATAATATTCACAGAGAATGAGGTCATAGTCAAGAAGTTACGTATGTCATTTAACAAGTGATTAAACCGTCTAAACATTGATGTATTCGAGTATAGACTTGCTTGATAAACATCAGAATTAAGTTGGATTGTAGTTTAAAAGGTAGCTACATCATCATTCGTTACTTGTAATTGTGGTTGTGTATCATATAATATGCATGTGTATAATTTGCTTAAATTTCATTTGTTACGACTGATATAGCATCTGCAATTCTTAATAAAACTTTGTTATTTTCCTATTATAAAGTGTTATAATTCCGTCAGCGCAATTGTACTTTGCCCTTAAGAATTGTTTCTTTATTTTACAGAAAAGCCAGCATAATTAAAAGAAAGACCAGTTAAACAAATGGCATGTAGACTAATTTACTTTTTGATTATCTTTCTAAAATATTAATTCCCCTCGCGCTCGTTAAATGATGCAGTTAGAAGGTATTTGAGTGTTCTATGCATGCCGAGTTAATATGGCAATACGATAGCGATTTCTTTCCCGTTTTAAAAACCAAAATGCAAATATTTAACATGTTTTGTTTTTATCTAGAACTGTATTCTTTACATAACATAAACTGCACATATAGACAGTCTTTTTCCGTTACTAATAAGCCTAGTCGTGATAGAAACAGTTTAAAAGTTCTAGCATACATATATACATATAGAGAGTCACTTAAATAAGGATTGTGTCTTTAACGCCCCAGGAGAGTTTGTGGGAGAGAAAACAAGCAAAATTCAATTATGATAACTCTAATTAATGTTATATGTAATATTTCCAGTACATGGGGTTATGGTCTAAAATCGGCCAACATTTATGCTGCTGATATATGTTTATGTGTAGTGGTCTAATTTTTAACAAAGGCAATTTGAGAGAAATTAACGTGTAAAAAGAGAGGTTCTTAGATCAAACTTATTGTTTTATAGATTATAATGTAGTATTATGTCAGTTGTAAAAGGTATAGCAGTTTAAGGGCAATCATTGAAAAAAATACTACAATAAGTGAATGCATTTATTGGTAATTATACAGATCGTAGATATTTCTTAACCAAACTCCAATTAACTTAAGACTACTTATAACTACACGAACCCAGTCACATATTTGTCACCGAGTAGTGCACAAGAATCAGCAATATCCATCCGCCTACAATCGTAATATCAGCGGACAGTTTTTCTAATTCTGGGTCATATGTTGTAAGCATAGACGTAAGATAGGAGGCCGGTCAATCATATCTCAATTCGCATACTATAATTACTATTTAACCCTTCGTGATCCCTCGGCACTCCAGCTGATCGATCGGCAGTCGCTGTCTCTGATTTCAGCTTCCAATATTTCCTATTCAGTTCCCCTTTATCTATGTTTTCGAAAATTGTTAGCTTGTTGTTATAAATGTTACGCGATTGTCAGGTTTAAGGTATGTTTGATATAGAAGTTGGGATGTCTATTTTTAAACCTTTATCCTTAGGTATTATCCCTGAAGTTTTAACGGCGATCGAAAACCTTTTGCGCTAACAAAAAAAAGTATATATTTACTGCGCTTATCAAATCATCAAATGAGGCTATACATATATGAATAATAAATATTGTTGCATCACACAGGGAAACACTGACAAAAATATATGTGCAATCTGTTGTTATTTGCACTAGCTGCTAGCAAAGGTACATTCATGTATATGTACACAAAAATTCCAAAGTGACAAAACACTAAAACTACACAAAATAAAAATACATGATTCAGAGTCACATTCTACGCCATTATTAATATAAACGTTGACGTCATTGTATGTAGTCTTTTTTTATTCTATGACAATTCACAGCTCTCCTATTTAACGTGGTAAATTTTCCTGCGTTCGTGCTCAAAACAAAAATAGTATTCTATGTTAATGTTCATGCTTATTTTTAAAATATCGGGTGTACTGTTAATTGTCGATTAAATAGAAGGAAAAACAAAATTAGATACCTAACCATAAGATTGTTTTCCACCCGACTGCAGCTCAAACCGTCGTGGACGGTAAGGAATTATCAGTCTGGGATTCTGCCTCTCAGCTTTGGAAACCACTTTGGAATAATAAAACAGGATAACCTTATCGAAGAAATATATGAAACAAAGAAAAGAACATAATAAAGCTTTATCTAACTTGGTTTTAAAAAGTATTTTGCTATGAAGAATTTCAGACAAATTTGGATTTACTTCTCAATTTTAACGGGAAACCACAGCTTGAAGAGAAGCGAACATAATCACTCACAGAGGCAGTTATTCCTTAGAGAAAGAATGAACACTTGTTATAATGTAGAAGTCAATTGATATGTTAGTGAACCATGCATGGCTAACATTCTCAACCACTTACATAAATTTACATGACTTTTCTCGGCGGGACTGGAAATAGCATGTCTATATATATTTTCAAATTAGAAGGTCACTGATCGCTGTAGGAAGAAGATACAGAATAACGAATAAAGATCGTTTCAGCAAGGCCACATATGTGGTTTTGCGTTCCGTCTTGTTTGGACTTAGCATCGATATTAATGTTACTCTATCGAGAATTATCAACAGATTTAGGTCTCACATAGTCTTGAGTATTCCAAATCCACTTTGAGGTAATGCAATTTTGAAGCAAGATAAGGCCTTTTTGCACAGTAGTATCATGATCAACACATTCATGTTAATTTAACGCATATTCTCTGGAAATCGGAGCGTCTAAATTGGGATCTCAGGGATCAATTTCAGACTTGAGTAATAAGTAATTCTGACAACCTGCCGACGTCTTTTTCGAAGCAGTCACCCAATTAGAGAGTGTTTTACTTTGATATATACTAATTATCTTTGAAGTGAAGATACACATTTTAATTAATGAGACACAGTTGTTACAGGTACGCTCAGATGCGATTTTCGTCATTGTTATGCTTATAGTTATAAGTACTTCTCTGTCTAAATGTATTTCTTTCATCAAACATTAAATGTATAGCTACTAATGAATAGAAATGTGTTTTCTTGCTTGTGCTTCGTTTCGTGATGTAGTTGGGGGTGCAAGTTGTTTATTTGTCCGCAGAATGAGTGTTCTGACCTACACTTATATTTCGTAGATTTTGCGTGTGCGACTGTCATAAGCGTAAAGGAAGTAATCCTACATGTACTTTATTGAGAGAAAGACGGATGGTTGCCAGGATAGACAAGGAGAGATATTTCTGATAACGACATGATACACAATATCCATTATTCGTAGTCACTGTACTATTAATCTGTTATATTTAACATGTATTTTTTTATTTCATAATGAATCTAATAAACCCAGGCATTAATGAAAACACTCGCTGAAACTTCACAAAAGTCATCCCTTTTTATATACGTCCGTAGTTGATGATGGATGAATTACAACCGTGTGTTAAAATTGTAGGCACTTTCAATCAATAATTATATCATTCCTGACTATTATACGAAGGCTTTTTGAATTGTTTTTGTATCAGAAAAATAACATTTTTTCGATTTGCTGTGGACATTTACACTGATTTGAGCTCACTATCTTATTGAAACCTTGTAAATGCAAATCTCCGATAGTTCCTGACAAGAGCGAACTTAGTGTGCGACAGTTAACAGCCTTGTGTATTTATAGCAAGAAAGGAAAACAGTGCAGTATCTCACCTACAAAGACATATAAGTTTGCAAGTATAAAAACTGTCCAAGGCATGGTTAAATCCACATTTTTCATTGTTTGAGATGAGTAGGATTATAGCTGTACTGTTGTTTTAATGAATATACAACGTTAAGATAATGTTGCCTCAATCCGTTTTGAAAACAATAACCATATGCAAAAAGATAAGATTTAAAAAACAAAGTCTACTATAAAATATTAAATAACATGCAATGTGTGTAATGAATAATAGGTTTAATATAAAAAATATTATCAAATGAGGCTGAGACCGTCTAAAACGCGAGACTTGCTTGGTGATTCAAATTGGTAGTTCCGAGTGTTATAACATTATTTGTTCAACACGAACCTAGTATTCTATTTATCCTCTTATGTGCTTTTATAAACGAAAGCATTGTTCAATGTTAAGACCATTTTTGTTGGCCGAAAATGGAATTTTCGTTTGAGTGTTGGTGTTGTTGTTGTCTTACGCATTAAACAAAACAAAGTAAACATTGTTATCCTTCATGAAATACGAGTACCTAATTTACGCGAAAAAAAAACTTATATGTAGCTTACATGTCAATTAAACGTCAAATTAGATACATTACCGTACATGTATCATCAAACTAAAGATAAACCATGTATAGGTGGGGTGCAGATTCAAGATTTAAGTATCGCAAGACCATTGCTATCGTGTCTTATCGTACACTGTTCTCCGCGACCTAAATTGGTGAAAAAACTGCACACTTTATGTAAATGAATATAATGTTCGAGGTCAGGTGTAGAAGAAAGCTATTTTGCATTATAACACGGCCACAACATTAATGTTCGAACTATTTACACGGTGCATGTGAATATAACAGCATACTGTAGCGGCACAGAACACTGCATACATAGTACCGGGCGTTTTGTTTTAATCTTCCGTCAGTTTTGATCTATCGGGGAGGTGAATTTAAACGATCCCAACGTAAAGCAGTCTTATCATAATAAAAATATTGTTGAATATGATTGGCAATAAGTGATTTAATACCATATACACATCATGACTATAATAATATAGGTGTTGAAACTTACTCGAGAATATATTAATAAAATGTAGAATTTATAGATTAAAGAATTACCCAAATGGTAGTGGTTTAGACTAAATCAATATACACGTAGCGATTAACCTTAAACACGTCTACAGTAAACAGACAGTACTCGCACCTTCAACATAAAGCGTAGCAATTACTCACCTGATGAGTCGCAAACAAATATATGCTCAAAACTGTCCAGAACCGTATTTATATGTTGTAATTTAAGCCCATTAGGAAAAGAAAACAAACAAATCATTTGTGATGCAGGTCTACAGAAGTGTTTGGTTCGAATCCTTAGCCGGAGCTTACAGACCATCTTTAACAATTAAAATACTGAAAATAGTTTAACTTTCACTGCTGATAAAAAATAAATAAACATTACAAATGTTGTTTTTATTTATCCTTGCAGATAATTTGACTGTTACAAATTGTGCATGTGGTGTTTATATATATATAGTAACCTTGATAGCTTTCTCTATTATCAGAATTCATGCATATAAATGCATTGCGTTCTTCATTTCTATCGACATTTATTGAAATAAACTGTCTTTGTTGTGTAGAAATCCCTTGTTATCTAAACATACATCGCAATAAATGTGGCGAATGTGGTGATTTAATCGAAAAAGAAAATACTACAGCGAAACAGTGTGTTGTAAATTAAGATATATAGCTATGCAGATTGGGTCTCTGCACATGTGTTTTAGCTGGGTTCAGCACTGAAGCCGAAAAAGAGGACAATTTTACTATGGAATGTGCTGTTCTAGCAGACTCACTCAGGTTCTGGTAAAAGTGTCAGCAGACATAATCACACTCACCTTTGATAACCTGTCCATCACTCATTCCACATTTGCCAGGAGTCCCCTCAGTAATTTGAGTAATGTGTCATTTTTGTTGTTGTTGTTGATGTTGTTTTAATTTCAAATCACCGTTAAACTTCAT
>CM017564.1:22852991-23113489 GCA_007844125.1 Sinonovacula constricta
CTCCCGTACCTGGAGCCGACGCTCTACCGAGAGACGTCTTTAAGTTACAGATGTGTTCTCCATTTCACTTAAAGCATGCTTCCTTCTGGCCGTAGATAGCAAAAATCGCACATAAACTCGAATGAATCGCACTTGAAACCATTCAATTACTGTGGTATGTTTCTAATTATTAACGCGAGTATAATTCAACGTGTGCGCTAAACGGCCAAATATGTGTTAAGCTGCTCTACACAATTTGTTCTAAATAAAATAAAATATATCATGTGTAGCAAACAAATACAGAAAGCGAAGAACACATTGATGTGAACTCGGAACACCTCGGTCATTTCTACGATATCTATTCACGGAGGTTGCGGAGATAGTCGAGTAGTTAAAAATGATAATCTAAACGGTGCGGTGCCTTGAGGTGTTGATATTTCGGTTATACACACGCTTGATAAAAATCAGAATTTAATAAGATTGTAGATTAAAATGTAGCAAAATCATCAATTCCTTGACATTTTGTAAGTACCCAATACATATCTATAATTAACTTAAGTTATACTTAATACGGAGAAGTACTATGTGCAACTCTTAATAACATTTTGTTCTGTATTGTTCTGCCTAGGAAATATCGTTTCACTCGGTAATGTCAAATTCATATAACACACTAGTTATATTGTGCCACGACAAAGCTAATCTTTTATATCAGAGTACAGAACTTGATCTTAAATTATTCATTCATTAGTGAAATTGGACATTGATTATTTTTATTACAGGAAAAGCAACAAAATTAAATGAAAAACTAGTTACACAAATGGCAAGACCTGAATGTATGATGGTCTCACTTATGTTTTTAAGGAAAATTTAAGAAGAGATTAGCAACATGTTTCACTTTTCCGTAAAGATTTCTGTTTTTATTTACCATTTGATTGTTAATTGTGGACTAGGTTTGATTAGAATCTCAATTCGTGCATGATCTTTAAATTTCTGAGCAATGTGATCACTAGAATTCGTTTGTTTTGTATCTTAATGTAGAATTGAATTACTTCTTCATTCTCCTTTCAAGATATTCATTCACACGCTCATGAAGCGATGCTGTTAGAAATACTTGAGTGTTCATTTCATGCCGAGTTAATATGGCTCTGCTTTTTATTGTGACATATCCGAAACGCTATTATTATAAAGGAAACAATTTTAACAGCTAGAACACGCAGAGATAACTTTTCTTTATTTTGAAAAAACTATTTATCTATCTATCTATCAATCTATCTTTACATTTTTCTGTCTCTCTCTGTCTGTTGTATGTCTGTCTATCTGTCTGTCTCTGTCTCTCTGTGCCTCTGTCCCTGTCTCTCTTTCTATATTTTCTCTCTCTCTCTCTCTCTCTCTCTCTCTCTCTCTGTCTCTCTCTGTGTCTATGTCTGTCTGTCTGTCTTGGCCTTTCTCTCTGTCTCTGTTTGTCTATGTCTAATTGTCTGCCTGTCTTTCTCTGTCTCTGTCTGTCCGTCTGTCTCTGTCTGTCTCTGTCTCTCCTTGTCTCTCTGACCCTGTTTCTCTCTGTCTCTCTCCGTATACACAAAACACACACACACAACCACACAACAACGTCCACCAAACCTATATCTACTTATTTCTCCACGAACACAACCACATATTTGCCACCGCTAGCGCACGTCAAACAACAATATCGCTCTGCATTCAATCGTCATATCAGCGGACAGTTTTGTAATTCTGGGTCATGTTGTAAGCGTATATGTACGATAGGAGGTCTGTCAATCATATCTCAGGTCGCCTACTACACATGTATAATTGCTGTTTAACCCTATGTGATCCCTCGGCACTTCAGCCGATCGATCGGCAGTTCCTAGCAGTCTCTGATTTCAGCTTCCAACCGTTGTTATCCGTGCCTGCATCTATGTTTTCAAAGTAAAGTAGTTTGTTATAAATTTTGCGCTTTGACGAGTGGTAAGTACGTTTAATATAGCAATGACTATGGTTTCTTTTCAATAACTTAGCCTGAGATATTTATCATGACATTTGAACGGCATTTGCACTTAAAATTGTGTTCAAATCCAGTTAGGTAAATATTGTAAATTAAAATTAGATGTATGAACACAATCCTCATACGTAACATGTTTTTTATCAACAATATACGTGTCTATATGGATGAATGATAAATGTATGTATGTGTACTTTCGCAGAAGTTGATATCTTCGATATACAAATACGACAAACAGTATGCTTCTATATCGCTTATCAAATCACCAAATGAGGATAACAATACTTATAGGTTGTTTCACATTTTACTGTACAATACGGGAATATATTTGAACGAGTACACAGCTTGAAAAGTCATATTGGACGAGCCGAAAAGGCGATTCCAATATGACTTTTCAAGCTGTGTACGAGTCCAAATATATTCCCGCATTGTTTTCATAGATGTATTGTGACCTTTAAGAATAATTGGTCGTTGATGACCGCAGATATTTGCCCAGGTAGAACCACGAGCAAGCTAAAGTCAGCAGAAGAACATAAGATGATTTTCCGACCGACTGGAACTTAAGTGCGACTCTTACTTTCAGCTTTGGGAAACATATTGGAATAACTAAACTGGATTATGCAATAATTTATCTAAGAAATATACATGAAAATGGGTATAAACTATACCACTGTTTTATACTTTATTGGATTCAATTACTAATAACATATTTCCTACTTTTATTGACGTTCCGTGATCATTTCAAATCCACAAATTCAATGAAGTATTAATTGGCAAGAATGGAGATGGTATTTGAAAATCACATGGCGTCATAAAGCACAATTTGCTAGCTGTAATGGTTTATCTAACTTGGTTTTCAGCTGTATTGTGTTATGACGAAAATAATGTTCGGCAAATTTGAATTTATTTCTCCTTTTATTACAAGGAAAAATAAAGCATGAAAAGATGCAAAAACAAGTACTCCAAGGGAGAGTGAATACTTAGAGACAGAAAACCTTGGAATATTGTAGATGTTAATTGCCAACTTAATGAACTATGTATGGCAAACGATTTTTCTCGGCCACAAACACAAATTTACATTGCTTTTCTCGACTTGACTGAAAATATCATGTCTATTTATGTTTTCAAAACCGAATGCCCTTGATCGATGTAAGAAGAAGACCAAGAATTTTTTGAAGGCACACTTTAGCTTTTTAACTCTGCCACTTATGCGGTTTTGTGTTCCATTTTGTTAGGTTTATCATCGGTATTAATGTAACTTTATCGAGCATTATCCACAGATTAGAGTCCCGGGTGTAGTATTGGGATTTCCAAATCCTCTTTGAGGTAATGTGGTTTTGCGGCAAGATATGGCTCTCTGGAGTTGCTTTTTACAGAGAATCATCCAGACTAACATATTTAAGACGATTTTCACGCATATTCTCTGAAAATCGGAGCATATCAACAGAGCATAAGAATCAGTGTCAGGCTGGAGTAATAAGCAATTTTGACAACCTGCTGAAGCAGTCGCCCAATTAGAGAATGTTTCAATCTATACGAACTCTCTTCTAAGTGGAGATGCAAAAATAACTAATGTGATAGATTTGTTTTGATGTTTGCGGGTTTCAAATAATATTAGATGTGACTGTCGTCAGTGTTTTGTATTCTTAAATACTTCTCTACGTAAATGTTAATATTTTATGCACATTTGTAATTATATAAAATCCATAATGTAGATATGCTTGCTTCATTTTTAATGTTGTTGCCGGTGCTATTAACATGTTGTTACTTTGTCTGTATAGTGAGTGTTCTAACCTACTCTCGTATTGCGTAGATTTTGTGTGTGTGACTTTAAGGCATGTGTAGGAAATAAACCTACATGTACTCTGTTGAGAGAAAGACTGATAGTCGCCCGGATACACATGGACAGATATTTCAGATAACGATATTCTACACAATAATCAAACCAAAGCCAACATTATTCCCAGCAACTGTAAATTATTATCAATAATTATTTTTATTGATTACATTATCAATCTATTAAATCTATGACCTCCGTAACTGCTGATTAATTATTACATTCGTGTCTAAAAACGCATTAAGACACTACCTACTCAATAATCATATAGTTGCAGACCCTCCTACAAAAGGTTTCTGTTTTGTTGTTTGAATCAGAAAAAAAAAACAAATATTTTTATTTAGATAATCTATGCACTAATTTGAGGTCTTTCTTGTTACTTACACCCGTGTAGCTGACTGTCCTGTTTTTCTAAAAATAGCGAACTCAACCTGCGACTATTATCAGCATTGCGTATTTATAATAACCTCGGCCACAACGATATTCAAATTGTTTCAAATACAAACTGTCCAACAAAAAGATCCATTCGCATTTTTTGCACAGATCTTGGAAATACACTGTGTCTCTCGCATATCGTTTTTTTTTCCATGTCATACTCAATTAGAACAACAAAACACAACGATGTGTGTTTTTTACAATGTGCATGAAACGTTCGGATACAGCTGCCTCACACCGTTTTGTAGACATTAAATCAAATTGGCTGTTATGAAACATAAAATAAGTTGCATTGTATATAGAAAATACTAAGTTAGTGTTTAATAAAGAAAATGTTATCTCACAAGGCTGACAAAAATCTAAATCGCGAGGCTTGCTGGGCAAATTAGATTCGTCGTTTCGAGTGTAACAGCATTTTCTTATTTCAACTACAACCTAGTGATATATTTATACCCTTTCATCGGTTTTATAAACAAGTTTGTCGTTTTATCCTTAGATCTATTGATCTTATATAACCGCATGGAGTTGCACTGATTGGACACAAGTGTGATATGAATCTTTCGTTAGTTTTGATCAATCGGCCAATTATTGTAAAACAAAGTTACTAGGAAATTTAATGTGTTTTGAAATAAGTGACTTTCGTCATATAGACATTTTTTAATCATAATATAGGTGTAAAAACTGCTTACGCAAGGACAGAATAATACAATATATTTTTTTCTAATTAAAAAAAATTAAAAACCGGAACACTAGTGTTTCAGACATCATTGTCAGTATATCTATAAGGTGAATGGCTTGATACTGATCACTGGCACATCATGAGTTGCATGCGGATTTATGTTCCAAAATGTCCACTATAGTATTTATAGGACGTGGTGTTTATTACAAACAACACTGTTTCAACTGACGGCAAAGATGATGGATGGACGAAAGAAATCTCAGGTGTAACCTTAGGACTTATAATCATAGAGTGTGGCCAAATAAACCACGCTTGGATTTTATATATGTTACTTATTAGAAAGTTACGAGTAGGTGTTAGAATTTTGTAAATTATTATGGTATTACGTACGTGGAATTAATCTCTTGTAACAATGTTTGTCCTTTACCAAACCGTTTTATATGGAACTCGTCAACATATGTCTCAAAGCTAGATACTCTCTTTTGATGCAGCTGTTACAATCATCGTGTCAAATTTTGAGCGATTTAATTATCTGTCTAATATGACAGCCGCGAGATGAACCGTTTCTTTAACAGTGTTGGTAATTTGTCCTGGTTAATAAAGTTATGCGGGAAAAAAGTGAATGGCCCGATGTGATGCATTTTTTGTTTGTTGCGAAAGTCCTAATCGCAGCAAACAGACCTTCATTTACGTGAAAGGGCCCTATTAATTAAAAAATATAGAAAAAAGTATTTAACATCACTTCTGGTAATTTTGCTCTTTGCACATAAGTTTATTGGTACATATAAAAACTTGTGATTTCCATTTTGTATTTAAAGAATAATTATTTAATAAGTTAGGAAAACATTTAGGCATAAGTTTTATTACATATTACATTTTACGACCTTATGCTAGTTAATTATTGAACATTAATCAATTATTAAATGATTAAATGAAACTGTATATGTTGTGTTGGAAACCCATGTTGGGTTTTAAATGAGGTGATACAATCGAAAAAGAGAATACTACAGTGAAGCCCTGTGTTGTTAGTTTTAGCAATATAATGATGCATTTGCGATCTTTGCACACATATTCTAGCTTGGTTCCGCACTTGAAACGAAGTACTGGGTAATATCACTATGGACGGTGATGGTCCGTCAGACGATCTCTAGTTGTGGAAAGTGTCAGCAGCCATAATCACACTTGCCCTTGACAACCTGTCCATCACCCATTCCACATGGATCCCTATTTTCCAGGAGGCTCATCAATTATTTGAGTCAGTGTGTCATTCTGTTTTAATTTCAAATCCCCGTTTAACCTACATTGTAAAGTTCTTGCAATGGATATGTTTATCAGTCACAGAAAGCGATGCGTAGAAATGTGTATATACGTTATCGAAAGTACGGTATACGTTATCGAAAGTGTGTATACGTTATCGAAAGTATGTGTATGTAATAATTAGCTCAAGTATAATAACACAAATAGAAAGTGATATAAAATACATGCAAATCCATTAAAACAGTCTTCACTTATATGGTTTAAAATTGAAAACATGTACATGTAATATAGTAATATGTTATAATATTTATATAGATATTTATGAAGTCGCTGTACATTGTAAGACGAACTATCTTTTGTTGGCCGGTAGGTCTTATGAACACGTTGTCAAAATTCAAAACAATATGTATGTGTATGTGTACAATTATGCATGGTTTCATATATGTGATCGATATACATGAGGGTTATTATATTAAGAAATGTACATGTACAAAATAGATGTACAAAAATACATGTTTTAATAATAAATGTATGGATACTTACAACCGAAATGACAATTTTGCAGTTAAATTTTTGGAGAAACATGATAACATGTAAAATCTGGCCGCGGTTAAACCAGGCAAGCTTTTCATTATTTACCAAATGTGGTTGATGTGATGCATATACGTTTTTTTTCTTTTCCAAATTAAACATATTATAGAACATTCAATTAAAGGTCCTTAAAAGGTGAAGCATTTGTAATCGAACAAAAAAACGGCATTGCCATCTCCGGATATGGGTACAAAAATTGAATCCAATCAATTTTACACAGAGAACCAATACGTTCTCTAAGGCTGTGTATTACAAGCTTGTCTTTGTCCATACTTAGATCCTTATTTGTCCTATTTACTGGAGGATTAATTGCAATTTGTTTGGACACATTTCCCGGTCAGACATTCGTTTTATGCGATAAATCAGCATGGAGAAGTCCTGGAAGACTTGAGCGATTCCTCATATGTTTCCCAAAAGTGTCATGATACACCAGAAAGAACCGAAGAAGGTAGAAATATCTATTAGCGAATGTTGCGTCCTGCTCAGTCTTATATGTACATTATTCGAAAGAGGGATACTTTAATAATTACGTCATATGAGTCATGCGTTTGTGTGTCGACGCCTGTTTACATGCATGCATATGTTGTTTATATTCGTGTTAGAGTACATGAGTGTTACGTATGAACGTTCGTTAAGTTAATCATTATTTGTACGTGTTTTGTTTATATATATTATAACTAGATGTTGTTAGAAGGCTGTTAATACTTAAAACATGTACTTTGAAAGGTCTATTTAATACCTTTTAAAGAAATGAGCATACGTCGACAGTGTTGACTCCAAAAACCCGTATGTTAAATATACCTATATAATTTATTACTATTCTGAAGCATCTGACAGTCAAATTAACAAAATAAACATATTATTTCCTGATAAGTAAAGAAAATTGCGCTTTAGTTAATAATATATTTTGGATTGGCAGGGTGTTCAGTGGTAATTAAATATAATTCACAAAGTAAAGTATCATATAAAAGCCATAATCAACGGGACAAAAAGATAAACGTGGTTAAATATATATACTAATGAAAGAGAACAGAAAACTGAGCATCAACTCTTGCCACGCTGATCCGAAATCCAGATAAACTTTAAGTTCAGACCTAGTTCTGATTTTAACGCTATCTAGTTGTGTACATATTTTATGTTTCTCTTCTAAACTTAGCAATTGTTCATGTAATCAGTATACGTCATAATATATCAAGAACCCTTGGCACTAGGAATAAGATGGCAAAGGTTAATATTGAGCGATTCTCCGAAGCCGAATATACTAAATAGGGTGATAGAAATATAACGGCAAGATGTCCTATCGAATATATCTGCGGGCGTACCAACTCACAATTCTCACAAGCCGTTAATGAGGGTGGAATACTTGCATAAGGTACTTAACAACCATGGCGATGAGTTGATATATGCGGGCAGTCTGTTGAACTGAGACGTTAATAAGAAGAGAAATGCTATAGGTGATACAATTTAATGAATAAAGAAATATAAATGCGTTTTTTCGCAAAATCCATCGTTTACAAGAAAGCATTATTTGAAGATTCAAAAATCCTTTGAATATGGTATTAACTGCGGCAATAAAATGCATACAGAAGGATGCACATAGTAAAGCGCGGTTAGGCATGTGTCACAAGTGAATAGTATTGTAGTTAGATCAGTGTAAAGGTAGAGGTAAAATAATTGTATTTTTTCGATTTCAAGGTAACATATTTTAACCAGTCAAAATAAATTTTAAGTATTTTATTTATATAAATAAACGAAGACTTGAACAATAATGATTGTTTTCTTATTAATGTAGCAAACATTTGTCTCATTTAAGCTAGAGTTTATCAAGGCATACAGTGTCGACAAGATACAAGATATAAAATAGAAGAAGGTCTCGACCATTGTACCTTGCATCCACTGGCGTATCATACAATACAATGCACCAGACAGATTACTGAGTTACGTGCACCGTGCGTGCAAAATATATCTTATTTCTAATGTCTAGACATTTCTATTTTTCATATTTTGACCTAAGTTGTCATATTTTTGTCGACAAACAATTCGATTTAATTGAATTGTATTCCTGTTATTACGAAAATGGCATATAATGTTTTGTGAATTTCTAAAGACCTAGTACTTGCAAATAATTTCACTACATCCTATCACATATGGTGTTATTAATACGCACTTATTATGCTTTTATTGTTTTGTTTCAAATTAATATGCTCTCTTGACACTCTATGTCTGAGAGAAAAACATAAAACGGCATTGATAGTTAGCGCTACGTAAGCCTGACTACTGTCTTCAGTAGGCCTATTAGCCGTCAAAGGCTGCTATTTATTTTTATAGTATATGTAAAACGTTATCTTAAAACAAACTTGTATGTTTAAAACTTTGTCCTATGATTGATCAAATAATTAAACTAACAACAACAACAACATCACCACCACCAACAACAACAACAGCAGCAATAATAATAAGAATAATAATAACAATTTTACTACTACTACTACTACTACTACTACTACTACTACTACTACTACTACTACTACTAATAATAATAATAATTATAATAATAATATTAATCATACATTTATGCCTTTTTTCTTAGTCAATATTTTAATATATTGTTAAAGAACTCTAATACGATAATTCATGAACGTCAGCATAAATCACTTCATAAAAACAGTAGTAACCAGCAGTAAGAACAGAACATTTTAAACGATTTCATTTAGACACTAGCTGTTACAGACTCTGACTTCATGATATTATATGTTTCACTTTCCTTTAGCGAGAATACCTGACTTGTGCATACTTACAGTAATGATTTATTTATTTACTTTATTCAACAATTATACAATCTCTTTCGATATGTACCTAGTTCTGTTGAATGAAGATCAGTGTAGCTTGGTAAATATTGCAAAATCTTAACAAATTGTGTCATTTAACTGACTAAACAGGTAAAATAATCGGTCGATTATATCAAGCATAATAATCAGTTAGCATAAACAATAATTTTATTTTAATTTAAACATCACAGGTAGAGCAATTTCGCTTTAATAGATGTTTTCCACTCAAGAAATAATTTACATTATTACAGGCGCGTGTCCGGGCCGTTTGTGAAGTTACGCACAATTACCAGGGCAATAACCTTTGTAGTAATACTTTTGAATACATTCGGTTCTTTTCTAATGAATGACAGGTAAAATGCGGACATTCGAGGAACTTAACGCAAAAAATGAACGACTAAAATCCTGACGTGCATAAGTTTAATCATTTTAAACCTTTTCGACTTGATTGGTGTGGTACCGTAATAAGATTTTATAACAAAGAAACTACGGAAATAAAATATGTCATTTCTAACCCGGGTTAGGCATCGACTATTTTAGTGTTTTTGGTACTTTTATATTTTTTCGATGTTTCGAATGGAGGTTACGCACGTGCGTAAAGTGCGTAATGGCAGAAACGCGCCAGCATTATTAATACAATGCAGAGCTTGTTCCATTTACTGTCTAATTGTTTTACATTAACAATGCCTTAGTAAATATTTTTCTACTTAACAACTAAACACTAATGCAACGTGCATGCGTATATAAATACGCAATACAAAATACATCAATCAATATTTATCTGTCTCTAATGAATGCAATTTAAGAGTGTTCTAAGAGTGTTTAATCAAAATATGTGCATCCACATAAGTATGTTGTCCAGCAAAAATAAACAGACGGCTTTCTCCTTTATATGGTGAGATAAATCTTACTGCCTCTGGAACAGCTATAAAACAAATACATTAATACGAATATTAATTAACAATCCTATTTGTAAGCTGGCTTCACTTCAATGAACTGTCGGACTCTTGTAGGGAGTGAAACATATCCAATCACTGGTTGCCGAGAGATAACGTCCATTATTTGGGTCTATTGCTCTCATCGCCACTTTACCTCAGTGTAATATCCGACAATAGGCAATAAGTGTCAAATCAATGTCGTCACAGAAAGACGATTGTCCTAAGATATGACTGTCTGTAAACTTTACTTCTTGCGAATCGCTCAACGGCTACAGAAAGAACGTATGACTTAAATGGACGAAGGCCAATAGAAGTGTAATTATCGGACAGACCACGTACTTACCGTTTCTTCTCCTTGACTAAATCTACCGCTTCAAGATATTTCATGGGCGATGGCTGGCTGCTTGTAATAAGATGGCTGCACATGGCGGTGATTGCTTGTAATTGCACTTAAAATAATTACATTGCTATATGGACAATCAATATGGAATTGACAATGTAATCTGCAGAAAACTGCTGCAGATGCATAAAAGCGTTACTAATAGTCTTGATAGAGTCCATCAATTTAACAGCCTCGCTCATATTAAAAAAAAGATTTAGTCGTTGACTGGTAACTTCTAAAACTGTCACCTATAGAACTTTATAGTTGGTGAAACCTTGATGTGAGATTTTTTCAGCTCATTCGTAGTTCAATGTTTTTTTTTTAATATCTAATAAACACCGTAGTTTATCTACCTAACGTCCCCGGAGGGGTGTAAATTTTTTCAAACAATTTTAAAGAGACAGAACAAATTACGAATTCATTTCCAGACAGTACCATTGTGCATAATGCATAAAACATCACTTGGTTTTTCAATTTAATTCCTGTTAATACCATAAATGCACTCCATTTCCGTCTTTAGCTACGTAACAATTTGCTTTTGAAGAGTGAAGGTCAGGTCAAGTTGACCTGTAATTGAGGAAGAGTTAAATGTCATTTATGTAGACACTTTTAGGAATATTTACGTAAAAATGTCTGTACATTGGACTAATTAATTTGTTTATTAAATTGTATAGATGTGTTTAGTGAAAATTTAGTGTTATTAAAAAAAAGAAATGTATAATCCTTTGCTGTTTCGTTTCTCTCTTGCGATTTTCTATCTCCACCTAACTTTAAAAAAATGTATTGTCAAATCTACCTACAGTTGAAGGACCTTTAGCTCGGCAAATATTTATATACTAAGCTAGTACAATAACAAGTTATTTTAAACAGAAACAATAATATAATATAACAATATATTAAACATATATATTTTGAGTTGTTGAGGCTTTAACATATGTGTACGTGTGTGTGTGTGTTTTGTGTGTGTGTGTTTGTGTGTGTGTGTGTGTGTGTGTGTGTGCGCGCGCGTGTGTGTGCGTATGTGTGAGCGTTTGTTATAAAAAAAAAAACATTTTAAAAAATCCGATAAATTTTGCCATTACTTGCTGCAACTAAAGGCAATTGGAAAGCGGTGAATTTGAGTAAGTCTCATCTAAAACTTTCTAAAGTTACCTCGTTATGTAGAATAGATGTATATATGCATTTATAACTTATCAATCAATCAATCAATCAAATGTAATCGATCATGTTATAACAATTGCTTTGTTATGTTTACTGCAAATGGTATTTGTTATAGGTTAAATGCTTACCAATCTAGAACAAAATATGTCAGACCACTGTGACAGTGTTATCAGCAAATGGTGAATCAATCAAATTATTCATTGCTTGACTGCTACTATTGTTTGTCTATTGAGTTAATCGTCCCACAGTTTTTCAGTTATCTTGAGACGATGTCCATTTGAAGCAGATATTGTGCTGCCTTCACTGTGTATAGCATGCTGTGAACCCATGGCTTGATACCACATCCAATCACATTATCCTGACACCGGGCCAAGCAGTCGTGGAACTACTCTTATATTTGCTGGAGCGTTGACAAGGTAACTATAACATTACCATTTTAACGACTTTGGTATGTCGCGACCCGGGATAGAACCAGTGGCCCTCGTGTATCTGGAGCCGACGCTCTACCGAATTGCGCTACAAGGTGCGGTACTTTTATTGTACTACCGCTGCTACTTATGAAAAAACGCGGCATTATACGATATTATAAGAATCTCATTATGTGTATATGGTGTTGGTTAGGTTGAAGAGGTCTTTGTTTCAGTGAGTATACATATATCATGCTATTTGCAATGTCTTCAAAGTAGATTTGCTCTATTATTTATCCGGTCAGACCTTTATTCAGCATTTGTAAGTAGGTCAAAAGTGAGATTAGACAACTACGCCGAAAAGTACTTTCTTGTTTTTGGTTTCTCTATTGTGATTCAGATTAGCTTTGTGAAACTGGTATCACAAATTGTTTTCTTTCTATGCATAAAATATAAATTCTTCATAATGTCAATTGAATGCACTAACCTTTGTAGAAATCCCTCAGGCAAAAAGACAATAGTAATCGGCAATAAAAGCTCTACATGAGCAATTTATCTTAATGAAAGTCGACATGCAAGTTAGGTTCCACAGATGAACAGATCGGTGCTCTGTAAATATGTGTTGAGCTATGTTGTGTATACATATGTGAACGAACACATTCGAAATTGTCAATTGAGTGTACGTCACCTTAAACATGTTTGTTCAGTTTGCAACAAGACTAATGCTTGCAATTACTTATTGGAGAGGCCATGCATACTGTACATGGACATGAATACTTTCGAGTAATATATGATGCAGTGAAGTTTTGTTCTAATATATTGAACTACGATATCTTAATACGACCCTTATCCTCAATAATATGAAACGACACTGCAGGTACTTTTAAAATGACAAAAACACTAGACGTTATATTGCAAATAAATAGACAAAACTCAGCGCCTTGGAACGGTCACTCGATTAGAGATCCTTTAATCGGTTTCAGAGAGCTCTAACAGTAAAACGAAAAAAGAACATCAAAATAAGACGTATACTTAGTCAAAAGATCTAAGGTAAAGCATTGAAATCGATATTTTGATGTGTAATGAATGGTTTTTAAAATTATTAGTAAATGAGTTTCCTGAACATTACATAGATTGAATGTAAAGACGCTTAAAATCGTATAGTCATTTTTTTTCTATCCTGAGAGGCTATGTCATCCATTACAAAAACAAGAGCGCGTTATAAACCCACTAAGTCTCTTCGTGCTAGCGAATTATAAACAAGGTTAAGACGTCCGTTTTAACGACTTCCTAAACAAAGTTCAGTCTGTAGAAATAACAATCCTCCATTAGATTGGTTTGGAGATTAGAGACTTTAGAAATACTTTGTCATTGATGTTCCTAATGAATATTTATGGCTTCTGTTTGACAAACATCAGTTATATGGATGTTCATGTTAATATTTTCAATTTTCCTTAGAAATATCTTGAGTAAATGGATATAAGAAACACAACACTGTATTAAATGTTTAATTTATATCAAGATTTCATGTAGTTATGTAATGAAAATTATGTAATGAAATGGAAGAAAAGTGTCAAATTTGTTTGAACTTCTAAGATAAGGGAAAACATTTGTATGCTGCATGCTACATCAATATCTTGTTAAGGATCTTGTTTTATTACAACAATAATATATGAAGTTATTATGTTTTATGTTCTTAATTATTTGCTTACCATATAAACAATCCATCTATTTTGACAAAACGATCATATGATATTTGACATGTAGAAGAGCAGTGAAGCTAAGAACATGGAATTTCGAAATATATATACCAAGACCATGTATGAGAACTACTCACGTTCTGACAATGGCCATATTGGTCTTTGAAATGATTTTACTTCCAGATGTGTAAAACATTAGCTAGTTTTTAAAACAATAGTACAAAACATATAAAAACATACTAACGCGTTATATCAAAGTTTAAACTAGCATTAGTTTATAAAGTAAAAAAAAATGCTAATAATGAACAAAGGACAATGACAATAATGCACGTGTTGCTTCGTTCGCGTTATACGGCTAGGTGGATTTATACTACAGCGAGATGTCATTCACACAACCCAATCATCAAATAACTTAATGATGCATGGTTTACATCTGATGTATTATTTATTACATGCATATTGAAAGGAATCATAAGCTTATATCGTCAATCATTTAAGAAATAATATAACGCGTTCCTTAACGCGATTTATGTTTCAAAAACATACGTTCATTGTCCAACAATCGTCAATTATCATTATTATCATATGATGTATAACATGATGATTTGTAATCATAAAATACTGTGTCGAGTATTTCCATTTCAAAATCGAATGTAGAAACCATTTAAATATTGGCAGGTACAAAATTTCACATCAATTAAAATATAAAAAAAACAACAATAATCTGGAAAACTGTTTCGGTTTTCTTGCCCAGAAAATGTTTCAAAATTATCTTATGGTAATGAAATGGAAACAATTGTTTGTTTGTTTGTTTATTGGGTTTATCGTCCCACCAACAGTATTTCAGTTATCTGGAGACGGTGTCCACTTGAAGCAGATATAGTGCTGCCTTCACTGTGTATAGCATGCTGTGAACACCTGGCATGATACCACACCCAGTCACATTATCCTGACACCGGGTCAACCAGTCGCGGAACTGCCCTTATATTTGCTTGAGCGTTAGCAAGGGAACTATACCACTACCATTTTTAACCCGGGGCCTCCCGTACCTGGAGCCGACGCTCTACCGATTGCGCTACCAGGTCCGGTGGAAACAATTGTAGTGAAGATGAAAATGAATATTTAAACGGAAGTTAAAGCATGCTCTTGCAATCAAAAGCAAGCAATTGATAATAAATTAATATAACACTATATATATATTATCTATCCATAAGAGATGTTTTTACTTTGTGATTGATTTTTTACAGTTGACTATTAATATGAAAATAAATACGTGAGCCGAACCTGAAAGATTGTCGATAGTATTATTGTTAACCACTGTCAACTAGGAACAAGTAAATCTATAAATGTAGTTAAACTTTCCATTACCTCCGCGTTTATATCTTCAGCTTAATGATAGCGTCTGTTCCTAACTCTATAACAGCACAATGGTGTGTCGTCAATGTTGTTATTTACTGTTCTTTCAGACATTTCCTTTGTAGGGCGTAAGTTTCTTTTTCTTTTAGTACCCAAGGTCCTAATTCTTTTGCATGGAGACACACAACGGTGATATATCAAGTTTGCATGTAGTCGATTTCATTTTACTTATGAGAATAATAAAATATTACATTATGCGTTCTTATGTGCTATTTCAACAGAGTAAATACATTTTTATTTTTTATTATACAGTTTCATAATATCAAGCATTAAGTTAAGGATTACAATAAATACCAGAACTATTAAACACACTTTAAAATTGTCTAAGTCTTGACAATTATATCGTATACCAATTTATTCACGATACACGTGAATGTTGTTCTAAAGTGAAACGATACATACTCTGTTGAGATAAAAGCGACGTGACTTAAATCTTGCAATGTGCATTGTGTGGCCTATGGAGACTTACCTCTCATTTCTTAACTTTGTAACTTCTGTTGTTTTGTCACCATTAAATTTGGATAAATTAGTGGTGATAATTCCTCATACGCGAAATAAGTATTTATTTCGCGACACACATGTACATATATGGAATAAAAGAAAAAAACTATCTTTATCTTTTAGTTACACTATTTAACACCAAATGGTAAGAAAAGAACAATGCAGCAATGCAGCAAAAGCATGTGCTATTGAATGAAAATTCACTGAATACACTGAATATTTAAAATACGTACAGTTTCGATTTGAATGTTTAAGCCGTAAATGTTACATTTTAAGTTTTTTTTCCTTAAGTAGTTTTAAACGTAATTTTTTCAGTTATTAAATACAGATGATACAAGATTAATTTTAAAATAATTAATAACTGCTGCCTCTATTTGTTTACTAGGTTATCGAGCACGTTAAATGTTATAAATGTTATATTAACCTGTTGGTATATCTTTCAAAACATTTGAAGAAAAGAGCTACATATTCAACATACAAAACTGTATTAAGAAAATATGACAAAGTCCTATGAGCATTGCAACATATATCAAACTCTGAAAAGGCACAGGACAAAGGTATTTCACTTGCAAGTCAATAACATAAAATATAAGAAGACATGTTTATGAGTCATTTAACTAAAAGAGCAAACCCGACAGTTACCGCAAGGAACGGTCAATCGGAAATATGGGCCGACCGGGGTGCTTAAGCCGATTTACAGAGCTCTAACCTTGCACTTCCTGATGGGTTTTTTCAAATGCAAGCAATTAAAAGAAAACTTATCTATTAATGTAAAAAAATGTCCAAGCGCTGGTGTTTTCTTTAATAACCTAACCTTAACCCAAAACACATTTCAATATCTTCAAACGTCTAGTAGAGGCAGTAAAAGTGTCAAATTGGCAGAGATTACAAAACAACTATACAATTTAAAACTGATACAGTGTGTATGAAATCAACATAATAATAAGCTCAATGCCGGGAACGAACTGATAAAAACAAGGGTCGGATGGTGTACAAATACGTTCCACGGACAATTAGCGTAATGATGCAGGGAATGGGAAAGCAGGTTCATATGCAAGTACTGTGTATGTCATCTTGGCGCCGAGATTAAAATTTTTAAAAGTTCATAACATTTTCTAATTGAACTTGTAACATGGAATTAATTAATCCTTTTCACTATGCCTTACACTATACTTGCATTGATTGCATGTTGTTCTCCATGTGCCTGAAATTACCAGATCGATATGTGTAATAAAGCATGCACCTTACACTTACGTAACTTTATATGTATCATATTTTCATCTGATTAAATATATACACTGATCTGTCATATCATTCGTTTAATTTACGTCCAAGAATCTGTAACTTAAGAGTTGTAAAAATTGGTTATAATTAATAACTGTATATGACGGAAGTTCTTTTATACCTGGAGGCAGATAAGAATATAGCTAAAAGCTTCAAAAGGTACAATTAAATAAAATATGATTCGAAGAATAAATCGGTTCTTATAATGGTTCCGGCCATGTAAAAATGATCATCTAGGGTGTAGTATTTCAGCCCTGGTAATATCTATTTAAAGAAAGCTTCCTCTGAAGATGAACATAAAATGATTAAACCGGCCGCAATAGCTCAGATGATAGAGCGTCGGCTTGCGGATCGGGAGGTCGTGGTCGAACCCCGGCCGGGTCATACCAAAGACTTTAAAGTTGGTATTAGTGGCTTCCCTCCTAACGCTCGGGGCTAAGGGGACAGCATTACGCCTGACTCGTCGGTGTCAATATAATGGACCGGCCGGGTTCAGTCCCTGGGCACCTCATAAGTGCCCCTGTGCTATAATGATAGAAATGTCGCTGCGCAGTATCGGCAAAAATGCCGGCTAATCCCTAATCCCTTCCCTAAAATGATTAATAAACGTTTAATAATAATGCCAACTGCTATCTGTCTAAAATAACAAAAACATAATTTGTTCCTAAAATGGAAAACATTTTATTTGCTCAAGGTCAAACATCTGAATTATTACGACCAAATAACATCGGATCTGTTTTTGGTTTTGTTTTCTTCTCTTTATTAACATTAATGTCTTCTCTAAGACGCGAGAACAAATTCATCATCATAGCTCTCATAAAGTAATCTGGCCAACATAAAACGTCTGCTGTAATAAATGTTAACATACCGTTTATTAGCCATTAGTTGCCTGATGTTTTGATTTCACAGTACATTGCTTTGCCAATCGAAACAAATAAATTGGAGAAATAAAATATTTTTAAATCGATTATCCCAAATTTTGCTAAAATACATCGATCGATGTCCACGAAGTGCTCTTTTATCATTTTTGACAATTATGAAATACTGTATATGATTGTAAATCATTAATATTGATTATTTTAAGAACTCTTAAGGTGCATATTATTATTTTTAGTATTGAATATGTAACCAAGTAGATTTTACTTGTGTATTGTAATGTTGTGTTTACTCACAAACAATACTCATTTCTTTACTGTGTATAAACATTCTACCATTTGTTTTGCTTTTTAATACGTTATCTTGTTTATTAAGTAATTTTTTATGAAATCAATCTTGCTTTAGTTAGTTTTTATAAATTTTGGTAATAGACGTAAAATCCCAGAATCAGGTTAAATTGCTAAAAACCTTTTTGCCGTTCAGTGACCTGCCTTTAAAATGATTTATTTCTATAAGATGAAATGTTTTTAAAAAGCTAAGATAGGTTTAAATGCATCTGAAATTGTGATACATTCAATTCCTAATTCTTAGATTGTTACGGTATTCTTTACTTGTGTGTATTTTGACACATACACTTTAATTGCTAATACAACCCATTAGAACTATCTCAACTTAATTGCTTACTTGACTGTCTATTATTGTATGTACACTTTCCTTATAACAGTAATATTATTACCCTCCAGTACGTCACTAGTATTTATTTATTTTAAGACGTCATCAATTAGTAAACGCCTGGACTGTCACAGGTTGATGAGATTATCGCATGCATAATTGTGGCTAACGACAAAATGACATGTCCGTGCATCTTCTCTAAGACCGGTTTGTATGTTATTGAGATTGAGATTACTAATAACCATAGATTGAGATTAATAATAACCATAGATCTTATTGGTATTTTAACAATGCAAGTGAAAAATATATAAAATAGAAATTTCACCGGAAAACTTACATAATACCTCATAATAAAGTTCCAAAAATCCATTTGTATATATATATTATATATATATATATATATATATATATATATATATATATATATATATATATATATATATATATATATATATATATATAATATTTTTCATGGTATATCTTGATAAATATATATGCATATGGTCGTCTAAGGCGAAGCAGATGTCTAAACTGTATTTTCCATACGATTTAGAATGCACTGCTTTATCTTCTCGGGGTCCTTTCTATGTAATCTAACAAAAGCATTATACCAGGATACTTTTGTTTCCAGACTACAAGGCATGAATAATTTACTTCAACCTTCTATATATTGGGACTTTGAATTGAATTATTTATACATCCATTTTATGAATATACAGAGGAGGGTTGTGTGTTGATCGCTGGATCCAGTTGCATGTAGTAGCTGTTCATTTGGTAAAGAATATAAGTCTGTTGCAAAGTGTAAAACGCACAACACTGTCAATAAAAATTCGAGTATAATTACGACAATCACATGCCTGTATCTAAATATTTAGGCAGATACACTTTGATTTTAAGAATTATCCACATCCTGGCCAAATCATGTCATAATTAAATATGTCGTTAGTCTTGGTGATTCTTGTTTTAAATGTTTAGAAAGATAAGTATGGAGAGGAAATGTCTGTATAAGAATTCGTCATCTTGGCGGGCAAAGGACTTCTAATCCTTATATGGAACATTTTAGAGGTAGAGAGTATGATCAGTTTACTAAATAGGATTTTAGCAATCTGACAGTCCAGGAGGTTTTGTTGTTTATCCTTGTATCATATTCGTCAGGGGCATCTGTAAGCCATCAAAAAATTGCTATGAGATAAATTCATGACGTAAACTTAAAAATTTGACACAACTTAAACAATTTAAAAATGCGTTCGGCTTTTGTTTAAAATGTCCTTTTTTCTGCGTTTGTATTTTAAAGAATTAAGTTTATTCAATAAATTACAGTGTACGCATGTCTTTGAAATTATATATATTTGTAACAAGTTTGAAAGGTTTGGAAAGTTATTCCTTGTAAATGCTGAGTTTAGCGCACGCAGTTGTAAAGTTTATAAGAGGACCCAGTTTACGTTATGGTACAACTCTCAGTGGAATATCGGAGCATGATCTAAAAACAATTTACAAGGAGACAAATAGATTGCTACGAAACATTCTAAACCATTTAATTGACGATGCATTCTTATTAAATGTGAACTGCTCTAAATGAATTTTTCTGAACCTAAATAGAACTGACATCTTACTTCGATTTTGTTCATTCTTGGTCTACAGACAAACTTAAGCGAATTGAACCACTTTCATTTATTACTGTCGTTAAGCCAATAAAATGATACATTGCATTGCTTTATGAAACCTGACATTCAAAAATACAAAACTATTTTAGCTATAATTTAATATCTTTTAACGTTTCATACGGCTTAAGTGTGAAAGAAAAAGAACCTTATCGCTAATGTTGCTTTTTGACATGGAGCGTAAATCTGTTTAGGTTGATTTTATTTACTTATTTGTAAATAATGTTATGTGCAAATTTCTACTCTTTATTGACATTTAAATGAAGTGAAGGAAATCAATGTACTAATTATATCCATTTATGCGGGATGTAACGTTTTAATTATATCTTTCGGATGACATACAAAGTGACAGCGATGTTGTTGCTCGATCACCTAGGTAATTGTATGAGTTGTTGGGAACAATGTCATCAATAGTTACAGAAAGGTGATCTATCAAAGCAGATAAAGTAATCGGCATTCAAGAGAGGCTTGTCCTGAAAGTCTATAAGCAAGGTCAAATGACGAGAAATGCGACTTATTTGGTACAGATTATTACTACAATCGACTAGAATTACTATCTTACAATATCTTACCTTTTGTCCCACATTTAAACATGTTAGCACATTTATACTATAAATAATATACAATTATTAACTTTATTCTTTATTATTGCTTCAAAAAATATATATTTACGCCAATTGAATATTCATAAAATTGATAACTGTTCATTGAACGCACTCATATTAAAAATGACTGAAACTTTTGTTTGGTTTTTAATATAAATTAATTGAATTTCTAGGTTAGAAAGGGTCTCCATTTTTTATATTTCATAATAAAAATAAATAATGTTAGTCCAGTGTAACATTTATATGCAAAGACAATCTAGACAGTCAGCTAAGGAAATATAACAAAATCCTATGAGCATAGCGACATATACCAAATTTTAAAAAAACGCACAATCGATAATCCCAACTAACTTACTAACTAACTAAGCAACTTACTAACTAAGCAACTAACTAAGCAACTAACTAACTAAGCAACTGGCTAACTAAGCAACTTACTAGATAACAAACTAACTAACTAAGCAACTAAGTAACTAAGCAACTAAGTAACTAAGCAACTAACTAAGCAACTACTAAGTAACTTAATTCATAACTAACAAACTGACATTCATTGTATTATATTTAGTGTCCTCTGGAAAAAAATTGTTATTTCCGATGCAAATTTATTAAAGTAATTAGAAAGTATACTGTAAACTTACCTTTTGATCTTCGTTCTTCTCTCTCTTTTGTTAATTCTTGTCAGTAGTATCTGTAGCAACCTTGTGGCATTTTCCTGATGCCAGTAACAGTAAGTGAAGCATTTTATTTTTTAATTATTGGCGACGATCTGGTGCGCGACGCCTATACATGAAATGCTCACTGAAATTTGCACATGGGGAAAAACATTTGCGAACTTTCCAAACCTGGTAAAATACGGTAAACGGCGTCCTTTTTTTAATTATTTATTTTTGCATGTATTTAACTTTTAGAATAACTTTGAAAATTTACAATAAGATACTGAGAAATTAAAAACATACTATGTTCGAGAAAAGTATTATCTGACCAATACTTATTTGTGTAATGTGGGGCCGTGCACATGTCGTTTCTGCTTGTACACCTTAGTTTTATAGTAAATTGGTAAATTAAAATAATTTTTGACCTTTTTTCTACACATGTAACATCTACATATGTTACATCTTAGAAAAATTGTGTTGAGCTTTTCTTTTTATTTTGTTCTATGGCCTCAGGGATATAAGTTAAACATAGTTTTTCTCAAGATTTATAGTATACTGAAAACTGTCAAATGTCTTTGTTACTTGCTTCCATATTGCTTTAGTCTCTACCTCTTCCACTTTTTCGCGTCGTTTTTGATGCTTTGCATCAACGACTTTTTTTGTATAAAATAGTAATCGTCGCATTTCCAAGACAAAGTACCATTATTTCAGGTTACATTTGCTAACTCGTTCACAAAGACCGTAATTCTTGCCGGGAAACAACTGTCATTGATTTTTAACATTTCATTTAGACAGATTCTTTGTCAATAAACTGCGGTCCAACTCAGTATGATGACGTTTTAGTGGAGTTGAAAAAAGAACTGTTGTCCGAATTTTTTATTATTTTATTTTTGTTGTAATTTGTGAATTACGACTAGACTTAAAGGAGTAATTTTTAAATCTTTGTCGGGACAATGGTAAAGAAAAATAGTGGACTCAATATACAAGCTTATTGATAAATCAATTTTAGTCTGAATTGTTAATTGTTCAGTCAATAATACAAGTGTAATAATTGCCTTCTATTATGAAAAAGATTTTCCATAAAGATTCTAATGAATAGCCGCGAATCGTTAAAGTCGTACTTGCTTCCATTCTGCAATTCTGCTTTTTAGCATCAGCCCAACCGGGCGTGTTTTGTATGCGCTAGAATTATATACATCAACATAATTCCAGCAGTGTCAGCAAAGATTAAATTTAAGAAAAAAATATCGTAAAAAGACTTACATTAGTTTGTGCCTGTCCATCCGAATACAGCAACAACAGTCTTACATGTAGTATGCAGAACAATGTAAAAAGGAATATAAATCTTTATGTAGGTTATATAATGCAAATAGGCAATATTTTCTGAAATGTGGATATGTCATTGGCTCTGGTGTTTTTGCCTATTTGTAATTTACAAACAAAAAACATGTTTGTTTTATTAAGGCAACTTTAGAAGCCATGTCCGAATATAAACATATACAATTAGTCTCATGTATCTGAAACCTTTTTATTAAAATAATACCACATGTTATTGAACTTATAATTTAATTTAATTTAAATTAATTTATTTTAAGGTTGGTTTGTGCCACATTGAAACTGTTTTTTCTTTCTTTAATCTATCGCAATTCATTTGTCATCTATATCGTTTCAGATGTGACTATCCGAACCTATAACAGCAACCTGTTTATGACTACATACATAATAACTGATAGAAAGACCTAACGTTGTTATCTGTGTGACGTGAGAATGGAGTCCACGTCACTGGCTCCAGATGATGTCAACCAAAGCGACGTCATGCCAACCGGGGTCACGCGCATCGACGGCCCTCAGATATATAGCGTAGAACATCTAGTCGGCACCACCATCGTTCTCGGACTCATGATCCTTTGTACAATCATCGGCAACGTATTCGTCATCGCCGCCATCTTGTTGGAGAAGAACCTTCACAATGTGGCCAACTACCTTATCCTCTCACTCGCTGTGGCCGACCTCATGGTGGCATCAATAGTAATGCCGATTAGTGCCGTGAAGGAGGTAGTTGTTTATGTTTTCTTATGAAGATTACAATGACGGTGATGATTTTGATGTTGTAGAGTATTTCAATGCTCAGTACATCAAAATGATACTAACGACTGGAAGCGGATATATTATAACATGCAAAAATGATATCCTTACTTACTGTGTATATTTATTATAAATTGTATGTGTCTTTTTTGTTCAGAAGAAAATGCTATCAATGGTTTTCATACAATTTCAAAAAGAAATATGATTACCAGTACAATTTACAGGCAACCACAATAATTAAAACCATCAAACTATAAAACACTTGTATTTAGTCATTTCCTGCCAGTCTCACTGCGTCTAAACATATATTAGGGATTTAACATCCATAAACTAGGTTAACGCTACTAGTTAAAGACTATTTATTTTTTGCAATCTTCTACTTCTGAAACAAAGCACTTTATTTAGTAGTGGCAATGATGTTATTTTAATTCCATAGATGTTAATAATTAAACAAGTAACGTCAAGCGGAGATGTAATTTTGAATTTTCGTGAAGTATTCGACATAAACATGCACATTTTATTATTTAGGAGACACTTCATTGTAGAGCTGATAGTAAATCAAAAGCAATGCCCCTCATAAACGCCCAAAAGTATAATTAAACGTTCATGTGAATAAAGAGGAGAGTAAAATGTCAAATTGACAATTAAACGTTATGCGTTCAATTAAGCGATGGCAGTTGATTCGTTAAAATGTAGAATTAAGCAGCTCCTCCACGTCAACATGATGGCATGTAGTTCCGAATCTTTCCAGAGAAATGTATACAGTTCGAACAAAACGACCCAGCAAGACCCAGGCTTAATCGTGTCCTTTTTGTTTTATAGTTTTATAATCCAAATCATTTTTAGATTTTGCATTGTATGAAAGAAACTATGTTATAAAAACAAATAGTGAGATCTCAGTAATATATTGAATGTATAATGTTTATTGAATGTGTAGTATGTACGTCCAAACAAAGATTCAATAGTAAAAAAGCATCACTATTTGTTTTTCAGATCAGCCAGGTGTGGTTTCTACAGGCCGAGGTGTGTGATATGTGGGTGTGTTTTGACGTTCTTTGCTGCACTTCCTCAATCCTGCACCTTGTGGCCATCTCTATTGACCGCTACTGGGCGGTCACCAACATCGACTATATCCGAAACCGCACGGCTAAAAGAATACTCATCATGATAGCACTTGTGTGGATTTTTGCTATGTGTATTTCTATTCCACCACTATTTGGTTGGAAGGACGAAAACGACCCAACTGTTACGGGGGTCTGTATCATCAGCCAAGACCACGGATACACGCTTTTCTCCACAATCGGCGCATTCTATCTTCCAACAATACTTATGCTTGTTATTTATGCCAAGATATACAGTGTGGCTCGAAAAAGGATTCGCAGGAAGAGATTTAACGAGTTAAAGCAGAAAAATGGAAAGGAGACTCGAATAACTGAAATGACAATGCTGAGTCCACAGTCCCAAGACTTATCAGGTCGAAGGACAGACGTTTCAGAATCGCCGTGCAATGGAAATGGAGACAGTGGAAGTGGTGATCATGATGATAATGAAAATAAGTTTTCTAAAAAGAATGGTCACGTAGATGATGCCGAAGCCGTGATGCTGCCAAACAATGAAATAGCAAAAGCAAAGCGGCAAAAAGAGAAGTTAGAAATGAAACGAGAAAGGAAGGCGGCGCGAACTTTAGCAATTATCACTGGGTCGTTTATAAGTTGCTGGTTGCCATTTTTTATCATGGCAATTACAGCGCCTTTTATTCGTGAATATGTGCACATACCACCGCTAGTCGAAAGCATAACATTGTGGCTAGGGTACTGTAATAGTATGTTAAATCCCATCATATACACTGTCTTCAATCCGGAGTTCCGAAAAGCTTTTCAGAAAATTCTGTTTGGAAAGTACTCACGGAAATATAGACGTCGATAAAGATGTGTCATCTTTTATCAACAATGTTTTGTTCGGTTTTAAATGTAACTACAACATTTATAATGCAAAGCTAGAGATGACTGTGCTATAAAATGTTAACAATCACGCATGAACCGAAATAAAGCCTTTTAAATGGACTGTATGTGTTTTGTCCACAGGTTTGTGGAACAAACGATTGTTGAAGATACTTCTTTATTTTCAGTTTGACTGCTGTCATATGTCTCAGATGAAGAGATGAGAGCGTCGAAGTTTGCCTTCCAAATGAATTGAGCCATTTAATGCGAAAGTGTCTTTCAATATTTTATGAAGTAATGCCCGGAACAAGACAGCACACTGAGCAGCATTAAACTTAATAATGTACGAAGTGTTGTTGTCTTTTGACATAAAGATGTGCGGTTTGTTACAGAACTGAATTTTATTTAAACGTTTTGTATTGAAACATACTAGTGAAAGGTCATTTTGGCATAACTGGCTCATTTGTAAATAAAATTTTCTGTCACATGTCTCTTGCGATATGTCGATATGTCGATATATATTTTGTACCATGAACTTTGTGTTCACATTGTTATCGTAAGTCAATATTTGAACATAGGTACTTCCCATGTTCTTGACGCTAACTTCTTTTCGCAATTAAATATAAGTTCAGATACGTTATGTCTTGGTTAAATGGTAAGGCATTTTCATTTTTGCATCGCTTATATATGTTACAATGTAAACATTGTGTCAGGTTTTTTGTATGCTTTCTCATTAGTTTACTCATTGTTTTTTAGACAAGTGAACTATGTAAACAATGTAATATTTGTTACGGAAGAAATATTGCACAATTTTCAACGGTAAATTTATATAGGCACACAGTCTTGTAGCATAAATGTATGGTTTAATCGGTTTGTCTGGACAAAAGAGTCACGTGTTTTATAAGTTAAATTGCCTGTTTATATACGAAATTCATGCATGTTTCTGCATTGCAAGTAACTTTTATTTGATTGCAGTAGTAGATATATTATGCTTCACTAGTTATAACGTAACATTTATATTCTGTATCACTAAATATATTAAATGTTTACATTATGGTGTTTAATGCAAGCAACTTGTTTGACGACATAGGACGAGACCGAGTATTGAATTGCAACTTCTAAGTACAGGAATCAATTGTATAAAGAACGGATACATTCTAAAGTTGTCACAGTATACTTGGACTTCTGTTGCTGGACCCGTTTAATGTGTCGCTTAAACAACTGTTTCTAAACTTTAACGCTGAAGTTAAAATTTTACGCTGAACATACAATAGTCATTTACCCTGTCTTATATATTGTTTAAATAAATTCGAAGAACATTACAAACAATGTCTTATATCATTGTGCCACATTTTGGCATCAGTTGGTCTCACTCGACGCTTTCACTGGTGTACATTTGTATATATACTGTATTTTCTACCACATGTAGCATCAACTTCATTGTGGATGTCGTTTATAGCATTGCATGTACGATTGGAACTCCTTGTTACATTACAGTGGTGCAAGTGAAATATCAGACGTATTGTGTTACGGTGCGCGATAATATCTAGTGTGCGTGTGTTATATCCTAAATATTTGCTTTAAATATCAGAGGCGATGCGTTTGTTACATGCCCGTTAAATGTCAGACGTGTATGTCATATCCTTATTGTGTACGGTCAATTTAATGCATGTTTTAAACATCCTTATGGTGCACGGTAAATATATGTCGTGTTAGTGCCATCGTACTCATTCATCAAAAGACGTATTATCATTATATATATTCATTGAAAGCAAGAGTTGGGCATTTTTAAGATCTTGTGCTATAAAAATCATACTACTTAATTTTCCGTCACATGTTCAAATGTTGCGAAAGGTTACAATCGCCGACTTGTAACTCTTAAGACCCTTAGTGCGTTAGTTTGGTCCCTGATGGAATAATATATCTTCTTAGATCTTAACTAACATGAAGTGTGCCACTGTTTCTGTCCAGACAATTGTCCACCAATAAAAACTGGACGTTGCCAATATGTCTAAACTTTTGTAGCTGTGGTGTTAAAATCCAAATGACACCACATATTCCTAAGTGTTTAAAATTATTGCGATCAAATATAAGCACGATCCTTGGCATTTATTCTCTCAAAGTAGTATGCCTGTAGCTACTTTGACTTGCGTTTTACACTTAAGTATTTTAAGGCTTGCTATTTATTAGCATGAATCTCGAATTAAAATAACTAACAATCAACAGTAGACGGACTGCTTGATAATTAAAGAGTTTTGTGTTTTATTATCTATTGCATATATACAAATATTGCCGTTGTATCAGAGGATTTTTTGGTGCAAGAAGACGCTAGACTAATATCTGGATAATATCTGTGGCGCACGCCAAGTCAGCTAAGAAAACCTTCCCACTTGAGTTACCTCCCCAACCTGTTAGACGCCAAGAAGTCAAAATATTCTGAACGTTAAAAAGGATATAAACAGTACAATATTCTTTCTTGAATGGAAACGCAATAGTTTGTGCAATGTACATCTTTCTAAATAATTTTAGATGCATAATGGCTGCTTCGTCTACATTTGTTTGAAAAAGTTGATTTATTAAAAACGTGCATCTATATTTCAATTCTTTAATAAGGAACTGCTTAGAGTAAATAATTAAATAATAATAATAGGACATCTACTATGCAAAGATATAAATAATAACGCCCAACGTCCTAATTTGAATTAATTAAATGACATTCGTGAAGACCGGTTGAGAACAAGGCTCACTTACCATGTACATCTTCTTTAAGACAATCAGAGCCATAGATATTACGATAATTTGTGAAGATTGTTGGGCAGCAAAGTACCAGTATATTCTATAAGATCAAATAATCAGATGAAAATATAATTAATGAAGACGGTTTTAGAACACCGCGCACATACCATGCACATCCTCCATAAGATAATAAGAAACACAGATTATAATATAACTCGTGGTGAAGAACAATGCAGCCCTGCCAAGCACATCTTTCATACAATAATCTGTCTCTTAGACGATAATACCACTCGTGCTGTATACTGTTTTAGAAAAATACAGCCCTGCCATGCACATTTTCTATAACATAACCTATTATCCAGATGATAATATACAAGCCTCGTTAGTTGTTGTGTTTTTGCCAATATATCTAGCTTTATTAATTTGGTAAGAGTCATTTTAAAACCGATGAAGAATATTTATTGATAGAGGAAATTTAACATTTCTGACCTTACAGGGATTGTGTTGCAGTTACACACAAACCGTCCTTAACAGTTGTTTTTACTTATCAACATGACTTTTATAATATAATAAGAACTCTTACTACTTAGCTAAATCAAAACACTTTACTCAAAACTGTCTTCAGAACAAGCACAACCAAATTATATTTAAACATTTAAACCATTCGATTAGTTGAACAGGTAAAAAAAGTCCTATCATAATTTCCACAGATAAGCATGGTCTTTGCTAACGTTTGACGATTTTTTAACGGTCCAACTTTGTATGAATGCTGTCATAGCTTCTAGTATGTATGTGTGTACACACCGCCTCGCTTAACATTAACATTGATGGATGTTTTAGCATCAACAATATTTTTATCCTATCTGTCATAATCATCACCATCTACAGAAATCTATTTTTATTTTAATGCATATGCATTATAAATCCACCTGGAAGTTAATTTAAAAACTGGATAAATATATATATATATATATATAATATTTCTTATGTACAATTTACGAAATTAAGTTATTCTAAACTGTTGTTTGATTTAATTTGGAAACTAGACTTTGTTATCACATTTTGTTGTAATAATGAGTGCTATGTAGACATTGATTATTATATTTGCATTTAATATTAGCAACTTTAACAATAACATTGCACATTACAGAAATATATTTTGATACTACATTATGCTTCTGCTTATGATGGAAATGGATTTATAATTGGTATTATTGAAAATCTGTACAGGGATGTTATTGTCAGTAAAAATATAAATCCAAAATATCAATCGTATAAGTTCATAGCAGTTTGCTTTGAATGTCTTTCAGAAAATTATTTCCTTAGTTATAAAACTTGGATGAACATATGTTTACTGTTAAAGCATACTGATTATACAACTTATCTTATTTACTATAATTGTCATAAACTAGAATGTAAACCCTTGTAAAATATTGTGCCATCCTGTAAACGTAATCGATAATTAAATGTTCCTTTTAATTCTATTTTAATTTTGTACTTTTGTGCTTTAAAGTTTATAATAATCCACTTCTCTACCGTGTATATAATTAGAACTATGTCGCAGAACAAATCCGATTAAACGGCAAAATATTTAAACATTCCCCCCTTTATTGATCAAGAAAAATGGTCATTTTGCTAATTGGTAATTGTCAATAATATTTATCAATACATATGTTACAAGAGTACGAGACACATTGTTTGCATTTTAGTGTTGTGCTCGCCACAATAAAATGTGTTTTGTTTAGCTCCGGTATTTGTTAGACATAATAACAGTTTGTTTAAGTTTGTCAGCAATCGTTTTAATCAAAACAGTAAAATATTATTCTAGTAGTATTGTTTGTTTTGCTTTACTATCCCATAACGAATTGTAACAATTGCCAATGTTAACAACAGCACATACAATGGAAAGCTTTGAGGCTGTGTTTCCACTTTACACAATAACGTTATTAAAGATTGGCAACAGAAGTAACACTTTTTAATAATCTGTTATATTTTTTTATTTACATGCAGATGAATGGTGGTAATGCAAATCTTCACTTTTTCATTTACTACTATTTATTTGATTTTTTGACATATAAACGGATAAATTAATATTTTACTCTTTATATTGTCTCATTGTAAGGAAATGCAATATGCCAACAAAAGTTATTTTTGTATAAAATATATGGTAAATTATACATCCGGACAAGGATATGAAAATATATACCAATTAAGATCACATAGTAATCAATATGTCATTAAAGGCTATGTTTAATAAACGACTTCTGTATTCAGAGTTGATGAGTACTTGGTTCACAAAATGTAGTTTGTCTCAATGGGCTTTTCACAGTCAAGCAAATTTTAGGATAAAAAAGAAGTCAAGTATATTATTATGATTGATTTATTACATTTTTTTCCAAATGTAGAATAAAACGCCACAACAAACGTCTCTTAAAAATGACACGGATGTCTATTAGCATCTTTGTTAACGTTTACATTGTTCGGCAAATAAAATGTTTAATTGTGTCGGATCTTTCTCGCGTTTGTGTATATGCACGTTTATGGACGTGTCATTTTATGTGGTAAATAATCTGTCCAGGACATCTCATTTTCAGACATAACCTTGGCACGTTGTGTCATTTTTAATGGATCTTCTTACTCGCAAACGCATGTTTATTGTTTATATTACTCTTAATCGCTTAAACAATCGTATGTTAATCTGACATTTCCAAAATATGTGATTTGCTGTCGATGTGTTTATCTCGTGTACATATTGTACATATTTTAGATAATTCATTATATTTGTATGTCCTTTATAACAACTCATTACGGATAATGTAAAAGGAACCAGTTCTTTCGTCCATAACAAATACAGGAAACTTGGTGTGCAATATCTGGCTGAAATAGTTGCTAATAGTTGAAATAGACTCCTCTACAATTGTACTTAAGATCAACGTCCTCTCTGTGTTTTATAACATTTGCAAAAACTCACAAACAGAGTATCATTATTTTTGGAAAGAATTGTAAGTATGTATTGTATATATACGATTATATTACTTTTTTACTCCCGATGCAGATGATTATTGGTTTATTTATACAGTCTTTTAGAAAAAAATCAAGGATATGCGAGTTTGGGGCGCTCCGTCAATCAGGTTTAAGCGCCCCAGTGTTTCAATATGCGGACTAACTGCAAATTCGGTAACTGGTTATATGTGTAATATCTTATCTCAGTGCTTCTGTGCGTACGTGCGAGCGTGCGTGCGTGCATGTGTGTGTGCCTAGTACTATAGACATCTCAAATTTTTGATATGTGAGGTAGATCTCAAATGACCTTTCTAAAGCGTTATTTTTTTATAAAATTAAAATTGAGATCAAGACTGTGTGTGTGTGATTGCGATAATATAAAGGGGTTATGTGCCATTATGTGAAAACGTTGTACAGTTTTATTTGCATTCATATACATTTAAAACTACAAGGTATGTATAAAAGAAAATGCGTTTCGAATTTCGACAGGTTTGATCAAATACTCCAAGGTCAATATTGAGTTATTCTGCATTGAGGTTTGAAGAGCGTACTCTAGAAATCGGTTTAAGCATTTGAGTCGGTCTGACTGACCGTTTCAATGCAACAATACGGATTTTTGTGTGCAAAATGTCATTTTACAAGAGTGTTACACCTTTACACATATTTTTAGTTCTAAATAAAATGATTATATATGCTGCTAATGTCAGAGAAGTTTGTCATATGTTTGTTATTTCATTTTATTTTAACAAATGAGTAATTAAATGCACGTTGCAGCTAGAACAACGATAGAACTTATATAGATATATGTTAATGTTAAAAGCAAATGTCTTTAATGTGGCCATGTAATCACTGATATTCTAAAAAAATAACTTAACGGATTATATTCATATATTACAAGTTAAAACAAGTTAACAATTAAACTAATATAGACATCATTGAAAACAAACAATAACAAACAGAACAAAATTTGAACAGCATCAGCAATTTGCAGTATTATTAAAAATAATAATACATTAACGTTGCGTACACTGATTTCAGGTTAACTTTTTCTGTTGCATGTTTAAGTTACTAACCTACAATGAAACTCTGGATGAACACTCTTTTATTTTGAAAGTTTTATGACACTAGCATGGGAATTTATTTGGAGAGTTTCGATTATACGTATGGAGATGTGCAGAAGCCGAAGGAAAAGGTATTGTATGTTATTTTCACTCAAATTTCGTGACAGTGCACAATATTGCATCAATATATGTCAATGATTGATGGAAATATTTTGACTTACGTTAGTATGGGTTCCGTGATTGTTTTTAAAATGGCATACATGTACCAAGACAACAGCACGTAGCTATTTATTGCCTAAACATGAATTTGGGATTACTTAAACTCACGCACATTCAGTAAGGATATTTTATATTTGTAGTTAGACGTATTGTAGTATTCTTTAATTTACTGACAAAAAAGAGTCATTTAAATTCAAGTTAATGAAAGCGTTTGCTTATTAGATGACATTTTTTTCTAGCAAATCTTTACAAAATTAACTACAACACATGATCAAGATATATGCATTTTGTTATTTTTATTTATTTGAATTGGGCTTAATTTTCGTATTTCTTGCTTCTTTATTTTAATTACAGTTTTAAGTCTTACTCCTTTGACAGAAAAAACTTTGAATCTATATCACATTAATATAAAGTATTTGTCATCTAATGATTATTTGTTTTTGCATTTACATTATGCCTTTCAGAAGAAATAAGCGGACGGCCAGCTTACTTCCCAATTCAGTGAAAGTAAAGTTATTAAAAGAATAATGTGTGATTTTCTGCACGAATGCTAGTATAAGTTTCATGATGGGACAGGTCACTTCCTAATCATTTTTCCACCACAAAATATACCGCTTTTCACAGGCGATAACTACATTACTTGCTTATCTGCTACTATTGTTAAACAGATAAAGGAAATGTGGTATCGTGCGATAATAAGTAGACCACTGTACAAACTATAAATATTGGGCGTTGGTTAAGTGATTGACGTCCTTGTTTCAAGCAATATTTAAAAGTATTGGCAGTTATTTTCCAATGAGACTTGCATTTATATTCATCCGAGTTGGCATTGCATCTGCTATATAAATGTTGGCCGAAACTAAGGATAAACAAATACTTCTAAAGATAATTTCTTTATATTATGTTTACTTAAAGAAATAAGAGGAATCTGACCTGATAATTTGTCAGTGTACTCCCACCCTTCTCTCCATGTATACCATAGACAATTTTCATATTTCCAACTGAATGCACTTTAACGTTAGCACTCTTACTATGTAAATAGACCTTTAGCTCATGGTTCAGCAAAATCAATACTATATAGCGATACAATTTTATTTTCAACAATTGATCGAATGTGGAAATCGATATACACGTTCTCTTCCAAAAATGACTGAGGGTGCGTTCGAAGGCCACTAAATCTCATTATGCTGCTTTTAACGGGCTTCCAAAAACAAAGTGCAGTCTGTAGAAATAATGATCTTTTTATCAGATTGTTTTGAAGGGTAGGGACTAAACGAAACACTCTGTCGTTGGTGTACCTAATGAATATTTATGACTTTTATTTGAAGGAAAGTTCGGTTAAATGGATTATCATGTTACAAGTCTAAATTCTAATTAGATGTATTTTAATTCAAGGGTTTTATTGACCTGAGTGCCGGACTCATTTCATTATTGCCTTTGGATGAACACAAAATAATCTTAATGATTTGTTCACCAATGGTTTGTTCATCAGTACATCTTCTAAATAGACAGAGATAATGAGAGCCTTTTAAGATGCTTACGTGCAATAAAATAAACATAAGAACATAACAGATTCATATGTACATGTATATACAATACCAATGTCCTGTCTTTGGGTTAATAGTAGTTAAAGCGATTTTGCTTTCAAGTGTGTAAAATATTAAATAGTTTACAAAAAGAATTAATAAATTGTACATAAAAAAGGTTTTAAGACGTACTCGTTCATTGAGAAATGTATTATGCATACAATGGACAAGAGACAACGAGATTAACGTTCTTGAGGCTCGGTTCAGGTAGGGCCAGCATTCACAAACTAGTCTTAAGTAAAAATTGCTCAAGTCATGGATTCCAATCCACAATATCTTCATTATTTAGTTACATGTCTATATGTTTTCACGACACGTTTACTTTGCTACTTTAAGCTTAAAATCTAATTTGAACTTCATAAATAAGATTAGTTCTGCTAGTCGGAAAATTGTGACTTTGGCTTAAGTCATGACTCAGACTGAGTAGTTGGTGAATACGGGCTTTATAATACAGCGAGATAAAATTCACGCTCATTTATCATATCAAATCTAGGATGCATCCTTAACATCTGACATGATACTTATTTGTTGAATATTGAAAGAAATCATAAAGAAAAATCGTAAATCATTGCAGTAATAATATTACGCATTCATAAACCTAATGTTGAATTTTAAGAAGATATGTTTATTCCCCAACAATCATATTCATTATTATGTTATAGATTATATTACATGGTTTGCAATCATAAGACTGGAAAAGCTGGAAAGATCAATTTCAAAGATTAAGAATAAAAACCAATTACAGTTTACAGTCACAAAATTTCAAAGTGATTAAAATATAAACCTTTTTATTGTTGCAAATAATTTTTCAGTTCTCCTATCCGTAAGCAGTTTTATTAAAATTTTCCAAAAGTATGTAGGTAGTTTTTTTTTTGACAATATATTCAAGAATTATATGTTTAATGCGTAAACATCTTACCTCATATTTGACCTACGTAGAGAGGCTGACTCAGAATAAGCCCGGATAATCATCGATGATGTCTGCATTGATAGAAAGATATGATTCAATATACTAATCTAAACACCACATAGCCAAGATACTATACAAACACTGTGCAAAAATATGCCCTTTCCATTTCAGGCTTCGATTCTTTACAAATACTTCAGCATTCCTAACGCCCTGGCAATGATAGGCTCACTACTTTCTGTCCCATCTACTCTGCAGTTATCTCCCCTGAGAAGGACGTGTCTTTCTGCAACCACCGTGCCACTAAATTGGTGTGTTGAATGAAAAAAAATAATTCTAGCTTGTTAGGAATTTAATTTCATTGAGTTATACGAAGTTATTGTTTGCCATATATGACATTTAACTGTTGTTGTCTTTAATAGTTTAATACAAATAAGCTAAACTATAAACTTATTGAGCGGTTACAAAAGGGGATGCCTTATTATCAGAATAGCTGAGTGGTTTCTAAACCGTGTAACTTATTATTTTCAGAAACTGTCATGCATTAGAATTGTCTTTAAAAATAACCGATCAACAGTTTTTGTGTATTAAACTTTTCCTAAAAATTTGTCCTTGACAAACTAAAATATATATGCAGAACCCTCTGAATGATGACATCAAGTTTATGAACTTACAAGGCCTCGGATATTGAAGCTTTGAATTAAGTAAATCTTTAGTTGATGTCTTTAGAAGTTGTATTTAGATTCACGTTGAAGATTTGGATACTTATCAGCTATAAAGTAGTTTATAATCCCGAGACGCCAAAGCAATTTTCCCTTTCGTAGCGTTTAAGTCTCAATTGAAATTCTTCAATTGGTTTCCTGATGTCTCGAATACTGCATGTCTTTGTGGTGCAAATTTTGTTTTGAGCAGAGTATTTTCTACAAGTCCTGAATGCAAGTTTTTGCATTGAAACTCACACACCGATTCTATTGATAATCCCAATTAGCCTTGTAAATATTCATCTATGTATAAGGGACAATATTCACATATTTTCTTAACAATTGACTGTTACATGTAATATTAAAACGTGTTTATTTCTAGTCAATAACTGAACAACCCTAATGTGTGTACTAAGGTTGCTATGTACTTTCAGTTGGCTGATACGTTTTCTCTCTAGTGCGTAATTTTCCTTTTCTTTTCGTACTTTTTGTTTTTTATTCTGGAAACACAAACTAATGATATATCAACTTTTCTCATAATTTATCTCGACTTTCTATTAGGATAATAACAATACGATTGGTGTTCATATGTATACTGTACACTGTACTCATTTTGCTAATATCGTGTCAATTTGTATCTAATAACCAAAAGTTGGATGAATAAAACAGAGTTTAATAACCAGTTAGTGTAGGAATACGAGAATGACCCGAACTACTTTCCAGGTTTAAAGTATATCTTTAGTCATAGAAAATAAAAAGATCATTAATATATTCATGATAATTGTGAACAATGTCGGCATGTACTGAAATAAGAAAAACAGGCTTTACACTATCAAAATTAAAAGAACGTTTCAGCTAGACACTTTAGGTGAGTTTTTTTTACCTCTTTTTATTTAACATTAGGATAGTTATCAGCAGAAGACAACTTCGGGTCAATGTAAGAATAATTGATTTAGTCACTCATTCCCACATATGGCATGGAATAACTACTGTCATTTCCCTTAACTTCAACAGACTTCAAATCATTTACAAACCATGAAGAACATGACAATTATACAGGATTTTCCAAGAAGATTATTACTAAATGGGAAAAAATTAAAGGATCTTTAAAATGCGGACACGATTTCGATTTAAATGTTTTTAAATGATATACTTTTCCAATTTGCAGTACTTGTCTCTATTGTTGATACATACGGAAATGTTAGATTGCTATTGCCGATTAAATGTATCAAGGTATTTAAGTTTAAGAAGCGTCTGTTCTTGACATATAATCATTAGTGCCTGTCAAAACAAAACACTAAAAAACTCTATATAAGATATAGCGCTTAAAAAATTCTATCTAATCTAGTTACAAGTTCATCGATTAAGTGAAATGTGTCTCAGTAAAAGATTTACGCGATAATGTTTAATCTCTATTTATTAACTTGGTTATCAAACGCCTTAAGTGTTACTTTTATCTTCTGATCTATATTTCGGAAATTTTGTTTATTTATTCATTTATTTGGATTTTACGACACACCGACACTTAACAGGTCTACGGCGCCGAATACAAAGTTGAATGTTAATAGAGCATAATCAGGTTAAAACCAAATTACGCAAGTAAAATATAGAAACATACAAAAAAATACTATCAGGTTAAAAAAAATAAATTATAACTGAAAACAGGTCAACATATAAAACGGTTTGAAAAGTATAACGATTGGTAAATAAACAATTTAAAAATGTATAACTTATTAAGAATACTAATCTCGTTCAAGAAGCAAACAAGTTTAGAATCCGACGCTGTCCTAAATAGTTCGTACATGTTGTTGACATTAAAAGACTTCGGGGTCTGTTTCAATACACTAATACGTTAATCTAGTAGGTCCAATGCGACAGCGGGTAAGAGCTACGTCTTCTCGTCGACTTTCTCTGCGAGCAGAGACATTGGCACCAACGCAAGGTTTAATTACGTGTAATTTGTTACAAACAATACTGTCCCAACTTGTTTGCCACTTGGTTAAAATATGTCGGTTAATAAGTGTTTAAAATATAAAATCAGTGTGTGGGATGCAAAAGATCTGTTTCACTGAGGGCTGAGGCAGATTTTGCACCCCTGTCTGCATCTTCATTTCCTCGGATGCCTACATGACTAGGAAGCCAACAGAAGGAGATTTTGTTAGTGTCTTTTAAACTTTGAAGTCTGACAAGAACAGTGCGAACATGTGGATTTGAATAATTCAGTAAATTTATGCTCTGCAATACAGATAATGAGTCTGAAAATTTAACATATTTTTCACCGGAATGTTCTGAAATGAAATCAAGGCTTAGATTTATAGCCTGGATTTCAGCGGTGAAGTCTTTGTTCAATGCAGTGGCTATTACTTGCGGAAGCACAGCCAACGTGAGTGTCCGTATTTGAACCATCAGTATATATATGAAGGTGATCAGAATACTTGTCACGGAGTTCGAGAAATTCAGATCGTAAAATCAAAGGATCTGTGTTCGACTTTTTATTTTTACAGGGTTCTAAATTCACATCAGGGGAACGGAGTTACCATGGTGGATGTTCAATTGTGGGGTTTTCAGAAGTGCTATCGAGTTTTATATTGGCTGTGTTAATGCTATCTTTAAGCCTTAAACTAAGAGGTATGATGGTTTTAGGTGATCGATCATAAAGCTCTTTATGTTTAGGATTGAAAACACAATTAAAAGTTGGGTTATCGGGGTCAGATACGAGTTTAATTTTATACTGCAAAGAAAGTTTCTCGCGACGCAAGAAAAGTGATGGTTTTTTGGCTTCAACATAAAGGCTCTGCACTGGTAAAGTCCTGGACGCTCCCAGAAGCTAGACAAAGTCCCTGGTTGTGAACGACGTCCAGCATCTGGAGATAGGACCTCCTGGCAGAACCATAGACTATGCTTCCGTAATCTAATTTAGACCGAATTAGGGAACGGTACAGAAGTAACAATGTTTTCCTATCGGCTCCCCAGTCTGTATGGGATAAATATTTAAGCAAGTTAAAAGCCTTGAGACATTTCTTCTTGATGTAATTGATATGTGGAAGAAAAGTCAGTTTCCTGTCAAAAATGACTCCAAGAAACTTAGTTTCCTGGACAGCGCGGGAATGCGAACGTTATTTAAAAACAATTCGGGGTCAATATGAACACATCGTCTCTGACAGAAATGTATACATTTGGTTTTGGTTGGAGAAAATTTAAAACCGTTTGTGTTGCTACATTATTTAGACATTGTTGTAATTGTCTTTCAATTGTGCTCATATTTTTGGAGCGGTAACAAATAACGAAATCGTCCACAAAAAGGGAACAGTCAACCCCTTCATGAAGGGTTTTTACAACATTATTTATTTTTATGTTAAAAATGGGTAACAGATAGAAAACTACCATGGGGAACACATTGTTCCCGTTTATGAACAGATGACAGAGTGGACCCAAGCATGACCTGAAAACTTCTGAAAACGACCCCTGAGACCAAGATCACCTAAATCCTTAAAAATCCCACGTTTCAAATCCGTGTCATGAGCCTTTTCAAGATCAAAAAACACAGCTACGAGGTGTTCCTTCTTGATAAAGGCATCACGAATGAGTGTTTCTAAACGAACAAGATGATCGGCTGTGCTACGTTGGTGTCTGAACCCACTTTGATATTCTGAAATTAAGTTGTTGGACTCAAGATACCAGACAAGTCTATTATTGATCATTCGTTCTAAGGTTTTACAAATACATCTCGTCAAAGCAATAGGTCTATAGCTTTGAGGATCTGATGGGTCCTTACCTTGTTTATGAAGTGGCATAATGAAGGCTTTTTTTCGGAGAATCGGGTACTTTACCGGATACCAAATTTCATTAACGATTGACAGAAGTAAGTTTAGAGATCGAATTGGTAAATGTTTTAAGAATTGATACTGTATGTCATCTTGACCAGCAGCGGTATCATGCGATTTATTTAAAGAATCTTTAAGCTCTTTCAAGGAAAAGGAATGATTGTAAGTTTCGTTATTATTAGATTTAAAACTTACCCTTTTCCCTTTCAGCAGAGTGTTTAAAGGTTTGAAATTGAGGCGTGTAGTTGGCCGAGGAGGAATTTTGGGCAATAGTTTTAAGCCAGTGTGTTCGAAATGTTTTGTTTATCTGTTATTGGGCAGTCCGATAACTCGGTTACTTCCCTTGAATTCAAAGGGAGGCTACTCGCCGCCGAACCTCTAGGGGACTAAGTAAAAAAAGATGGCGGACAAGGACAAAGAAATCAACGAAGCTTGTGTAAACAACTAAGAATTAGACCATTTCAAGCTAACAGATTTAAAGAAGTACCTGGTAAATCGCGTTTGACTGGATCCTGAAGGGAATATCAGCTAATCGAGCGAATTATCGGCGCTCACAAGCTTGATATTACTGGCATTTTGAATTGAAAAGGAGAGACAAACTCGAGAAGAATTAGTAACACTTCACCCTCCCTTAACTGTTAACAGGTCGGCCTTGATCGGTAAAATGTCGCCGTCGGATATAAGTGTATACGTCAAACAAAAACGTATGCTTGTTAACTTATTTATAATTATTTCGACACCATTCACATCAATTTGTTTCCATCGGCTTCAGATGCATTATGAGTACTTCGGATATAAGTGTACCATTTCGACGCGTTAAATGTCGGTAAACATTAATCAAGATCACACCGACTAATTATCAATCAAGATTAGTGCGAATGCTATCATCACAATAATGACTGTAGGCAAACATCAATTAACGTTCACGCTTTTATGTGCAATTATAAGATAACTGCATACTCAAGTCATCTTGAGTGTGACAACCTTATTAAAGTATTGGCAACAAAATATGAATGCAACTAAGTAACATTAAAATCCTTGCAGCAGCGGAATTTTATTTAAATATAAAATATGAAATAAATAAACCACGTACACAGTATAATTATCATATTTTAGGACGCAACATTGCATTTAAATCAAGGAACAGTGACAGTTCGTATATTGTACTTTTAGGATCAGATATTTTTCTTTGGTTAAAACAATTTTAAAATATGAAAAATAAAAATATAATAATTTACGATGCTAATAATACGATGTTAATAATAATAAAGGATAAGGAGACAAAAGAAGCATAAATTTAATGTGAATGGTGTCAAAATATTAAAAAAATAAATTAATAAAAAATCAATAAGTTTACATTCTTTTTTCTTAATTTCTTAAAGATTCTTAAGGGAGCAGGGTGGCGTATACACTTATATAAGAAGAGCTCATAATGTATATGAAGATGAAGAAAACAAATACAATGTGAATGGTTATAAATAAATTAACAAATTTACTTTTTTTTCTTGATGTATTCACTTATATCCGAAGGCGACATGTTATAAAGCAAGGGCGAACTGTTACCTATCTAGGGTAAGCTGTTACCGATCAAGGGCGAACTGTAACGAAGGGCGAAGTGTTATAATACCATCCAAATGCGTCGCAGTCGTTTGTTTTGAGGAAGTCGATGCAATGAAACAGCTCTGTTTTCGACCGCCTTCCCGCTATAAACACCTTAACATATTCAGCAATATTTCTGCGATTTCCATTTCGGTTTTGTTTCTTTCTTTAATTAACTTTCCACTCGATGTTCGTGTTATACACGCTGATAAATTTCTACTTATACCCCGGACGTTTTAATCAGCGCGAGTGCGCATGCGCATTCGGAAAGTACTCAAGGGCAGACAACTTAGTTATCGGACTGCCCAATTACGGTGCGATTTGTTTTAAGGTGTTTAACAGCTGAATATGATGATTAACCGCTAATCTTTATAATAGCAGACCAAACGTTTTTGATGGAAGTCTTGCCATTTATTTTTGAAACATACTTTTGCCAAGATGATCTTTTGGCATGTTTAATAGTCCGGCGACTTTGAGCCCGTTCTTTTTTAAGGTTATTAAGATTTGTATCGGTAGGTCGAACATTAAATTGCTTTAATGCCGCCCTACGTTTACGAATAGATTTTTTACTCTCTTCATTAAACCAAGGTTTATTATTATGTTTTGATTTAGTCGATGTCTTAGGCATTCACCTTTTTGCAATATTGTGCAAAGTGTTTGAAAATGCGACAATTTTGTCCATCTATGTTTTCTACTGAAGTTGAGACAAGTTCTGCAGAACCAAGTGCTAAGAACAGGTCCTAGTTTGCCCTGTCCATCTTCCAACGAGAATTATCGTCGCCTATTTGCGAAGCACAGTTTGTAAGGATTATAGGAAAGTGATCACTTCCACAAAGGTCATCGTGTACATCCAAAGTTTAATCTAAATATACAGAGGGGTGACACAATGTTAAGTCTAACGAGGAATAATGCCCAGTTGCGGGGTGCAAGTATGTTGTTTTTTTATTATTGTTCAGACATATGTCATTATGGGCAAAAAAGTTTTCTATCGTCTTGCCCATATTATTGAAGTCACAACATCCCCAATGCGGGTTATGACCATTGAAGTCTCCAACGAGTATATATGGAGTAGGCAGCGGGTTAATAAGATTATCTAAATCATCTTTAGATATATTTGAATTCAGTGGAAGATAAACAGAGCAAATAGTTACAACTTTATGTAGGGTTACACGATAGCAACAGCTTGTTTGTTTATGTCAAGTTCGACTTTAGAGTGTGGCAATTTGGAGTTGACAATTATTGTCGATCCTCCAGATGCCCTCTCGCAAGCTGTATGTATATGATTATAACAAGAATAAAATTGAATTTATCAGAGTCTTTAAGAAAGGTTTCCTGAAGACAAAGCACGGCAGGATTTAGTGTAGATAATAGAATAAGTTTTTCATTGTAATTGGCCTTAAGACCTTGACAGTTCCACTGAATGATTCTATTATTCATGGGATTATTCAGCTTATTTCTTGTAGATTATATTTTAGGTGCTTTTACATGTGACCTTGGTGTTTTTAGTGTCCGATGGAGACTCCATTAGACACTCGAATTTGTTTTGATGGGTGTTTATCACCCGAGTGTTTGGAGCAGTGGGAGGACTCTATGCTCTCCTCTGCTCCGAAGGACCAGGAGTCTCCTTAGAGGAGACTTGGTCCTTTGCTGCAGGCTTGTTTTGTACCTTTGCGTTATTCTTCACGGAATGACTTGTAGAGGAAGTGTTTTTGGTTGAAGGAGAAGTCTGTGTTTCAAAAGAGTTCGATACCTTGTATTTGGAGGGAATGATTATAGTCAGAAATTTGGTCACAGTCGGGACCTCGTACTGGGTGAAATGGTCCTTGTGCACTGAGATGCTTTTTTGGTTGCTGAGGCATATGTTGCGCCTACCAGCAGGAGTTGCCAATTTTCTGGCTTCTGGAAAGGAGATGTGTTTTTTTTTGTTTACTTTATTTTTAGTACTTCCTTTTCTAGTTTCCATGGCAGGGCAATCCCTGGATTTGGTCTCATGTTGTCCAGAACAATTTACACATTTACGCATTTGCGTTCCATGAGAGATTATTATAATTATCGGCATCCTGGCTCATAACCCGCCGCGGAGCCCAACAAGGGGGCGTCTTATGGGAGTGGATCTCCGACCTCCCAACGCCAGTGATACCAGGATGCGATACTCCGACATAAAATATACAACAAAGCATACAAAATGTCAGATTGAATCTATTAAGGGGGATATCGACCGGTAGCTGGGTTATAGTTAATAGGAGACAATTTGAATAAAAGAGTTTACGGAACACGGTATATGTGTGAAGACAGAAAAGGGAGAAAAGGAGTGGAAAGTAGGAGGCAAGTAAGTGGGACGAAAGCGAGTAAAAGCTAATCCAGCACCGGCAGAGGTATTAGCCGATTGAGGATACAGGACCAGTACCCAGCCCGTCTACCCCACAACTTAGGGCCAAAGTAGTGTGTTGGTCAGGGTCGACTTATATGTCAATATCCTGACAAGCCAACAAAGACCTCAGCCACCAGGATCCCCTCGTCGTAGAGATACTAGGGTCGCCACCCACAGCAAACAGGGCCCCGGAAATTTAGAAAGCTGGCTTCATATGCAAGGTTTAGACTATATATCAGGCCTCAATATCTTCGAAAATCTAAAAGGAGTAAAAAAATCCATAAGTAAACGTGACAAGAAAACAACAATAGAACTATTTTGTTCTTCAGAAACAGAAACAGTGTGTCTGAAATTAAGACAAATAACTCCATGTCTTCAAACATGGGACGTAAGGTGTACAATTACCTTCCATGAACAAATAATTAGGAATATTGATCTCGAACAAAACAGGTGTGAACATTTAGTTGCAAACAATGTTTATGCCATCCTGGCTAATGGATTAACCAAAAAAAATGTTGTTTACAGTTTTGAAAATTGTGGCATGGTATAAATCAACCATGCACCTTAAACTATGCCTTAGACTATACCTGACTTGATAGCTTGTTGTTCTGCATGTGCCTGAATTTACCAGATGTCTGATGTCTGTAGTTAATCATGCACCTTACATTTTGCCTGACTTAATGTATCTAATATTTACATCTCACTTATTATATATACATATATGCCATACTATCCTTAATTTCAAGAAATTATCAAGGAAATAAAATCAGTGTACATATGCAGATGAATTAAAAATAAGTAGTTAATGAGACGTTGAACAACAAAAAGCAATCGGAACACCTCTGATAATTCACGAATCATCTCTCGGATATATGTAGGTAGACGGGTTACCTCGGCCCTTTCCCTAAATGGGACTTCTTTTCAGACAGACGTCAAAACAAAGATGGCAGCTCGGGTGACAGCTCACTACTGTACGATGCCAGTAAAACTTCTGTTTGTGGCGTCTTCAAATTTAAATCATCCGATTTTAATTTACCCAGCACAGCAAACACGCAACTGTCAAACGATGACAGTGTTTATGTTTTGTGCGAACTACTTAGGCATATTCTTCTTCCGACTTCCGGCGAACAAAACGATCGTGATTTCATTAAGTTTTATTTCACCTGATACATCCGAGGGATGATTGTCCTGAAGACTGAAATACCCGAGGAGTTCCGATTGCAAAAAAAAGGTGCCAGAAATCCTAAAAAATGAAAACTTCTGTTTGTATGAAAACAAATCAATGCAATAACATAATATTTGTCCTTTAAAAGCATTACAGCTGCCATCACAGTTGCTCAAGAACGAACATTTTCTGCAATTTAACGACCACATTGGACCTGTTTCTTTTGGTCTTTTGATCGCTTTTTAGCAGAAATCTGACCAACATAAAACGTCTGCTAGAATAAATGTTCACATACAGGCTTTAGACCATTAGTTGACTGTATTGATTTCACAGTCAATTTCCTCACCAATAGGGATAAATAAATTGGGGAAATTAAATATTTAAACTCAATTATCTCAAAAAAGTTTTGATAAAATACAATGATTGAAATCGACATTTTATTAATTTAGGGCAATTGTGCAGTAATGTGTATGACTGAGACTCATTAATTTAGCTTATTTTTATCATCAATTAGAAGGCTAGAATTCATACTGATTTATTGCTATTTATTTACTAAGTAGCTTAGTATTTCGTATTCTATTGTGGTGGAACATATATATATTTATAAACTGCTACTTTTCCTGCTCTACTTTACTAAAAATGTAAATAGGTTTTACTTTTATCGGATTGCTTGGACTGTAATTAGCATTGTACGTTTTGGTTTAAATAAAAGCTGCCAGTATTTTATGTTATATTTACTTGACGTTGTCACTGGGAGTGTTTTGGTTAACGTGATAGTTCTTTTTCTTACCGTTGTACCTGTGCATGAGAAAACCATCAGGTGATCAGTTTTAGCACACAGACAATCCTTTTGTTGACCAATCAATAATTAGGGTTTTCTCAATGTTTGTTATAAGTAATCTCAGTGTCTTTAATTTAAACCTGACGTTTGTTAGCCTATGTCAAGTGTTGTTAGTGTTTTTTTTGTTGTTTTTTTTAATATGTTGAGTAATATTCAAAAGACCTTGTCAAAATGACACACATATATATATATATATATATATATATATATATATATATATATATATATATATATATATATATATATATATATATATATGTGTGTGTGTGTTTGTTTGTGTGTGTGTGGTGTGTGTGTGTGTGTGGTGTGTGTGGGTGTGTGTGTGTGTGGTGTGGTGTGTGTGGTGTGTGTGTGTGTGTGTGTGTGTGTGTGTGTGTGTGTGTGTGCAACTATCACAGACCCTTCTAATGTGTAATCTAACAAAAGCTTTATACCAAGCCACTTTTGTTTCCAGACTACAGGGCATGAATAATTTAGTTTCAACTTTCTGTATACTGGAGCTTTGAATTTAATTACTATATATCCATTCATTGATTATACTGAAAAGGACTGTGTGTTGAACGGTCGGCCTTATTTCATACATTTCAGTATATTTGGTAAGCATATATGTTTGTTGCAATTTTTAAAAAATGCCAAAGAGGAATGTGGGAACTAAAACAAGAGATTGTTGAATGCATGGTAAGGTTGATTTGTATGGCAGACAAAAGTGTCAACAGACATGTGAGTTTAATTCCCACACTCACATATTTAAACATATACAATTTGTTGTTGTTTTTTAAATTATCATGATCATGGTATGACCATAATCAATTATGTTAAATTTGTTTTTGTAGTTTCTTATCATTCTCTTGAGCTTCTTCTGGATTTCACGCCGGTTTAACTGCCACTCAATCTATAAGTAGAAAACAAATAACTTTAAGATAGCTGCAATGCCTTTTCTGCTCAAGTTATTTCCTTTTGGCCTTCGAAAGTTGTTTTAAATTATAAAAAATTATATTGTACATACAGTCATAAACAGTTGAATTCCAAATTTTAGGTGCAGATTGTATATAGGTTTTGCTTGATTCAGTTTATGGCTCCTGTGACATTGAAATACGTGTTTCTCTGAACGTGATAGAATTTTCAGCGATAGTTACACTCGACTTTTAAGTCATTAAACTAAACATTGAACACCGCTAATTACATTTGTACAATGAGGCAAATGCTTGTTAGAACAATAGCAGCATCTGTACTTTAGAATCAGATGACTTTGGTCGGAAAAGGATGTCTGTATATCAATAGTCTAAATGCCTTAATCTATGGTCTGTTTACTAATTATTAGTTTTGATCTAGAAGGTGACATACGTCGAATGCTCCGCGTCTGTGTACAATCGACTGATCAAAGCAAAATAAATCTACAAGGTTAAAACATCAACCTGACAAATCTTAAATAATCGATAAAATGCATTCACCATTTGTATAAAATTACAGTTCCTGTATTTGTATTTAAAATATTTATGTTTACTTAGGAAAGCGCAGAGCACTTATTTCTATGGAATGACTAGTATTTGAAAAAGCATGTAAAGTTTGGTGTAAATAATTCAGGATAAATGCTGTGCACACAGCTTGTACGAGTAGTTTCTTTGATTATGTACTATAGTAGTACACTCATTCCGTCTCGAGAGATTACAGACGTATAATAAAGTTAAAAAATAATGCATACAATGCTCTGGCTCATACCTTATCTAACGTTTGCAACCTCATGGGTAACTGTAAAACAAAATGTGTAAAATGTGTAAAATGCGATTATGACAATTTTACAAAAGCCTTGGATGTATGTTATTCTCCCAGCAATTTAATTGGTTACACAATGCATTTAAAATTGGAATACAATTCCTGATATTTGACACCACTAGGTGACAAAAGGATAAGACAGAAAACGTGAAACCCTGCATCACGAACTGAAGCAGAGGAATAATCATGTGTGTATCAATTTCTATTAAAGTAGGAGATTTCATTTTCAAATATTAATTAGAAGATGATACGAACTTAGACAGTGTAATTTGAAACAGAGTCAATTTTCCTATAAGTAGAATGTTAAATAAAGCAGAACATAATTGAGCAACCCGAGTAACATATATAATTAAGACATGAAAGTAGATACATGCATTTAGTCACCATGAAAGCTGTAGATAGAGAGCAATCATTGTCTTTTTCACTTCTTGCAAAATCACCTAATAATATTTGTGGATTTAATTAACACATTATTAGTTAATTCTGCCAATTAACTGATAATTAATTCTAAATGAACAATTTTGAAACATAGTTATTAGTTTTTCACATCTAACTGGATACCTGTCAAACAGACACTGGATTAGTACCTATATTAAATATGTTAACCAAAATAACTTATCAATTAACAAAATAGTGAAACTTCTCAAGTAGCACCCAGGTGGTGCTTAGCAGAGGTTATCACAGCCTTTAGGGGCAGATTTGAATGTATATGCTTTTACCGGTGTCTTATGGTAGTATGTATTGGCTATGTGTAGATTAACTGCAGGACGAGAGACCTTCAGGGTAGTTGCTTTATGTCTTACAGACTACATTAACACAGACTATCGTAAAAATGTCGAATTTTAATTTGACATAAATAGTCTGGGGTTTCGATTGAAGGTGTTTTAGAAATGTGAATCCTGAGACGAAAGACGAGAACGCTACTATTGAATGTTCTTATTGCTGTTAGACAGACACGAAATACACACACAATCAGCCATCATGTTCATTTCATACATAAACCTATCAGTTGAAGACAAATTAGGTTTAAATTGGAAAATAATTTTACAACGACTGAATGATCTTTTATTTAAAATGCATGGCTACTTTTTTCGAGGTTGTCTTAACTGGTAGTAATATCCATTCGCACTGTTGATAATTGTCTACATAGACGGTTAAATCCGTTTCTGGTATTTCTTGCTGAAGCGTGTCCGCGTTTACTTTCCTGCAGATGTATTGCCCTGTATACCTTGAAGCCTCTTTAAAATCTTGCCAAAATCGATAGGAGGGTATATTCCCTTCTTGGCATGAAGGGAGTATAGCTGTATTTTGGGCTGGGTAAATATCTCTTAATTCTAACCCCTTTTCCAAACATTGAACACTCAGATCTAAACGGAAACTAAAGCAAGCACTTAAAAGACCTGTGTATTCCACCTTTTGTCCTTATTTGAATTTACCTTAAACAAATTACGATGTCTTAGTGAAGATCGGACGTCGTAGTAGCACGTGACAACAAGAAACTTACTAACCTACCAACCAACCAACTTACTAAGTTACTACCTCCCTAACTTCTTGCCTAGATATCTATCTTAAAAGCTAACTAATTTTTGTTGTATGTTTATTTCTTTTCCAATGGAGATTAATGTCCTCTCCATGGTAATTTCATTTAAGTCACAAGAAATCATTCTGCAAGTTTACTTGTTGATATTCTTTTTTCTCAGTTTTCTTTTTAGTCTTACTAGGCACATCGGTAGCGGTGCTCTATTTTCTTGACGTCAGTAAAACAAGTAAAACGTCCATTAAACAAATAAAACAGCGTGTGTTTTAATAACAATAAAAAGAAATCACCGCGTCTTCCAAATCACGATTCCGTTTTTGTCAGGAAATTTCGTTAATGTAATTCTTGCCGGAAAGCAACTGTCAATGATGTTAAAAAATTCATTGAGACGGCTGCATTGTGAATAAACTCCGTTGCATGACATCAGTAGAATTAAAAAGGAAAACCGGTTCTGCCCCTGTTAGTATTGTTGTAGTTTGTAAATATTACGATTATAGGAGATTGTCTGCTGGTATACAGTGATTAGCTATAGGAGGATTGTCTGCTAGGATCTTCAACACAAAAACCAGTGAATGGTTGTTTGTTTTAGAGCTATTTATATTTAGTGACCAAGGCAAAAACAAATATTACAATGGATTTCTTGTCGAAAATGAATATAAAACACGCACTAAAACAAACAAAAAGCTTATTTTCAATGAATAACAACGGACGTACCGTGTTTTAAATCATTATTCGTGACCTCAATATAACTATAACAATCGTTTAGAGAGAGCCTGCCCACTTCCACTGAAAAATACTAGTAAGAATAGATTTTCTAATAGACAGGTCTTTCTGAAAGAAAAGAATTGAACATAAACAGCAAGCGGATTAGGGCATAAAGTTAATCATAATTATGAAACATTTTATGCGAAAAGAACCGTTTTACAAATGCCAGAAGGATTGATATTGTTCACTTTCATAACATGTTTCTCAATTTAGTTTCTAGACTTATTCCTGCAAGGGCCACAGGTTCACCATCACTTATAAGTAGTTTAGTTCAAGTGCATCTAGGTAGAGACACGCACGCACTTCAGGTCAGCTGGAACACCTTCCCGAAGTAAACTCTTCACCCCGACAAGAACTCGAACCCACGAACTAAGAAGCGAAGTCAGAGGATTTACACTCTACTACTCGGCCTACACATTAACAGTAATAAACGTCAGTATTAAGGCAAACGGGAATACAATATCTGAACGCTCGTTGGTTAAATGGCTCTTGTATGTAGCCTTCATCCGGATATAAGTTAATGAAGTATTGGTTTTAAGTCTGTACGTAAATATGTGCTTTTCGTTCCATGTGTGCATTTGTATTTGCGCGAACATTGTATTAACGCATGTGTTGCATTGTACAGTTACATGAATGGAAAGACACGCTGAATTGGGATTTTGTATATATATTTTGTGTGGTTTATTTGTGTTTTGGGATGAATCGTAGCAACGTCCACTTGTTATTGATGGAGGAAGACCCCAGAAAAGTGCTCAGGGCAAAACGACCATAGCGTCCCAAATAAGCAGGGAGGCCAACTTTCATGAACGATTATCCCCGAACCGGGACTCGAACCCACACGAGTGGCCAAGGTGTAAAAAATTAACATGTCGGCTAATTTTTTATTTATTATTTAATCTACACACAAAAAATATTCTGTTAACAAAAACTTCATCCAAATTTGTTGTGAATAAGACCGAATAAATAAAAACAACAGGGTGGGATGATAATGTTTTAAAGGTAACATTACAGTAAGGATCATACATTTACCATCATATTGTATTAAACGCAGTTAAAGTAATCAGTATAACAGAAACACATTGGTTAAACCGTAATTTTCTGGTTTAAAATTTGTAACCTAATACAAATGGGTGTTGATCTGTCTTTTCTTATTGTATTAAACATATACAAAGACAGATATAATGTTAACAAAAAGGCAATCTTTTGTCTATTGAATGATACTGAATCTAATTAACGTGGTGCGAAGTGGGATGATTCTGATCAAAATAGTCTTTCTCAAAGTCATTCAGTTAGTGTGTTTTCCTGATTCTCGAACACAATTTCCTATTTAAAAATATGCTTCTTTGCAACGCTACCTCTCATTTATAAATAAGGCTTCAATTTACAAAATTAATATCCTTAAAAATTAATAAGCTATCCTTACAAAACGCAGCTAATTTTCTTTTACTATTAAGTTTACTGCATATTCAGCATTCAAGTTTTATTAAAGAAGAACATTTCTTTTGAAATAAACAGGTGAAAAAATCACATGAGTTTATTGACTTGTTAATGACACAGCAAATCGTTTTAAATTGTTAAATTGAATCTTGCCTGGCGAAGACATTCAACTGCCTTGCATTCTTAGTATTTCGAAAAATATTCGGCTTTCTACTATACTATCATGAACAAATAACTCTGTTTCTTATTTATTTGTTTTGTGTGGTATTCTGTTCAAAAAGGCATTTAATAATGATTTAATATATCAATTTCAAGCGGAAAATTAAACTATCAGCGAAATATTCAGGCAGATATATTAATTGAACAGGTAGATAATAAAAAAGTCTTATCAAAATTACCACAGATATTAAATCTAAACTACCTTTAGACAAAGCAAAGGACAAACAGGGTAAATGTGACAAAAGTATAGAGACGGGACATGACACACAAAAAGAAAAAAACAGCAGTAACCGCCTTGGAAAGGTCAGACGGCATAAGGTCCGAGGTGCTTCAACCGGGTTTGTGGAGCGCTCCAACCTCGAACTTCCTGACGGTTTTTCTATCAAACGAACTGTGTAAATAAAAATGTCCCGTCAAAGTTGGACAATTAAATGTAAGCACCTGCATCGAGAGTTAAAACAGATAAAATTACGTAATATATAGACAAAAAGTAACTAGTTAATAAAAAAAACTATCAGCGTATATACACTACGTACAGTAGATAAAAGCATCGGCAACATAAAAGTTACAAATAAGAGTAGTTTGAAATAAAACAGCCACAGCGATGACGTATAAAAAGAACAATTTATTGACGTCATACAATGTTATCACGTCATATGCCAAAAGTGAGAAATTTAAATTAAAAAAAAACACACGGAAGAAATCATTGAATTTTATATCACAACCCAAACCAACAAAACAAAATGTAGTATTGTGAGAGGTTAATATGTAATAAGTTTCAAATAATATATCATACAAAGCCATCAAACTATCAAAGACTTTTATATGTATGTATTATTTTACAGATTCAAACTGCTGCTCCCTTAGTTTATTTTTAGAGATATATTTAGCATTCATTAACACTTTAGCGTAATTTGTTTTAGACTTTTTATTATGTTTTAATCACCTGCTTCAGAACCTCAAGCTATTGCAAACTATATTTAGTAGTTGCAAATATGTCATTTTATCCCATAACCTTTAATAATTAAACAGGTAACTTCAACGGACTTGATGTAATTTGAATTTTCACGATTTATTCGAAACAAACATGAATATTTTATTATTTACGAGAACGCTGCTAAAAGGTAGGGTTTCTAAGGCCCAAGGTATTCGACACGTTGATGTGTTTTGCGCTTCTAGGGTGCACCGCCTTTATCCTGCACTTTGCGGCCATCTTCATTGACCGCTTCCCACTGGCCCGTCACCAACATGGACTATATCCGCGAAACGCAACCGCACGGCACGGAGGATTTTCATTTGGATTGAGTTGATTTGCGTGTTTCGATTCCACCAATTTTATGCTTGGATAAAGGAAACGACACACGAACGGATTGACATCTGTATATGCATTGGAGTATGGAGATGTGTAGAATTTAAATTATATAGTATTGTATGTGTTTTAACACATTTGTCGTGTCAGGAAAACATATTACAGCAAGTATACGTCAATGCTAGATGGAAATGTTTCGACTTACGTTTGTATGGGTCCCTTGATGGTTGTAAAAATGTTATTTCAGGTCAACAGCATGCAGCTCTGTCTGGCTTCAACCTTACTTGGGATAACTCTATCACACACAATGGCATACGGGTGAAAATTCTGTGAACACAGTGTATATCGATAGTTATATATTTTGTGTAACAAAGTTATTGAAACAGTGAGTCATTTATATTAAAGACCTACCCCAAAATTCATAATGTATTTAAATAACGTTGTTCTTGCAATTTATAAATATATAAACAATTTACAGCAAAATTTTAAAAGAACACATAATCAAATTGCGAGCTTAATTGACTTATTAAATTACATAATTGAATGATTATTGCTATTAAAATTAATCACTCTGCAGCTGGATTGTTTGTGGAAAGTTTACCAATGCCTTGATCTCACCCATCTTTATCATCAGACCAGTTGATTTTATACACAACATAGGAATTGAGGATAAAACTATACTGAAAGCCATAACTATCTTTCTACTACATTATATTAAGAGTGGATGATGGGATAATTTAACAATAGTACATCAATTTTGCCTTTTTTGGTCTATTTCTAAAGAATAATGCATCAATTTCGCCCTTTTGTTTATTTCGAAGGGATACAACTTAAATATTATCCAATAAACACAATTCCTTTATCCACATATGACTTCTTAAAACATCAACAGTCAGCTTACCCCAAAAAAATCCAATATTAATCTAATTGCCCTTGAAAACCGGTATCAAACAAAGTAATCTTTGACAAATAAATCGATAACGAAAATGTTACTTGACGATCCTGTCTGTAAGCCGGCTTCGCTACAATGAAGTGTCGACATTTATATACACTTAAACATATTTAGTCACTGGTTGTCGAACAATAAGTTTTCATTATTTGTGTCTATTGCTCTCTGTCCACACTACTGTAGTGTTATGTCTGACAAAAAGCACAATATGGTCACATCAATGTTTTCACAGGTTGACATTTTTTTCTCGAAGTGACTCTCCTAAACGTTACTTCGCACACTGTCTGAAGATATACCTTATGATTTTAATATACGTAGGTAAATTTACGTATACCTTTTTGGACGCAGCACGTACTTATCATTTTTCTTTATCACCGTATTTTGACATTTCACAGTCGTTGACTTGCTCTTGAAATAAGATATACCTGGTAATGATGGAATCGCGATTAAATTTCAATGCTAAATTGACAATAAATAAAATCAGGATTACAATTGCAGTATAATGTCTTGACAATTGTTTTAATTACTTAAAAGCAACATTATTATTGCTCGATTGATAACCCCAGTATCAGTCTACATTCGGCACAACCATATTGTAACAGGCCTTCCAGGTGATGCCTAGTTCGTCGTTAGTTCCCTACCTCTAGTGTTTCTAAGTGTTGTGGATTTATCTTGATCCTCGCCCATCACCAAGACCCTGAGCTACCTGGGTCAGTATTCACCAAATATTCTTAAGTAAAATTGCTCAAGTCAATGCACAATATCTTCATTATGTATTTAGCTGCACGTCTGTATTTTTGCAGTACGCTTTAACTTTTGGCTTAGAATCACATTGAAACTTAAAAAAATCGTATTTTTATTGCTTTGTGACTTGGGCTTAAGTCATGACTTAGGCTTACAAATGGTTGATGAAAACAGACCCTAAATGCTTAGGATCTTTTGCGGTAAATGGCATTATGAACTGGTGACATAACTATCCGTATTAAACAAAAGTAAATACCTTACTCTTCTTTAGTTCAGATATAGTGATCACAGAAAGATAAGAAAGAGCGCTGGCTCCAGGTACGGAAGGCAATGGGTTCGAATCCGGGCTTCGACATACGTTGTTAAAAATGGTAGATTTACATTGCTAACTGTCAAGCAAATACCATGGTAGTTCCGCGAATGGTTGGCCCAGTGTCAGGATAATATGACTTGGTTTGGAATCATGCAATGTGTTCACGGCATACTATACACAATGAAGGCAGCACTATGTGGACACCGTCTCCAGATAACAGAAACACTGTTGGTAGGACGATACACCCAATGAACAAACAAACAGGAAGAGAGGACTTTACAAGCTTCAACCAGACAAAACACAGCAGTCCTTGTATAAGTTTCCTTATTAATGCTGAACCATGCTGAGAAACTACCACAATACATTTGTCAAAGCTCATTTTTGTTCTCTCTTAAGTTAACGCCTACATATACATGTATACCTTATCTGAATTATCACATAACTTCCTCTCTAGGAGTGACAAAAAGCAGCGACATAAATATCATATTTAGTTTGCTACATAAACTCACCTGAATAATAGCGCAGTGTTGTTTATGTATGCATACGCCTTATTTGTAAGAAACACTTATGACCGATTCCTGTTTTGGTTATGAATCAGTGGGATGTTGGCAGATTTACACAATTACAAAATTTATGGGCCAATTTGGAAAGCCAGAAGTAGATAGTATCGCTATATACAAACAATACAAAGTTAAACGTCCACATGGTTATTCCCTTTGGGAAGAACCTATTTTACACAGCATCAACAACAAAGCACATACCTTCCGATACATGTCTGGTTCATTATTGCTATTAATTTCTTTTTTACAGCGGAGGTATCAATTAAAACATCGGGACAAACTTCGGCCACTAAGTATACAATGACAAAGAAAGATAAATCTATCCAAATATGGAAAACAAAGTATTTCAAGATGTAATGTGATATAATTATACATGAAATTTTACATTTGTGCTTAATTGATATTGTTTTCATGAAACTCGTCAACTGAAACAAATATGGCGTTCGGCAGAACCTCGCGTCATATTATTTCAGTAAACTTTATATAGAATCAATATTAAATTACCCCTTATATAAGATCTTCTTTATAGATAATTAAATATCTGAGATTAACTTCTATACCTAAAGTAAATATTATATATGCATGCTTGACTAATAGGGCTACTTTACCAAAATTTTCGAATTTGAGCCTACCACAATATGGCGTCTCAAGCAACTTAGCTATTTCATTTCCAGAATATATTTAAATATATATATTGTTTCAAGTCGTGTCTGTGTCGTGACACTTAATGAAGGAGCGAATTATTTGTTACAAATATAAAATATGTCAATCTGTTCTGCAACAAGTCAATAAAATTCACTATACGTTTTAAGAAGTGCTTCAATCACGTTTTCGAAATGTTTGGCCTAGGAATATCTTTAAATTTGTTTACTTGTTTTATTCTTTGTGTAAGTTATCGAAAAGGTACATTTTACAATTCCTGATATCTGAAGCAATATTTTATTTCCAATAAATGACAAACAACAGTAACATCAACCAATATTGGATTTTTCTTTCTTTTAAATGTAATAATCTTTTCTAAAACGTTAAACAATAATATTATAAAAGCTGTAATAAAGAGATATAACCAACATCAACGTCTGCTCTAATCAATGCTAATATAAAGGTAATTAGCTATTAATTAACTGATGGTTTGAATTAACAGTCCCTTGCTTTGCCACTAAAAACAATTATATGGGGGAAATTTAATATATAAAATCAATTAACTCATACGAATTTCCCTAAAGTACACTGATCGATCTATGAAGTGCCATATTATTCATTTTTATGCAGAATCACTGTGCCTGTTCCAATTTTTTCAACAAAATTAGTAAATTTTACTATCATTTTTTACAATGTTCTTTTTTTAAAATTGTATGTTTATCTTTATTTGGGACGACCGTGGCCGAGCAATTAGAATCTCCTGTATGACATGTAACCTCGCAGCCCATTACTGCTTAGGTTCGAGTCCCGGTCGGGGCAAAAACGACAGGAAAACCAAGCGAGCTGAAAACAGATGCAATTAGCCACTGGCACACATATCGCCATAGCGCCTGAACGTCATAACAATTAAAATCTTTGGTATTGAAACATATATTAATTGCTTATCTATGTTTTAAAGTATATAGCCATATGATATGAAAATGTTTACCGCCAACTCACTTTAACCCTATCGTAGAACAGTTATAACACCAAAAATACTGAAAACAGTGAGGACACTCTATAAACTGAATTTTATTTCTAGTGGAACACAGCATCTGTACCTTTCCAAATCGTTTATCTTTCTATATGTTTGCTCTCATCCGCAGGTATCTGCTTTACAAAAGATTGTCTCCCGATGTTCTTTTTTGTGCGAGATAATGGTCGTTTTACGCCAACACATGCTGTAACGATATCCCGGTGGTCAGCAGCCATTTGTCTTTATTATTCCAAAGCTAAGACAGACACCAAAATAATCACGGCATCGTGAGACCACCGCTACTAAAATGGTTGCTGTCAACATCATGATAGCACGCCCGTATGTCTTCTTTGTTGAAATTATTGAGTTTTCTCGTAATTGGGAAAATCAAGCAATTACATAAACTAATTAAGACCCACAGTTATTTCGAGATTTCCTAATTTACTTGAAAGCGACAAAGAAAAACTTCCTCCAGAATAATTTTCGCCGATAAATCATGCATGATTACAACAATGGTAATTCCTATGGCGGTTGTGGCGCGGTTTGTACTGCCTTTGAATGCATATTGTTATCAATTAAGCTTACTATCTTATAAAGCAGACTGTAAAATTGTTTGTTTGTTTTGTTGTTGTTTTTCTTTGTTTGTTTATTTTGTTGTTTTTTTTTGGTTTTTCGTTTTGTTGTTGTTTTGTTTTTGTAAGGGAAAGTGACTCGTTAAGTCCTTATTATAACAAAAAAAACCAACAAGAAACCGGTAATGAATGCCAGCAGTTGGTTCGGGCAATGTATCTCTATTTACAAAAAAAAATAAAACAGAAAAAAGAGTAAACAAGACTCGGATAATATTGATTAAAACCATTTTATCAATTTCACTGTCGCAAGTCATGACATCTGGTTCATTTTTAAACAGCGAGTAACACTTTAGAAACTGTATGCCCCTATCAAAACATCCATCGCACGTTTTGACATCTGGCTTATGGTTAAACATCGTGTAACACTTTAGAAACTGTATGTCCAAATAAGAACATACATCGCGTGTCATGACATCTTATTTACGGTTAAAAAGCGAGTAACAGTTTAGAAACTGTGTGTCACTACCAAAGCATCCCCGTTGTGTGCCATGCCATCTGATTTACGGTTAAACAGCGAGTAACACTTTAGAAAGTGTATGTCCCTATCAAAACATCCCCATCGTGTGCCATGATATCTGTGTTTTGGTCCAATTGTGGGTAACGCTCTAGGGTAGTTATCACGTCGTCAGTTAACGCTACTTTTACGAACATTTGCAATTGGTTAATGGTATAACAGGGAGTGTCGCTCTATTTATGTCAAGTCCTTTATAACCAACATTCTCTTATGTCATGACATATGTTTCTGGTTCAACCGCCATCAACGTTTTAGGAATGTTGTTTGTTCAATCATCATTTATCATTAAGGTAGCGTCTCATTACGTTTGTGTTTTATCAAGGAAGGATACAGTATTTTCCCTCAGACCATTTGTGTGTGTTTTAATTACAAACTTTTACAACATGTTCTGCGTTGAATAGTGTCTTTTTTCTTGAATTATAATATTTGCATTATTTTTACGGAATTATTTTACAGGTCCATAGGGATATATGTGAATTACAAAAGTGCAAATATAATATAAACTTTCAAATGCTTTAGATATATTTTTAAAGTTTAACCTTTTCTATACATATCTTATTATTTTTATGTTATGATATGTTATTAATGACACACACAGTATTCTTTCTTTTTTTCTCTCTTTCTCTCTTACACTTTCTCCTTCTCTCTCTATCTCTTCTTCTCAATATATTACATTACATGATTAAATGTATCAAGGTATCTAAGATTAAGAAGCGTCTGTTCTTGACATATAATCATTAGTGCTGGTCCAAACAAAATACATAAAAACGCTATATAAGACATAGCGCTTAAAAACTATATCTATCTAGTTAAAAGTTAATCAATTTAGTGAAATGTGTTTCAGTTAAAGATTTACGCGATAATGTATAGTCTCTATTTATTACCTTGGTTATCAAACGCCTTAAATGTTACTTTTATCTTCTGATCTATATTTCGGAAATTTAGAAAGGTGGCTTCATATGCAAGGTTTAAACTATATATCAGGCCTCACTATCCTTCGACAATCTAAAAGGAGTAAAAATCCCACTAAGTAACCGTGACGGAAAAACAATAATAGAACTAGTTTTGTTCTTCAGAAACAGAAACAGTGTGTCTGAAATTAAGACAAATATCTTCATGTCTGCAAACATGGGTCGTAAGGTGTACAATTACCTTCCATGAACAAATAATTAGGAATATTGATCTTGAAGGAAACTTGTGTGAACATTTAGATGCAAACAATGTTTATGCCATCCTGGCTAATGGATTAACAAAAAATGTTGTTTACAGTTTTGAAAATTGTGGCATGGTATAAATCAACCTATGCACCTTAAGCTATGCCTTAGACTATACCTGACTTGAGTGCATGTTGTTCTTCATTTGCCTGAATTTACCAGATGTCTGATGTCTGTAGTTAATCATGCACCTTACATTTTGCCTGACGTAATGTATATAATATTTACATCTCACTGATTATATATACATATATCTGTCATACTATCCTTAATTTCAAGAAATTATCGTGGAAGAAAAATCAGTCTACATGTATTTATGCAAATGTAATTAAAAATATAGAGTTAAATGCCAGAAATCCTGAAAAATGAAAGCTTCTGTTTGTATATAAAAGAAATAAATGTAATAAAACAAAAATTCTCCTTTAAAAGCATTACAGTTGCCATCATAGTTGCTACAAAACGAACATTTTCTGCATTTTAACGACCAAATGACATTGGACCTGTATCTTTTGGTCTTTTGATCGCTTTTAAGCATGAATATTTCTCTAAGACGCGAGAACAAATTCATCATTATAACCCTGATATAGAAATCTGATCAACATAAAACGTCTGCTAGAGTAAATGTTCACATACAGGCTTTAGGCCATTAGTGCACTGTATTGATTTCACAGTGAATTTCCTCATCAATAGAAAGTAATATTTTGGGGAAACTTAAATATTTTAACTCACTTATCTCGAAAAGGTTTTGATAAAATATAATTATTGAAATCGACATTTAATTAATTTAGGGCAATTGTGCAGTAATGTGTATGATTGAGACACATTAACTTCACTCATATTTATCATTAATTAGAAGGCTAGAATTCATACTGATTTAGTGCTAATTATTTAGTAAGTAGCTTAGTATTTTCGTATTGTATTGTGGTGTAACATATATAATTTTCTAAACTGCTACTTTTCCTGCTCTACTTTACTTAAAATGTATATAGTTTTTACTTTTATCGGATTGCTTGGACTGTAAATTGGCATTGTACGTTTTGGTTTAAATAAAAGCTGCCAGTATCTTATGTTATATTTACTTGACGTTGTCACTGGGACTGTTTTGGTCAACGTGATAGTTCTTTTTCTTACCGTTGTACCTGTGCATGAGAAAACCATCAGGTGATCGGTTTTAGCACACAGACAATCCTTTTGTTCACAATCCATTGTTAAGTTTTCTCAATGTTTGTAATGACTCATCTCAGGGACTTTGTCGATTTAGTTTTAACCTTGACGTTTGTTTGCCTCTGTCAAGTGTTGTTGTTTTGTGTGTGTGTGTTTATATATGTTGTGTAATAGTCAAAAGACCTTGTCAAAATGACAAAATGAAATATATATAAATGTGTGTGTGTGTGTGTGTGTGTGTGCGTGCGTGTGTGTGTGTGTGTGTGTGTGTGTGTGTGTGTGTGGTGTGTGTGTGTGTGTGTGTGTGTGTGTGTGTGTGTGTGTGTGTGTGTGTGTGTGTGTGTGTGTGTGTGTGTGTGTGTGTGTGTGTGTGTGTGTGTGTGTGTGTGTGTGTGTGTGTGTTTCCAGACTACAGGACATGAATAAGTTGGTTTCAACTTTCTGAATACTGGGCCTTTGAATTAAGTTATTTATATACCCATTCAGTGAATATGCTGAAAAGGAATGTGTGTTGAACGGTGGTCCCAATTCCATACATTTCGGTTATATTTGGTAAGAATATTTGTTTGTTGCAATTTTAAAAAAAAATGCCAAAGAGAACTGTGTGAACTAAAACAAGGGATAGTTGAATGCATGGTAAGGTTGATTTGTATGGCAGACAAAAGTGTCAACAGACATGTGAGTTTAATTCCCTTACTCACATATTTTAACATATACAATTTGTTGTTGTTTTTAATTATCAAGATCATGGTATGACCATAATCAATTATGTTAAATTTGTTTTTGTATTTTCTAATCATTCACTTGAGTATACGGGTTTCTTCTGGATTTCACGCCGGTTTAACTGCCACACAATCAGTAAGTAGAAAACAAATAACATTTAAGATAGCTGCAATGCCTTTTTTTTTTTTGCTCAAGTTATTTCCTTTTTAGTCTTCGAAAGTTGTTTTAAATTATAAAAAAAATATATTGCACATACAGTCATAAAACAGCTGAATTCCAAATGTTAGGTGCAGATTGTATGTAGTTTTTGCGTGATTCACGGAGTTTATGGCTCCTGTGACATTGAAATACGTGTTTCTCTGAACGTGATAGAATTTTCAGCGATAGTTAAACTCGGGTTTCAAAAGTCATTAAACTAAACGTTGAAAACCGCTTGTTGGAACAATAGCAGCATCTGTACTTTAGAATCCGATGTCGGAAAAGGATGTCTTTATATCAAAAGTCTTAATGCTTTAATCTATGGTCTGTTTACTAATTATTAGTTTTAATCTAGAAGGTGACATCCGTCGAATGCTCCGCGTCTGTGTACAATCGACTGATCAAAGCAAAATAAATCCACATGGATAAACATCAACCTGACAAATCTTAAACAATCGATAAAAATGCATTCACCATATGACAAAATTAGAGTTCCTGTATTTGTATTTAAAATATTTTTGTTTACTTAGGAAAGCGCAGAGCACTTATTTCTATGGAATGACTAGTATTTGAAAAAGCATGTAAAGTTTGGTGTAAATAATTCAGAATAAATGCTGTGCACACAGCTTGTAGGAGTAGCTTGTTTGATTATATACTATAGTAGTACACTCATTCCGTCTCGAGAAATTATAACTTCTTGCAATGTCTAATAATTGCATGTTTTCATCTTAACAATATGAATTTATTAATATAAAATATAGACGTTATCTGCCCATCTTATCACCGCATATCTGACGACGTGTACATCATAGAACAATCTACCGTGTAATGTCTAAGCACACATACATGTTTCACCAAAACAATATGCTACAAGGCATTCTACCAGTTTATCCTTGATAAGAGGACACTTAATTCTTAGCTTAATTTGAGCAGTTCTGAATGACAGTTCCCTTAAAACACGACTGTCATTCATTAGAAATGACCCCATTCTTCGATTGTCTTTATTCGTGAGCCCGTATTCATTTACCATTCTTAAGCCACGACTTAAGCCCAAATCATGGTTTTCGTACCAACAAAAATTAGATCGTTTATGAAGTTGTAATTGACTTTAAGCTGAAAGGAACAAAGATAAAGTGCCATACAAAAATACAGACAGGTTGCAAAATGCATAATGAGGATATTGTTCATTGAATGCCATGACAAGAATAGTTTGTTAATACTAGCTACAGACAGACATAGATAAATTTAATAATTGTCATTCATTACATTCGATTAGACATTCGACTAAAAATACAAACTTTTTTATTTTTTAACTTCATTTTCTATAGCATATTATTCCTAAGAGGAAAAGAAACCCTTATGTACACGATCAATAATGTTGCTTCAAGGTCAGAAGTATGAGACTTGTTACACAGCTAAATTGTTAACTTAGTTTCATTTGTCTACAGTCGTGTGCAACACTCAAGTCTTAATTAAAATTTAAATGAAAACCTTTGTACTAAGAACATTTGTTATATGCTTGCTTAAACATTTAGCTTCTTGGTGTCCAAAACGTTACTTACTAGCTGCACAATAAACGCGATTAACTGGAGAACTATATAAGCCGTTGGTGGCCATGTCAATAACAGTTACAACAGGTGATATATCAAAAGAGATGAAGTTGTCGGCATTAAGGGGAGGCTTGTCCTGAGAGTTCAAAGGCACTGCCAAATAATGACGAATGTGGCTCATTTGGTACAAATTGCTCTTACAAAAGACATGTTATGACTCCTATTGAGTGTTGTTTTATTTGTTACAATCAACAACATACAATCAAATTATTCAAAACCTACTTCTAAAATATATTGTTTATTCACATCACTTGCTGTGTTTATAATTATTGTTTGTATTCACATGGAAAAGAATTATATCGTTGAAGGTTAGGTATTTCATTAATACCCATGCTTCATAAACAAGTACAGACGTATAATAAAGTTAAAAAATAATGCATACAATGCTCTGGCTCATACCTTATCTAACGTTTGCGACCTCATGGGTAAATGTAAAACAAAATGTGTAAAATGTGTAAAATGCGATGATGGCAATTTTACAAAAGCCTTGGATTGTGTGTAAGTTATACTCCCAGCAATTTAATTGGTTAAACAATGCATTTAAAATTGGAATACAATTCCTGATATTTGACACCACTAGGTGGCAAAAGATTAGACAGAAAACCTGAAAACCTGCATCACGATCTGAAGCAGAGGAATAAGCATGTGTGTATCAAAGTAGGAGATTTCATTTTCAAATATTAATTAGAAGATGATACGAACTTAGACAGTGTACTTTGAAACAGAGTCAATTTTCCTATAAGTAGAATGTCAAATAAAGCAGAACATAATTGAGTAACCCGAGTTACATATAACTAAAACATGAAAGTAGATACATGCATTTAGTCACCATGAAAGCTGTAGATAGAGAGTAATCATTGTCTTTTTCACTTCTTGCAAAATCACCAATAATATTTGTGGATTTAATTAACACATTATTAATTAGTTTTGCCAATTAACTGATAATTATTTCTATATGAACAATTATGAAACATAGTTATTTTTTCACACCTAACTGGATACCTGTCAAACAGACACTGGATTAGTACTTTTATTAAACATGTCAACCAAAATGACTTATCAATTAACAAAAAAGTGAAATTTCTCAGTAGCACCCAGGGGGTTGCTCAGCAGAGGTTATCACATCCTTTAGGGGCAGATTTGAATGTATATGTTTTAATCAATGTCTTATGGTAGTATGTATTGGCTATGTGTAGAATAACTGCAGGACGAGAGACCTTCAGGGTAGTTGCTTTATGTCTAACAGACTACGTTTACACAGAATATCGTAAAAGTGTCGAATTTTAATTGGACATAAATAGTCTGGGGTTTCGATTAAAGGTGTTTTAGAAATGGGAATCTTGAGACGAATGACTTCAGAACGTTACTATTGAATGTTCTTATTGCTGTCAGGCAGACATAAAATACACACACGAACAGGCATCATGTTCATTTCATACATAAACATATCGGTTGTAGACAAATTAGGTTGAAAGTGGAAAATAATTTTAAAACGACTGAATGATTTTGTTTTTAAAATGCATGGCCACGTTTTTCAAGGTTGTCTTAACTGGTAGTAATATCCATTCGCGTTGTTGATAATTGTCTACATAGACGGTTAAAATACGTGTCCGCGTTTACGTTCCTTTCAGATGTATTGCCCTGTATACCTTGAAGTCTCTTTAAAATCTTGTCAAAACCGATAGGAGGGTATATTCCCTTCTTGGCATGAAGGGAGTATAGCTGTATTTTGGGCTGGGTAAATATCGCTTAACTTCTAACGCCTTTTCCAAACATTGACCATTCACATCTAAACAGAAACTGAAGCAAGCACATGAAGGACCTGTGTATTCCACCTTTTGTCCTTAATTGAATTTTCCTTTAAACAAATTACGATGTCTTAGTGAAGGCCTGTTAAGGTAGTTTCAACTTATATCAAACTAGTTTTCCACATCACATCAATGTACGAGCATATTGACCTTTACTGGAATCGGACATCGTAGTAGCATGTGACAACGAGAAACTTACTAACCTACCAACCAACCAACTTACTAAGTTACTACCACCATAACTTCTTGCCTAACTAACTGTCTAATTAACTAACTAATTTTTGTTGTATGTTTATTTCTTTTCCAATGACGATTAATGTTCTCTCTATGGTAATTTCATTAAAGTCACAAGAAATCATTCTGCCAGTTTACTTGTTCATATTCTTTTTTCTTAGTTTTCTTTTAGTCTTACTAGGCATATCGGTAGCCGTGCTCTATTTTCTTTGCGTCAGTAAAACAGAAAAGAAATCCGGTGCTACCCCTGTAAGTTTTGTTGTAGTTTGTAAATATTACGAATATAGGAGATTGTCTTCTGGAATCGGCAAGTCTTATTCGTAAGACATAATATTAAAGATAATTTTTAATTTTACAACACATTATCGGGACAACATTTGTAGAAAAGACATGAGTGGCTTTATGGGACTAATACACATGCTTATGGATGTAACCAATTTCAGCCTCAATTGTTGATTGTATCAATAATAAATATGATGTCTTCTATTATGAAAAGCTTTGGCGCAATTATTAGAATAAGTGGCGATAGAGACGTTTTGGCCCGCTGTGAATAGAGAGATATTCAATGTCTGTTTAGCCAGTTGTGTTTTTGCACTCGGTAAGACTTCATCATATAATTGCAGTAACTTTATCGAGTGGAGAATTTAGAAACGCGAAACACAAAACAGTTAATGTTTAGGACTATTTATATTCAGTTGACAAGCAAACAAATATTACAATGGATTTCTTGTCGAAAATGAATTAAAACACCACAAAAAAACAGATTATTTCAATGAAATAACAACGACGACGTGTTTAAAATTCATTATTCGTGACCTAAATATAAATATAACAAATCGTTTAGAGAGAGCATGCCACTCCACTGAAAGATACTAGTAAGAATAGATTTTCTAATAGACAGGTCTTTCTGAAAGAAAAAAAAATTGAGCATGAACAGCAAGCGGATTAGGGCATAAAGTGCATCATAATTATGAAACATTTTATGCGAAAAGAACCGTTTTACAAATGCCAGAAGGATTAATATTGTTCACTTTCATAACATGTTTCTCAATTTAGTCTCTAGCCTTATTTCTACAAGGGCCACAGTTTCACCATCACTTATAAGTAGTTTAGTTCAAGTGCATTTAGAAAACACTGCAGCAACAAGGTCATTATAATGACGTCTATTTTTATTTTATTTTTTTTTTTGTGGCAGAAGACCCTCAGACAAATGACTAGGTAGAGACACGCATGCACTTCAGGTCAGCTGGAACACCTTCCCGAAGTAAACTCTTCACCCCGACAAGAACTCGAACCCACGAACTAAGAAGCGAAGTCAGAGGATTTACACTCTACTACTCGGCCTACACATTAACAGTGTTAAACGTCAGTATTAAGGCAAACGGGAATACAATTTCTGAACGCTCGTTGGTTAAATGGCTCTTGTATGTAGCCTTCATCCGGTTATAAGTTAATGAAGTATTGGTTTTAAGTCTATATGTAAATATGTGCTTTTCGTTCCATGTGTGCATTTGTATTTGCGCGAACATTGTATTAACGCATGTGTTGCATTGTACAGTTACATGAATGGAAAGACACGCTGAATTGGGATTTTGTATATATATTTTGTGTGGTTTATGTGTGTTTTTGGGATGAATCGTAGCAACGTCCACTTGTTATTGATGGAGGAAGACCCCAGAAAAGTGGTCAGAGAAAACGACCATAGCGTCCCAAATAAGTAGGGAGGCCAACTTTCATAAACGTTTATCCCCGAATCGGGACTCGAACCTACACGAGTGGCCAAGGTGTAAAAAAATAACATGTCGGCGAATTTTGTATTTATTATTTAATCTACACACAAAAAATATTCTGTTAACAAAAACTTCATCCATTTTGTTGTGAATAAGACTGAATAAATAAAAACAACAGGGTGGGATGATAATGTTTAAAAGGTAACATTACAGTAAGGATCATACATTTACCATCATATTGTATTAAACGCCAGTAATCAGTATAACAGAAACACAATTTAAACGTAATTTTCTGGTTTAAAATTTGTTACCTCCTACAAATGGGGGTTGATCTTTCTTTTCTTATTCTATTAAACATATACAAAGACAGATATAATGTTAACAAAAGGGCAATCTTTTGTCTATTGAATGATACTGAATTTAATTACCTCTGCGTGGTGTAGAGTGGGATGATTCTGATCAAAATAGTCTTTCTCAAAGTCATTCAGTTAGTGTGTTTTCCTGATTCTCGAACACAATTTCCTATTTAAAAATATGATTCTTTGCAACGCTTCCTCTCATTTTTAAATGAGGCTTCAATTTACAAAATTAATTTGCTTTAAAATTACTAAGCTATTCTTATAAAACGCAGCTAATTTTCTTTTACTATTTAGTTTACTGCATATTCAGCATTCAAGTTTTATTAAAGAAGAACGTTTCTTTTGAAATAAACAGGTGAAAAAATCACATGAGTTTATTGACTTGTTAATGCCACAGCAAATCGTTTTAAATTGTTAAATTGAATCTTGCCTGGCAAAGACATTCAACTGCCTTGCATTCTTAGTATTTCGAAAAATATTCGGCTTTCTACTATACTATCATGAACAAATAACTCTGTTTCTTATTAATTTGTTTTGTGTGGTATTCTGTTCAACAAGGCATTAAATATTGATTTAATATCTCAATTTCAAGCGGAAATTAAACTACCAGCGAAATATTTAGGCAGATATATTATTCAAACACGTAATTAAGAAAAAGTCTTATCAAAATTACCATAGATATTTAAATCTAAACTACCTTTAGACACAGCAAAGGCAAACAGGGTAAATGTGACATCTAAACGAACAGTGTAAATAGAAATATTCCGTCAAAGTTGGACAATTAAAAGTAAGCACCTGCATCGAGAGTTAAAACAGATAAAATTACGTAATATATAGAACAAGAAAGGAATTGCTAATAAAAAAACTATCAGCGTATGTACACTACGTACAGTAGATAAAAGCATCGGCAAAATAAAAGTTACAAATAAGAGTAGTTTGAAATAAAACAGCCACAGGGATGACGTTTAACAAGAACAATTTATTGACGTCATACAATGTTATCACGTCATATGCCAAAAGTGAGAAATTTAAATTAAAAAAAAACACACGGAAGAAATCATTGAACATAACCCAAACCAACAAAACAAAATGTAGTATTGTGAGGAGGTCATATGTAATAAGTTTCAAATGATATATCATACAAAGCCATCAAACTATCAAATACTTTTAAATGTATGTAGTATTTTACAGATTTAAACTGCTGCACCCTTTAGTTTATTTTTAGAGATATATTTAGCATTCATTAACACTTTAGCGTAATTTGTTTTAGACTTTTTATTATGTTTAAATCACCTGCTTCAGAAGCTCAAACTATTGCAAACTATATTTAGTAGTTGCAAAAATGTCATTTTATCCCATAACGTTTAATAATTAAACAGGTAACTTCAACCGACTTGATGTAATTTGAATTTTCACGATTTATTCGAAACAAACATGAATATTTTATTATTTACGAGAACGCTGCTAAAAGGTAGGGTTTCTAAGGCCCAAGGTGTGTGACACGTTGATGTGTTTTGCGCTTCTAGGGTGCACCGCCTTTATCCTGCACTTGCGGCTATCTTCATTGACCGCTTCCCGCTGGCCCGTCACCAACATGGACTATATCCGCAAACGCAACCGCACGGCAAGGAGGATTTTCATTTGGATTGGGTTGATTTGCGTGTTTCGATTCCACCAATTTTAGTGCTGGGAGAAAGGACAACGACACAGGAACGGATTGACATCTGTATATGCATTGGAGTATGGAGATGTGTAGAAATTAAATTATATAGTATTGTATGTGTTTCACACATTTGTCGTGCCAGGAAATCATATTACAGCAAGTACACGTCAATGCTAGATAGGAAATGTTTCGACTTATGTTTGTATGGGTCCCTTGATGGTTGTAAAAATGGTATTTCAGGTCAACAGCATGCAGCTCTGTCTGGCTTCAAGCTTACTTGGGATAACTCTATCACACGCAATGGCATAACAGTGAAAATTCTTTGAACACAGTGTATATCGATAGTTATATATTTTGTGTAACAAAGTTACAGAAACAGTGAGTCAGTTTATATTAAAGACCTACCCCAAAATTCATAATGTAATTAAATAATGTTGTTCTTGCAATTTATAAATATATAAACAACTTACAGCAAAATTTTAAAAGAACACATAATCAAATTGCACGAATTATAAACATCGTGTTTATTTTAATCGAGCTCAATTGACTTATTAAATTACATAATATTAATCACTCTGCAGCTGGATTGTTTGTGGAAAGTTTACCAATGCCTTGATCTCACCCATCTATATCATCAGACCAGTTGATTTTATACACAACATAGGAATTGAGGATAAAACTATACTGAAAGCCATAACTATCTTTCTATTTCATTACATTAAAAGTGGATGATGGGATTTTTTAATAATAATGCACAAATTTTACATTTTTTTGTCTATTTCTAAGGAATGAAACTTAAATATTATTCAATAAACACAATTCCTTTATCCACATATGACATCTTAAAATATCAACAGTCTGCTTACCCCAAAAAAATCCAAAGAAAATCTAATTGCCCTTGAAAACCGGTATAAAACAAAGTAATCTTTGACAAATAAGTCGATAACGAAAATGTTACTTGACGATCCTGTCTGTAAGCCGGCTTCGCTACTATGAAGTGTCGACATTTATATACACTTATACATATCCAGTCACTGGTTGCCGAACGATAAGTTTTCATTATTTGTGTCTATTACTCTCTGTCCACACTACTGTAGTGTTATGCCCGACAAAAAGCACAATATGGTCACATCAATGTTTTCACAGGTTGACATTGTTTTCTCGAAGTGACTCTCCTAAACGTTACTTCGCACACTGTCTGAAGATATACCTTATGATTTTAATACACGTAGGTCAATTCACGTATACTTTTTTGGACGCAGCACGTACTTATCATTTTTCTTTATCACCGTATTTTGACATTTCACAGTCGTTGACTTGCTCTTGAAATAAGATATACCTGGTGATGATGGAATCGCGCTCAAATTTCAATGCTAAATTGACAATAAATAAAATCAGGATTACAATTGCAATATAATGTCTTGACAATTGTTTTAAATACTTAAAAGCAACATTATTATTGCTCGATTGATAACCCCATTATCACTCTACATTCGACACAACCATATTGTAACAGGCCTTCCAGGTGATGCCTAGTTCGTCGTTAGTTCCCTACCTCTAGTTTTTCTAAGTGCTGTGGATTTATCTTGATCCTCGGCCATCACCAAGACCCTGAGCTACCTGGGTCAGTATTCACCAAATATTCTTAAGTAAAATTGCTCAAGTCAATGCACAATATCTTCATTATGTATTTAGCTGCATGTCTGTATTTTTGCATTACGCTTTAACTTTTGGCTTAGAATCACATTGAAACTTCAAAAAATCGTCTTTTTATTGCTTTGTGACTTTGGCTTAAGTCATGACTTAGGCTTAAAAATGGTTGATGAAAACAAACCCTAATTGCTTACGATCTTTTGCCGTTAATGGCATTATGAACTGGTAACATAACTATCCGTATCAAACAAAAGTAAATACCTTACTCTTCTTTAGTTCAGATATAGTGATCACAAAAAGATGGGATAGAGCGCTGGCTCCATGTACGGGAGGCCACGGGTTCGAATCCGGGCTTCGACTTGCTAACTGTCAAGCAAATACCATGGTAGTTCCGCGAATGGTTGGCCCAGTGTCAGGATAATATGACTTGGTTTGGAATCATGGAATATGTTCACGGCATACTATACACAATGAAGGCAGCACTATGTGGACACCGTCCCCAGATAACAGAAAAACTGTTGGTAGGACGATACACCCAATAAACAAACAAACAGGAAGAGAGGACAATACAAGCTTCAACCAGACAAAACAAGAGCAGTCCTTGTATAAGTTTCCTTATTAATGCTGAACCATGCTGAGAAACTACTACAATACATTTGTCAAAGCTCATTTATGTTCTCTCTTTAGTTAACGCCTAAATATACATGTATACCTTAGCTGAATTATCACATAACTTCCTCTCTTGGAGTGACAAAAAGCAGAGACATAAATATCATATGTAGTTTGCTACATAAACTTACCTGAATAGTAGCGCAGTGTTGTTTATGAATGCATACGCCTTATTTGTAAGCAACACTTATGACCGATTCCGGTTTTGGTTATGAATCAGTGGGATGTTGGCAGATTTACACAATTACAAAATTTATGGGCCAATTTGGAAAGCCAGAAAGAGATAGTATCGCTATATACAAACAATACAACGTTAAACGTCCGCATTGTTATTCCCTTCGGGAGAACCTATTTTGCACAGCATCAACAACAAAGCACATACCTTCGAAAACATGTCTAGTTCATTATTGCCATTAATTTCTTTTTTACAGCGTAGGTATCAATAAGAACATCGGGGTAAACTTCGGCCACTAAGTATATAATGACAAAGAAAGATAAATCTATCCAAATATGGAAAACAAAGTATTTCAAGATGTAATGTGATATAATTATACATGAAATTTTACATTTGTGCTTAATGGATATTGTTTTCATGAAACTCGTCAACTGAAACAAATATGGCGTTCGGCAGAACCTCGCGTCATATTATTTCAGTAAACTTTATATATAGAATCAATATTAAATTACCCCTTATATAAGATCTTCTTTATAGATAATTAAATATCTGAGATTAACTTCTATACCTAAAGTAAATATTATATATGCATGCTTGACTAATAGGGCTACTTTACCAAAATTTTCGAATTTTAGGCTGCCACAATATGGCCTGTCAAGCAACTTAGCTATTTCATTTCCAGGTTATCTTTAAATATGTATTTACAAATAATTCGCTCCTTCATTAAGTGTCACGACACACACACGACTTGAAACAATATATATATATTTAAAGATATTCAAGATGTTTCAAGTCGTGTGTGTGTCGTGACACTTAATGAAGGAGCGAATTATTTGTTACAAATATAAAATATGTCAATCTGTTCTGCAACAAGTCAATAAAATTCACTATACGTTTTAAGAAGTGCTTCAATCACGTTTTCGAAATGTTTGGCCTAGGAATATCTTTAAATTTGTTTACTTGTTTTATTCTTTGTGTAAGTTATCGAAAAGGTACATTTTACAATTCATGATATCTGAAGCAATATTTTATTTCCAATAAATGACAAACAACAGTAACAACAACCAATATTGGATTTTTCTTTCTTTTAAATGTTATTATCTTTTCTAAAACGTTAAACAATAATATCATAAAAGCTGTAATAAAGAAATATAACCAACATCAAACGTCTGCTCTAATCAATGCTAATATAAAGGTAATTAGTTATTAATTAACTGATGGTTTGAATTAACAGTCCCTTGCTTTGCCACTAAAAACAATTATATGGGGGAAATTTAATATATAAAATCAATTAACTCATACGAATTTCCCTAAAGTACACTGATCGATCTATGAAGTGCCATATTATTCCTTTTTATGCAGAATCACTGTGCCTGTTCCAATTGTTTCAACAAAATTAGTAAATTTTACTATCATTTTTTACAATGTTCTTTTTTAAAATTGTATGTTTATTTTTATTTGGGACGACCGTGGCCGAGCAATTAGAATCTCCTGTATGACATGTAACCTCGCAGCCCATTACTGCTTAGGTTCGAGTCCCAGTCGGGGCAAAAACGACAGGAAAACCAAGCGAGCTGAAAACAGATGCAATGAGCCACTGGCACACATATCGCCATAGCGCCTGTACGTCATAACAATTAAAATCTTTAATATTGAAACATATATTAATTGCTTATTTATTTTTTAAAGTATATAGCCATATGATATGAAAATGTTTACCGCCAACTCACTTTAACCTATCGTATAACAGTTATAACACCAACAATACTGAAAACAGTAAGGACACTCTATAAACTGAATTTTATTTCTAGTGGAACACAGCATTTGTACTTTTCCAAATCGTTTATCTTTCTATATTTTTGCTCTCATCCGCAGGTATCTGCTTTACAAAAGATTGTCTCCCGAATTTTTTTGTGCGAGATAATGGTCGTTTAACGCCAACACAAGCTGTAACGATATCCTGGTGGTCAGCAGCCATTTGTCTTTATTTTTTCAAAGCTAACACAGACACCAAACTAATCACGGCATCGTGAGACCACCGCTACTAAAATGGTTGCTGTCAACATCATGATAGCACGCCCGTATGTCTTCTTTGTTAAAAATATTGAGGTTTCTCGTAATTGAGAAAATCAAGCAATTATAGAAACTAATTAAGACCCACAGTTATTTCGAGATTTCCTAATTTACTTGAAAACGACAAAGAAAAACTTCCTCCAGAATAATTTTCGCCGATAAATCATGCATGATTACAACAATGGTTATTCCTATGGCGGTTGTGGCGCGGTTTGTACTGCCTTTGAATGCATATTGTTATCAATTAAGCTTACTATCTTATAAAGCAGACTGTAAAATTGATTTGTTTGTTTTGTTGTTGTTTTTCTTTGTTTGATTATTTTGTTTGTGTTGTTTTTTTTTTTTTCGTTTTATTGGTGTTTTCTTTTTGTAAGGGAAAGTGATTTGTTAAGTCCTTATCATAACAAACAAAACAAGAAACCGGTAATGAATGCCGGCAGTTGGTTCGGGCAATGTATCTCTATTTACAAAAAAAAAACAGAAAAAAGAGTAAACATGCCTCCGATAATATTGATTAAAATCATTTCATCAATTCCACTGTAGCAAGTCATGACATCTGGTTTATGGTTAAACAGCGAGTAACGCTTAAGAAAATGTATGTTCATATCAAAACATCCGTCGCGTGTCACGACATCTGATTTATGTTTAAACAGCAAATAACGCTTTAGATACTGTATGTCCCTATTAAAACATCCATCGCACGCTATAATATCTGGCTTATGGTTAAACAGCGTGTAACACTTTACAAACTCTATGTTCAAAAAAGAACATCCATCGCGTGTCATGACATCTTATTTACGGTTAACCAGCGAGTAACACTTTAGAAACTGTATGTCACTATCAAAACAACCCCGTCGTGTGCCATGACATCTGATTTACGGTTAAACGGCGAGTAACACTTTAGAAAATGAATGTTCCTTTCAAAACATCCCCGTCGTGTGCCATGGCATCTGGGTTATGGTCCAACTGTGGGTAACGCTCTAGGGAAGTTATCACGTCAATTAATACTACTGTTGCGAACCTTTGCAATTGGTTAATGGTATAACAGTGACTGTAGCTCTGTTTATGTCAAGCCCTTTATAAACAACATTCTCTCATGTCATGACAGATTTATCTGGTTCATCCGCTATAAAAGCTTTAGGAATGTTGCTTGTTCAATCATCATTAAGGTAGCGTCTCATTACATTTGTGTTTTATCAAGGAAGGATAACGTAATTTCCCTCAGACCAATTGTGTGTGTGTTTTAATAATAAACTCTTACAATAAGTTCTGCGTTGAATATTGACCTTTTTCTTAAATTATAATATTTGCATTTTTTTACGGAATTATTTTACAGGTCCATAGGGATATATGTGAATTACAAAAGTGCAAATACATTATAAACTTCAAAAGCGTAAGATATATTTTTAAAGTTTAACCTTTTATGCATATCTTATTATTTATTATGTTTTTATATGTTATTAATGACACACACAGGTATTCTTTCTTTCTTTTTTCTTTCTCTCTCTCACTTTCTCCTCTCTCTATCTCTTATTCTCAATATATTACAGAGCACTCACTTGTACGGGATCATTTATTGTCAAACCGTGACTTCACGACTTACATTCAGTCATACCGCTACAGCTAATTAAATATTATCTTACTTTTAATTTAATTCTAAAATTAAACTATTAAAATTCAAACATCAAAATTGTTTATTGCGTCATTCCCTTAAAAGGTACTTAAGTTTTCTGTTTCTGTTAAATATAATGTGCTTATGTCAAAACCCATTTATGTTGATTTTAGGATGTTAAAAAAATAAAAAATAAGATCATTTTTTAGAATAGTATAACCCCTTTGCGTCCTCTATTTCTTCTGTCTACAGGAGAAATCTTCATTATTCTTATGGGACTTGAAACTAACTGCACTACCACCATCAAGAACAGCATCGCCACTTTTCACTATTTTCTTTACTTAACCAACACTGCTAAAGCCAACATTGAGTACAGTCCTAGTATGTCTAAACGCATCTTTTCAAAGCAAGATGAGACCGCATTTACCTATACCGAGTCGCTTCAACTCATCTTCGTGTTAAACTTGACAAAGATTTCATGAAATAAAATTTAACTATAGCTAAAGATATAATAAATAAGTAATGTAGACAAGCGGCTGTACTGTTGATAACCGAAGCCCTAAAAACCATTTATATTTTATAAACGATATATTCCTGACATAAACATACAAATGGTGTCATAAGAGTCCGTTAAATATACATTTAAATAAACTATATGATGTATGTGTTTCACAGGACAAAATAGAAAATGTAAAATGTAAATGTTAAAAACTTTGTAAAACGTTGGTCATATAGAAAGAACAGGTTTCATGTAATGATGCTGGCTTGCTGGCATGCTATTTCTTAACAACATCGACGTTTTAATAAATAGTAATATTATACAGTAGTGTCTTAGAAGTAGACTGGTCAAATTATACACAGATGGTATTTTGTAAATCGTTTATGAATACATTGTCTTCGTAGAGCGTGATATGCAGGACATAATACAAATAAAATTAAGTTCATCTTTAATATCATATGTATCACAAAACTTGCACATTCCATCTTCTCTTGCTACGGCATTTCTAGAAAAAAAAACACCTCCTTTTTGAATCCTTAATGTATATGCTGCTATTGTCATTTTGTAATAAAGAACCTAAAATCAGAAGGTAAAAAATCAACAAATACTTAGCATGGAAAATTATGTATAACTTATGTATAAATTAAGTACATGTTGCTTTCGTAATGGGTTGTGCCACCCTTTAGTGAAAACATCAGTAACTAGGTAATTATTTTGATTTATTTTGCACTTAAATTCTCTTGATAGAAAAAGACTTGAGAAAAGCAACATTGCCAAACAGGGTTTTAACATTATAAATCCAATTGTTACAACCATTGAACAATTATCTTAATCTTGTTTACATATACATATTGTAATGCGATTATCAGAGGAAATGACTTTACACCAATACTTTATTATTCTAACATAACGTGTAGTATACAAAAGATATCGTCCAAGTTCTCTATAAATACCAACTGTACTTGTTAACATTCTTACTTTAAGAACACGCCTACACAATCTTAATTATATAGACTATGCCTATTTACGTTGTTCAATTCCTGCTTCAAAATCTTGATCGATTGAAAGATGTAGTTAGTTACGGCAATGATGTCATTAAACCCCCATAGATGTTAATAATTAAGCAAGGAAGTTTTGGTTAATTTTGAATTTTCAGTGATTTATTTGACATAACGACGTAAATTTGCAAGTTTTATTATTCAAGAGACACATTATTGGATTATCACTATAAAACAGTTTGCATTGACCATCAAATATGCACTAGCAATACACTTGCACGTTTAGGTAGAGAAAGTCCGGAGACATTTAATTGCAAGTTGATCCAGAAACTAAAATATTTATAAAGTCAATAACTTATGTCAGATATCTGATTGGTTAGGCTTTAGCCGCATGTCGCATTTAGCAGCCATGTCGCCTTGGACGGCAATCAGTTTGTAAATTTTAAAGGAGAAATGAATGCATTTGGAACAAGAGGCCTCCTTACAGAACAGATAAAAGTTTCTTATTCTAGAATCTAGTTCGATTTTGACCATTGTTTACCTACAGGCTAAAGTGAATGTTATATTGCTTTATTATTTAAAATATGCCTAAACGGAGTATATTTAAGCGTATTTAAATGTACATTAAATTAATATCAATAAAGGAAACTAAAGACACAGGCATAAGAGGTATACTTTTATAAACTGTTAAAAAGGACATTACTCTTGATTCACCATCCGCGTCCATTGCATCATTTCTGTAAATACCGCTAGTCACATTTTATTGCCATTTTGACATTTTTCCTATTTTCTATCTATATTTAAAGTTAGGCCAAATATATGTATATATACATAATGTTAATGGTGCTTGACTTTGAAATGAACAATACTTATAATTAAGAAATAACCATTGTTAACAGTGGGCAAGAATAATGACATTAACCTTTATAATTGCACAATAAGGATAGGAACACAGGCACACAGGAACAATTCAGTATTGTTCCCACACACAGGTAGGGAATGACACCCATAATAAAATCAATTTGGTTAATATTACGAACTGCAGTATGACCTTATCGAAGATGAATCTGAAACCTATCAGTCAAATAGTTTTAGTTGTTGGCACAATTTAGTGTGGTAGCAGTTTATATGACGTTAGTGACCCTTTAATATGTTTTGTGTAGCTAACATCACAGTGAAAGAAAACTAAAAACACTACAAACAATTTATCATCATGTTGTGTCACACTCTGGCTTCTGATGATCTCACTGCAGGCTTTAATTTGTTCGTTTTGCTAAATATACTGTGTCTTCTAGTATGTGAATGGTAATCTTCATACTATAAGAACTACTTGCGTTAGTGACATCTTAATGGTACTTGGTATATGTCAGACTTGTTTGTAACCTAATAATGCTGACGATAAATGTCATGATTCTTTGTTACATAAAAACAGTCGTAAAATGGCAAGGGTGATTTTTTGCATCATACTGTTGACATTTCGAAGTGAAGGTTACTGTATCCATGGAGATGGTTAATGTCAGGCATGCTGACATCAAAATGCTGACGTGACATGTGTGTTAAATACTTTCGCTGTTGTTAAAAAGCAATGGTGTCTGTTAAACTATAATGCTGACGGCATCTAGTTGCCTTTGCCCAAGGCTAAAGGGCCTATGAATCAGAGAAAAGTGGATTTTCAAAAAAAAGAAAACCATATAAATTACTTACAAGTGGCGGATGTTAGAATAGATCTCTATCTAAAACGTTTAAATGATCAAAATTATTAATAACCGACTATTTTTTCGAAAATATTCTATAGCTATTCTTGAACAATGACATGTCATAATATTTTTCATGTAAATAGTTTTGTAATTACAAGCTTACAGCGAAGTTAAAACATTTTAACAAAGTCTTCATTCCGTTCTTACTAAATTTTTAATTCCATTCGTGCAAAATAATTGTATTGATCAGCGCACTTCTGTGAAGACTGCAACTATACAAAACCATAATCTGAGACTCGGATAGTGTTATGGAACATTCACGAGTGTTTCTTTTAAAATTAACTTAAGCAGTTTTATAACGGCCAAGTTTCTAACGGTGGCCGGTTTTCCTCGATGCCTACATTGTTACACTGTTTCAGTCTGTGTCTCCTGTAGAAGGTTTTGTGTATTTCTACATTTAATACACAGGTATATTCAACTATCAGTACACATATACCGTTTTAGCATGTTGTTTGCTTTGTTTATTTGTTGGTTGATTGGTTTATCGTCTCACCAACAGTATTTCAGTTATCTGGATACGGTATCCATTGGGTGTAGAAATAGTCCTGCCTTCACTGTGTATAGCATGCCGTGAACACCTGGCATGATACCACAACCAGTCACATCATCATTAACACCTTATTATTACATAACAAAAATATATGACAAAATCCTATGAGCATTGCAACATATACTTAACTTCGAAAGGGCACGGAACAATGGTTTTTCACATGCAAGCCAAGCGAAAAGTAAACACAAATTTGTGATGAGTCATTTAACGAAAAGAGCAAACCCGACAGTTACCGTCTTGAAAGGGTCAGTCGGCAATATGGACCGACTGGGGTGCTTAAACCGGTTTTACAGAGCTCTAACCTCGCACTTCATGAGGAGTTTCTCAAATGCAAGCAATCAAAAGAAACTGTCCAAGCGCTGATGTTTCCTTTGATAAGTTATGACGAAAGTAGTGACGTCATTGAAAAATAATGTCCACAAAGTGTTTAAAAAGGAATATGGTATTCTTTCGATTTGAAAAACTACACAAAAATGGTTGACTATAAATGAAATTATCTGAATCATGAACAAACATGACCAGAGACGAATAAAAGTTTGTAGCATCCTGTTCATTTGAAGATGAAATTTAGGAACCAAAGTTCGACGTCCATCGAAGGAAATACACGTAACAATCCTTTTAGGATGAATTAAATGACAACATAGATTACATGCTCGGGGACCGCCACACTGCACAAGTTACGTTGTTGTGATCATGAATAAGAACATATGACAAAACTTTCAATCGTAACCCAACCATAAGGAAAACACTTTGCTTACAATGGGTTAAAAGGTATAGGTACTAAGAAAAGATAGCATTGCATACTTCTTATGACATTTCACAAGTCAATATTTGCATAAACTCATCATGGTAGCAAGTGAGAATGTTTGTACTCATTTAAGTATCTTTTATCCGACTGACAGATCCAAGGTGATAATTGTTGAAGTTTCTTTTGACACATGACAAATTTGGCTTATATGTTAATACCTTTGCCCCATGCCTATCCAAAGTTTGGTATATGTTGCAATGACTTTCCGAGGCGGTAACTGATGGTTTGTCTTTATGTGTGTTATGTCTCGTCTTGTGTTTTTGTCACATTTACATTTACCTTGTTTGCCTTTGTCTACTGGTAGATAAAATTTAAATATCTGTGGAAATTTTGATAGAACCTTTTCTTATTTACATATTGTTACATTTCCTTACTCTAGAGCGAAAGTCAAATAAAATACATTATTGATTCGCACGTATAAGTAAACGTTGTTGTTTTACTCTCGTATTTCTAAAATTATTGTATTTTACTGATTCGTAATTGATTAAAAATATTTCTGGAAATATTTATGAAAAAAACGAGTTTGATTGGCATTTTTCTGTTATCTGTGCACAATAAAGAGGATGTATTACTTTTTCGCCTTAGTATATGTTATAATTGCAGTTTCTAAAAATTGTTTTAATCTAGTCTTTCTGTTTCTTCTGTTTTGCTATTCCATGACGAAAACGGATATATTTTTTTTAATTCAGAGCAACATGGAGACTTTGTTAGCAAGGGAAATATCAGTTTAGTTTTTAAAACAATACCTGAACAGTGTCTTCCCGTACATTTTGTGTTGAACTGATTGCATCTTATTCAGGAGTAGAAAGTTTAATTCACCAGACAAGTGTTTGAGCTGCTTAATAGAGTTGAACACATTTTTGTGCCGTATTGTCATTGTTATTTTAAAACATTTGAATTCATTGTTATCAAGAGTAGTTTTGTCTATAGTCTGATTGTTACTAATCAAGCCTTTGTTTAGTATATTTTTCTATTTCTATTCTTTATTATATTATAAGAATCAACTGATTTCCAATGAAGTCTAACTATATATCGAAATTTATTGAAGTAAGCTATCCACTTTGTATGGAAACCAAATTTTGTCAGAAGTAGCTATGAATAAATATAACAGCAAGTTTAAAACATTCTTACATTGTATATAAATACAATGCTAAGTATGAGTAAAAATAACAATTAACATTGCATTATAAACGTGTTTCGTTTTCTTTTAATCTGCATAAATTATACAAACAAATATTCATATACTGTACTTTACCTGGGTTCTGTCTTGTAAACGCAGATGTTATTTTAAGATGTAAGACGAAGGCCTGTCAACCACCTTTAGGCATTAGAAAATTGACTTCAGCCAAGTTTATTGAAATCTCTAGGTTTAAAAAAAAACATTATTATGGATTATGGATTTAAAACTTTTACAGGTTTGATTCACAAATAAGTCAAAATGCCATGATACTTACTATTTATTAACAGTTTAAGTTTATTTTTTAGGTAAGCTGGAGGGAAAATCCAGATTAGCAACAAAATTAAAAAACAACCTAATATTGTCATATGCTATTGCTGAAATGTTCAGCGAAACTAATCAGTAGACATAAGTTATCATACATGACATTCTATTAGCAATTGCACAAATAGAATAACAGGCTTTTAAGAGCTTATGAAAGAGAACATCGAACTGCACACCATCTGCTAACACAACTATTTGGAATCCAGATAAGCTCTCACTTCTTGATAGTCTTCCGAAAACAAAACAAAGAAAAAAACGATACATGTGTTATCAAAAGACTTCCTGTCGAATATCTCTGTGAGCCAGGCAAATCACAATCCTATAAAGAGGCGGGAATACCTGCAATAAGGCATTTAACGTCCATAGCGGTGAGTTAATATGCGGAAGTTTGTAAAATTGTGGCTTTGATGTGAAGAGAAATGCCCGAGTTGGGACAATTAAATGGTTAAAGGACCATAAATGCGGGATTCATACTAAACCATTGAATAAACGATTGCATGTTTTGACGATTGAGAGTTAAAAATGTTGCGTTATTTATAATGATGTTTAGTGCCGTCAGTAGATATGCGTAGAGAAAGAAGCAAAGAAGGGTATTGATCTGAATCATTCACTGTGATTTTAATAAACAGTGCTATGATAATTCTAATGGATTTGTATTAGATTTAAACAAAATCATCCCGTGTTGTAGACACAAGCTAAGAGTGTACCTCAGTTCAGTGTTGTCTCACCTCAATGTCCTGATTTAAATTCCTTGTTTATTATGATGTAATTCTCAACAAATGCGTCTATCTTAGCCTGCAAAAACGATCTGTTATATATATTTAAACGTTACCCAACGGTCCTAGATAATTGGCGACTTTGCTGCAATTAGATAAATATAGACTAAAACATATATGATATATGGTTGCAGAAAGTGGTCACTGTTATACTCTTTTGGTCTCGTGTCCACTTGACTGCAAGGTAATATCAAACGAAGGGCTATATCGTCAAACCAATGTCGTCACTGAAGACGGTTTTCTTGAAACCATCATAACATGACAGCAGTAAACTTTTCATCGTGGGGCTCGATAATAGGCTGTAGCAGTACCTTGGATTTTCAATTTTCAAGAAAAAAGTAATACAATTATCGGATACACCAAAAACTTATCACTACTTTTTCTTCTCTGTATCTACCGCTTCTAGTCATTTCACAGCCAATGTCTTGCTGTTTGTCAGAACAGTTTATTAATAAATAAAAAACGTTGTAAAATAGGTGATATAATATTCCAAAGATTGACTTAAGTGCCTCGTAGCCAAGACTTACAGAAAAGTATTAAACAATTCCATGATAATTACATCAAATATTGAATTTTGAACTACTGCACTTTGTATGTTGTGCTTAATAGGATAGTGCGCCGAATACGATGAAATTAAACGCAATTAGGGTATAATCAGGTTAAAGAGGTGAGTAAAAATGTAAAAGTCTTTAAGGTTAAAGTAGTATGAATTATAATTGAATACAGGTTAGTACAAAAACGGTTTAACAATTTCGAACGTTGCCATAGGTAACATATTAAAACTTACAACAATAGCATAGTAAACAGTTTCAAAATCTTGTTCAGGATGCAAACAAGCTTAGAATCGGACACTTTCTTAAATCGTTCGTACATGTCATTGGCAGTTAGTTTTGCGGGGTGAAAATTAAAAGAAAATTGTCAATACAATGTAATAAAATATGTTTACCTGTCAGTGGTTCCTGGCAAGGAACACATTTAGGTTGGACTCCTCGTTTTAAAAATGTATGAATGAGTTAATCTAGTATATCCAATACGACAGCTACGTCTTTCCGGCTCTTTTCTCTGCAAATAGTGATATGGTACCGACCTAAGGTTTAACTACCTGTAATTTGTTATAAATAGTTTTGTTCCAACTTGTTTGCTATTTGGTTAAATCATACCGATTTTAAGTGGTTTAAAATCAGTCTGTGTGATGCAATGATTTGCCTTAGTAGGAACTGAAGCAGATTTTCCCCTCTTATCTGCATACTCGTTTCCCCGGATGCCTACATGGCTAGGTAGCAAACAGGAAACAATATTAGTATAAGAAAAATTATTAGGTTTTAAAGGTAGTTTCTTTGGAGAGTTAGACTTTAAATGTACCGTTAAACTGACAAAGATTCAATAAACACTACAATTTTATCCCCTTGATGCTCTGGAAGGAAATGAAAGGAAAGGTTAACAGCATGAATTTCGATTGTAAAAATGGACGAATCGTGTTTGTGGTAGAGGGTGCGGGGGATGCTGGGGATGTTTTATTATTACAATTAATTATACTTACGGAAGCAAATAAAACTGCTTTTTAGCCATCAGTATATATTTCGAGGTAGCTACTAGCGCAACTTTCTCTCATTTCAAATATAATGGCCTCTCATTAGCTTCAACGTAACGGCTCTCTTCAGGTAAAGTCCTGAAAGCGTCAAACACCAGACAGTGTCAATGGCTGAGACAACGACAAACATTTAGACATATGAGCCATAAACTAATAAATCTAATTTAGATCTTATAAGCGATCTATAAAGTTGTAATAAAACTTTTTTATTGGCTCCTTAGTCAGTATGGGATAAAAATATTAACAGATTTAGCGACTTTTAAGACATTTACCTTTTGGATATTCGATATGTGGTATAAAAGATAATTTGCTGTCAAATATGACAACAAGAAATTAAGCTTTCTTGTCGACAGGAATACAGATGCTATAAAGAAATAATTCAGGAACGTTATGCAAAGTTCTTTTCTGACAGACATGTATGCAGCTTGTTTTGGTGGGTGAAAGTTTTAAACCATTGTTCCACCTTTAGCGAACACTCGACTCCTTTGTTTAGAATGTGTTTACAATATTATTGAGTTTGATGTTAAAGAGGGTAAGAGATAAAATTCTACCCTGAGGGATACCTTGTTCCTGTTCATGAACGGAAGATAAGGTAGTCCCAAGTTTAACTTAAAAACTTCTGTCAGCAAGAAAACTGTTTATAAATGTGGGTAGACGACCCTTCATAAAAGGTCACATAAATCTTTTAAAATCTTATGTTTCAGTGTAGTGTCGTATGCCTTTTCAAAGTCAACGAGTATCTTTAAAGGGTGTTTTTCTTAATGCATTACGTATAAAAGTGTCAAATGGAACGACATGATAGCAGTGTATTACGTTGGTTTCTGAGTCCACATTTGAAATTATGTGAGTAAACTATTCGATTCAAGATGCCAAACGAGTTTATTATTTATTATCCGTTCTAAATTTACAAATACAACCAGTCATAGCAATTTGGTCTGTTACTTTAAGGATCTGTGTTGGATCTTTGCCTTGTTTAGGTATTGAATGACGATGCATTTGTTCATGAACTTGTAACTTCTCCGGAAAACCAAATTTCGTTATCGGATGACAAAAGTTAATTTAATGATGTACCGCAGGTGTGCTAGAAATTGACAGGAAACAACAGGTCCAAAAGCGGTATCAAGGGATCAATTCAGAGCTTCTCTTGAAAATGGTAAGTTGTATTTTTCATTATTGTTTCACTATTTTTAATAATTTTAATTTTCTTAACTCGATTTTTTACGTTTTGAAATTCTCTAGAATAATTTTCTGAAGATGAATTGCTTTCAAAACAGTAAGTATGAGTGTCGGAAATTTAATTTCCTTAATATGTGTAATTATTTAGTATTTAGATATAAAATGATTTACGGCTGAAGAAGCTTTTCCACTAATATTCCTAATGGCTGACTAAAACATTGTCACAGAAGTTTTACTTGTTATACTTGCAACAAATTTCTGCCAAGATGTTCTTTCAGCTTGTTTAATTATTAGCCTGCTCTTTGCTCTTTCATTTTTGACTTTATCTAAATTCTTATTTGCATGTTAAATATTAAACTTGTTTAATGCCGCTCTACGTTTTCTTAGACTTCTTTTGTTCATCATTAAAACAAGTTTTGTGACGCTTTGACTTTGACGTGGTCTTAAGAATACATTTTACCGCTATGCTTCGAAGATTTTTTGAAAAGGTATGTGTGGTATCATCAGAACTCTCAAATGTTGTAAGTAGTCAACTCTTCAGCGCAAATCTTTGAGGTAACTTCAAATTCACACTGTGTATCTTCCGGTCAGTATTAATATCATTTAAGTTTACATATTTCTTGTTTAATATCATGGGAAAGTGATCTCTCCAAAATAAATTATCATTAACATGCCAGCTATAATCAAGATATTGAGAGAGTTTGGAGCGCTCCACAAACCAGGTTTAAGCACCCCAGTCGGTCATTTTGCCGATTGACCGTTAGAAGGCGTTAACTGCTTGTTTTTCTTCTTGTGTGTTATAGCTTTTACATTTACCCTGTTTGCCTTTGTCTGGAGGGAGTTTGGATTTAAATGTCTGTGGTAATTCTTATACATATAGGACCTTTTCTTTTACCTATAAAGAAAGGTCAAGAGATGAACAATATCCTTAATCAGGTTGTAATTAAGTTGCCTTTTTGTTATTTCTTCGGTATATGACATTTTGAGCAGTAAAGGCCTCTAACGTTTTCCTAATTTTGTTATAATCAGAACATCCCCATAATGGGTTATGTCCATTTAAATTAATACTCTGAATTAGGTGGAAGATACACAGAGCAAATGGTAAAGGTTTTTTGGATTGTTAAATGAATGGCAAAATCCTGCAAATCAGTATTGACTGTGATGGCATTTATCATTTTCTTTCAATAATTTCTCCTAAAGGCATAGCAGAGCTGGGTTTAACGTGGCCATTAAACGCTACATTTCGTTTAAATCAGCTTAAGAACATCGACAATTCTAATGTATAATTTTGTTGATCATGAAATTTTATAAACGTGTTCAAAATATACTTTTTGAGCATTTACGGGCGTACCTTAGCTTTTTTCTGGACACTTTTTTTTACTATTTCGGTCGGATATGGGAGGCTTACTAGGTGAGCAGTCCATAACATCCCCGCCGGATAGGAGCCTGTTCTAATTGTTTTTTTCTTTGCGTTGTGATGTTTTAACTAATTTCCAGACTATAGGATATGAGATTGTGTTGATGTTGTCTTCTAGGTTTAAAAAAGATGTGTTATCCTTGCCACAATTAAGCTGTGGTGCAGGTGAATTTGTTATGATCATCTCCAGTAGTAGCGCAATCTCCGCGAACTTTTGTAATTTGCAATCACTTTCGTGATGTCCGAACTTTAGACATTTGAAACAACTCATAGGGATAGCGACGTAAATATCAACTTCAATAAGACTTTAGAAGAATTTGATGGTCGATGGTGCAATGAGAGAATTGAATGTTAGTATTGCCGTATTGGTTTCTATTGTGGAGTAATTTTGTAATATTTCTTGAAATGTTTATCCCTTTTGACTGTGTTACAGCCTTGACTAGCGAGATTAGTGACCATTTCTTCTTCAGGTACGCCGGCAAATACTGGATTTTTATCACGCCTTTTAGAAAAAAGTGATTTATATGGAGATGATAAAACATTCTTGGTTGGTCACTTTCTGTTCTTTTAGTTACTTCAATAAGGGAACCATTCTTCATTTCTAAACTGAATTAGGGGTCACCAATTATGCATTGAAGAGCCTTTTCTCTAATAAATATAGATATTTTTGAAAGTAGATCGCAAACTTTTTTTACAGCCAGTACAATGATTTGGAGATTCGATTAATTATTCTTCGTCATTATCAGTATCCAGAAGTATGGTCTGCCGAGGTCGTTTAAGTGTGTTTGAAGATATGGGGAAGAGAAAAATACAATTCAACATTTGTGGTCCCCATCCACAATGGACCCCAAAATAGGGACGCTTATATGGAGAGGGTCTCCTACCCCAAGGGCAAGAGATACAGAATTGTTCTACTTGAAAGAGTAAAGTATTCAGAAACTTTACTACCTCACGATAAACCCATAAGCCATCCGCCTTCTGGGTTATTTAAGGCGAATGGTTTGGAAGTTTCAAGCCCTGTTTGTATCAGAGATGTATATACGTATTGATAAAAACAAAGTGATATTACTATGGCTCGGCGTGATTGATCGTACAGGACCCATAGGACCTTTACCGAATACGGGGTCAAAAACAGTGTATTACAATCCACGGGTGACTATGGATGTGCCGTACACCGATCCCGTGGGTGCTCTACCGCCAGAATCTCCTATCTCCGGCTTCACCGGATGACATGCCCGTCAAACGCATGGTCCATTGTTGGTGGAGTTTTACCTCTCTGCATGAATACAGCCGACGTATTCTAGGCCACAGGTCCGCAGGCTCTCTACTGCTAGGTCTAGGCACATACAAGCTAACGTAGAAATAGCACATAAACCCTTTTACCAAAATGAAACTGGACATGAACGTTCTGTTTCACAAGTGATAGAGCCTATAATATGTAAAAGTCGCTTTAGCATTGCACTGTGCAACAATGTTTCAGATTTTATAAGGTCGTGGCGTAGTTAATGTATATGTGTCCTGGTCGTTTTGTTAAAATAAGAAGCATCTGGAGCATCTTGTGCGTTTATGTTGGTATGTACGTTTACATATTTCTTAAAATGTAGTTTAATTCATTCTTATTAATCTTAATAATTTTCATATTCGAAGCGACAAAACGAAAGAAAACACCATTTACATGTTGGATATTAATGTGCATTGCACCAACTGATAAGAGCCGTCAAGGCCACACAGCATATCGATGCGGAATAGCTTAGGTAATGTTTACTTTGAGGGTAATCAATGCTCTTAATACTTTTCATTAACATTTTTCTTAGATCATTACCTAGAATAGGTGTAAAGGAATATCTATTTTCCATGGTCTTAACTATATATGATGTCCATTGAGACAATACGTTATCTAATCTATATTATACCACGTAATCTCTGCGTGACAATTTATCATTCAAAGTGACACGCGTATCGCTGTTCATTGTATGAAATAACGACGTTACACAAGGGCGGCTGAAAAGAGAACTAGAAATAACTTAAAGGATATTTATTATTTATGGCTTAAATAGTAACCTTTTTTAAACGAAGGCGCTTATTAGAATGCCCAATGCACTTCAGTCAAATGGTGTATGCTAGTGTCTGCGCGAGTCTTGCGTTATATTCTTGCTAAAATGTATTGCAGTGGGGGGGGGGGGGGGGGGATATGAAACTAAATGTAACAAAGAAATAGTTTTTAATAATGCTTAGTTTTGAAAGTCTGCCTCTGTTGGGTACCTAAATAGCGTCAGAAACCATAACACTAATTCGTTAAATAATGCACTGTATCATTATATACATAATACTTCATTTCATAAATACTATATACCTTTACATAATCATCTTTTATTATACTCCTGTCATTGGAGAAGACTGTTCAACTCAGGAACCTGAGACTTTGAAATAAACAAGATTTATAATTAAGATATAACCATTGTTTCATCCTTGTTGTCACTGCATGTTAAAAGAATGTAGCATGATAAATTAGCGTTGATATCATTTTATCACAATGCATCAAGACAAAATACCTTTTTGTAATTAACTAGCATCATTTTTAAAACGTTTCTGCTGACAGTGGGCAAGAACAATGACATTTATCTTTACAATTGCACAATAATGATAGAAGCAAAGGAACACATGAACAATTCGGCCCAGAGGATGTCACCGATTCTCCGACTTATGATTAAGTTACATGACACTACTGTCACAAGAACAGTTCTGGGAGAGATATATTTTCTGTAAGTACATAATTAAAGTGTCCGATTACAACAATGTCATACACGTATAACCATAATAAATACTACATATATTACCTCATATGAACCTCACATAAACACTTGTACAGGTGTGATAAATTGCATACCTTTTAAGAATATTATACAAAATTACCTTACACGCATATAGGGTATAACATGTTGAAGTTTACGGGAGTTAAATTTACAACTTGTGTACCATTAAAGTAAAGTGCCAACTAAATGCGTGAATTTTTTACATGATGCTTTATATAGTTTGTTTTGAATGAGCAAATAATTTGGAAACGTCTATAATAGACAACAAATGTTTGTTTCCATAACATCGGCAATGAATAGACTTCGTTTTAACATGTCTTCATCGACATTTAACCATCTCGGCAAAAACGCGATCCCTCTGAAAGTTAAGCTGACACTGTTCCAAACATACACTTACAACCTATGTCTTTTATCTGACGGAAGTTTCGTTCTAATGGACCCATTACTATGTGGATAATTCGCTTTCCGTGGCACCTATTAGACATGTGCCCATACAATATAGGTTACCATATTGCTTAGGTCCTCTATTAATGTGCTTCTAGTAGAGTTTAAAGAGGTCTATCTATGTAGCAAAACAACGGGAAATGAGATAATTATAATACTTATTCGTTAAGTTATGTACTCTGTCAAAGCGGGTGAATAATTGTTAGAGCTGCTTACAGAAGGTGTTGTTTGAACCAAGATCAATGGAGCACGTGGTTCATCTAAATTCCTTGCCAGAGTACTTATTTAAACTAAAATATATGGTGATATGTTTTAAACTCTACTTGAATACTTAATAATAAACACATTAAAGGCCAAATTTAACACTTTGTTCATCTACTGTGACTTCAAATTAGTAAGGTTGTACCCTACATTTAAAGCAGTAAATGGTTATAAAGGACATCAGTCAGTTTCACGAATAGCCACGGTAGTAGTGACATGCAATATTGCAAACCAATTTAATCTTTGCCTTCAAGGCTATAATTGGCTTCTGAAATTAAATAAACATTTCTTGCAGAAAAACGATATGATGAAAAGAAACAGGTCGTAACGTGTAAAGTTACCTTGCATTGACAAACAATCAATCTTGTAGGGAATTGGTATGGGCTAATCCGAGTGGAAAACACGGTTATTGTCTTCCCTGTATATCGATGTCAAATGAAGACATTTAGACCTTTATTAACGAATACCGTCCATCCCCAATTTATTCATAAATCTCCTCTTTCTAATATCAATGTCTTAAATATCGCTGGAGGGGCAACTCACTGAACGAAAATATCAGGTGTAACGATTACTAGGGGTATTCACGATATTGCGAACATTACTTAAACATTGATGCAACTTTAAGGCCTGGAAAAAATGTGTCCACGCATTGTGACATTTAGACTGGCAGACGGACGGAAGAACATTATTATTCCTGTATACCGCCTTCCTAAAAGAATCGAAAAATATTCTTGCGCATGAAGTCGGCCAATCATTTATTACATGCTTTACACTTAAACTGATTGTATACGCCGGTCAGTTGTAAATGTAACTGAGCCGTTCATTGTGTCATATCTACCTTGATTCTTGAGACAATGTGTTGGTTGCGCCAAAACTTGACGGCACCTGAATCAGATCAACGGTATATCTTCATTACGATGCGAAAAGAAAATTTCACAACATGTCGATCCTGTGTAGCGAAACTAATCCATCACCCTTGTTTATCCTAAGTATATGTATTTTGTTCCACAAATTGTGGGTCTTGTATCAAAACGTGGCGTGTCTCTCTTGCTATCCTTAGTTGATGAGTGTTCAATCGCAATAGTGGAGCAGGATGTAGTTTAATATCAAGTTAGATTATAGTTGAAAATCAACTTCGTCTGGAGATCATTTGTAAAATAGTGTCGGGTTTAAAAAATACAATTAAGCATGTAACTGTTAAAGTGTTATCAAACTTGGAATTGTAAACATATAGGAAAAATGTAAGTGTAAAGAAACAATACTAAGAGGTGTAAACAAGCTCATTTTAAGACTTTACGTCTGAATATATCACATTACTATTTCTAACCAAATGAAAAATATACTTTACCAACAAATGTATCACACTACCTTGTGCTACTACCTTCTTGATTATGGTATACTTTAGAATAACAAATTGTTTGCCCTCTTTCTTTTATTCTTCTTACGCTGAAGTCATATGTAAAATGTAAAAAAATCAACATGACTACAAACTCTTAATAAATTAATCTTATCAAAATTTACGTCTACATGAATCAGTTCTAATATAAAGGTAATAAGTAATTAGTTCATAGATGTATTTATGTCATAGGCCCTTGATTTCCAATAATAAAACAATAATAAGGGTAAAAAGGATTTAAACTCAATCATCTCAAGCAAGTTCTCTTTAAATACACTGACAAATATGCCCTTCCATCGAGGCTATTGTTATGACATATGGCTTATGGTTAAATAGTAGATTCTCTACCAAAGTTATGCCCCTTATCAAAACTACTGTCGCATGTTATAACATCTGGCTTATGGATTAACTGTGAGTTATGGTTTAGAAATGTTATGGCCTCGGTCAAAACTACATGTGATTCATGATTTAACAGTATATAAAGCTATATGAATGTAGTGCCCTTTATAAACACTACTGCCCTGCCGTATGGATGATGTATCTGATCTATGGTTTAGCAGTGAGTAACGCTCAATGAAACGGATGCCCTATATTAACACTACTGTCACTTACTTTAATATTTAGTTTATGGTCTGCCAGTAAGCAATGCTATATAAATGTTATGGTTTCCATCACCATAGTTTAAAATAATGCCACCGAGTTTATGCTTTAAAAGTGAGTAATTTTCTAAAAATGGTATGTTTTATCAACACTTAAGGCACGTGTTATAGTATTTTAATTATTGGTTTAACAGTGAGTATCGCTCTAGAAATTACATGTCCTGTAAAATACCACTGTTGGGTCTTATCCGATGTAAGTTAAAAACTCGAGTAAGGTTCCACGAATTAAATGCCCTATATCAACACTACCATCGTGTGTTACATGTATAACATCTTGTGTCCGGAAAAAAACAGCGAGAAACGGCCAGGGAATGCAAAACCTTATACACTATTGTGTTATAACATCTGATTAAAATGTAAAAACAGGTTTAAAGTGACGTACACGTAACACTCATGAATGACATACGCTTTTTAAACACACGTTTAAGTCATGACATATGGCTTTGGGTTTGTTCTATAAATAATATGCCCTTTGTACATCACTCATGTAGAAGTTCGCTACATGTTTGGGTGGGGGCGGAGGGGGCTTTTATTTTATTTTAACTAAGGAAACGTTTAGTACCCTTAGACCACAATTTATTTATGCTTATCAAACTGTCTAAGACTGTCTGCTGTCAATATTTTAACTATGTTAACGATAATAATTGTATATAATATTTTTTATGAATTATATTTACAAGTCCATAGGAAACTATACATTTTACAACAAATAATTTCACACTGCAATATAGGTTTAGATCTATTTTGAAATAGTTATACACATATCTCATTTTTTGTCTTGCCATTGGTGATTCATTTTCTCTCTCTCAAAAAGGAAAGTATTTGTAAAAGCAGCTTCAATGCTGTTTACTCTCAGGCCATTTGCTATTTGCTCTTTCAAAACTGTATGAAACTGTAAATTAACTGCATATAGTATCATAAAACATATGCATTTTAAAGTGTGGAGTAAGATAAGTTTTACGACATTCTGGGCTTGTTTATGCTATTGCTGATTGAAGTTGCGTGATTCATGCATATGTGTACGGTTCCTTGGGTACTGAAATACGTCATTCCTGTGAACGTAGTAGAATCTTTATTGACAACCACATTCCGTTTTAGAAGTCATTAAACCGTGAACACCGCCCATCCTGTTTGCAATCAAGTGGCAAATGACGTCCGGCATGTCATGGAAACATGACATTAACGAAAGAAGTTAAAAGCACTAGAAATTAAGCTTAAATTGAAGCATTACAAATACATTAAAACAATGAGAATGAAAAAGACCTTGTCTTTGTACTGTATTTGATGGTTTAAGGGCGGAAAGAATCCCTCCCTTATTGAGTGATTCTAGTGTATGATCCTTAAATCCTGTAAAGTAATTTACATACTTAGTGGCTAAATGTCTGGAAGCAGATCCTTTACTTGTACTTTACAAGCAGATCAGATTTTTGCCAGTAAATGTAGATATTCTTTTTATTATTATCTTATCATTTTACATGAAATACTTTTTTATAAAACAGTATGTGCTTATGAGATTCTTATAAATTCAAAATATACATCCGGAACATGGCAGCAGCTGGCCAACTGTCATTTAAGCGACATAACAACATAAAACTATTTCAGACCCTTACATGAGTATTAAAATGAAAAAAATGAAATTTCTACCAATAAGAACTACCACATATTTGAAATATGGTCATAAATTTACCATTTGAAATATGAACTACCACTAGAGAACAATTACCGCCTTAAAATGATAAGTCGGCAAAAGTACCGACATGTGTCTTATTTACTTAGCACAAAATAGTTAGTCATTCTTTAACAGTCAGGTGATAAAAAGACAAATAACAACTGTGAATGCTTTCTAAATCCAGCAATTCATTAATTTTGCAACCACAGATTTGATCAAAAAATAAACGTTTAAATACGCATTCAGCTGTTTGTTAAAAATTGTCAGTTCATGAATTACTGATTTAACGAATTTAGTTTTCTCACTAGAGAACAGAACACTTCTATTGGATCACTTGTACATCTAATTTAATTGGTTTGGTACATAATTCATGGTAAATGATGTGTTTAAAGCACACAGATTGGCTTTTGTTTGATCATAAACTGTTATTGAAATAAATTCTCGAGAGATTATGGACTGCACATCTGCCTCTCTTTTAAGCAACATTGTGTGTAATTCATCCAAATATGAAACGAAATGATAGACTAATGAACAACGAATGATAAGTTTGAAACGAACGCGCAAGCTTAATTATTGCCAAACACAGTCCCTGTCTCCTTATCTCAAACTGTCGTAAACATACACTTATAGTTCGTTAACAATTGTAGACTTTTTACCAAAACGATACTAGGTGCCAAATACCGTCCTTTCTCCTTAAACATGTGCATGATTTATATCCTTATATCGTAAGTAGTGAATTATTGTGACATTAAGCAAGAAAAAAGCATATGGTTTACTTAGTTGACTACAAGCTTAATGTTTGAGACAAAGAACAACTACACTTTATTTCATTCAAAAATTATTTAACATTTTGAAAAACGCACCAATGCTTTTAAGTAATTATTCTGTCTTTGGTTTCCGCCAACCGTATTCTAGCACTATAAATATTATTTTTATTTTCCTATCAGAAACAGAGAATTTAAGGTCCTTGTTAAAAATAAAAAGGTAACCATGCATCAAAGAAAATTGCACTCGTGACGCTTGCCGATCTTGAAGATTATTTATAAATAGCGGTGACTATGTTATATATGATATATGTTTTACATGTACAATATACATTAATTTTATATCAAACTAAAGTTAACTGTTTATAAAAAGTAATGCAAATAATCAAAGTCGTGATGAAGAAATGAAAATGTGCATAATGTTTGTATATGGTTCGGCATCAAGTCGTGAACTGCAACCAAAACCTTTGATTATATTTTCCTGCGTTTTCTGTTTGATTTACACCTTTCATCCGCATTCAATTGGCAACAAAAATATTTACATTAAGCGCCGTATGCGCATATGGTTTATATAAGTTCGTCTCAAGAATAGATGGGTGTCAGATGGTTAACGTAATCCTCGGGATCGCATGTATTGTTGAATTATTGTGCAAGACGTAAAATATATATGCCTTCCGTTTAGGTGTCATATGCTTCATACAGATTCACCTAGATAGGTGGACGCTGTCATTTATATCAAACAGACTTAGTGAATAAAGCAAGTTTTATCGTTTATGTAATTATGAATTTACATTTGGAAATATTCATAAGCATGCAAACTTACCCACACAGAGAGAGAGAGAGAGAGAGAGAGACACACACACATTTAAGATAGCATAATTTGTGTCCCTCTGTGTGGCGAATGTAATTGGGAAATAATAGAGTAAATACTGCGAATTGGGTTTTTTATTACACTAGGTACTAGTGTCAACAGAAAACAAAATAAAGATTCCGCATTGCCACATTATTAAAAGGAATATTGGCGTTGCCAACGCCATGCTACTATTTATGCCAACATACGTGTGTATGTGCTCAACAAGATTTAATTATGAGTGACAAAAATTGCATTTATTTAAAAATTTACTGAGGCAGCTCCTTTACTAATTAATTCCGGTCCAGCTTAGCTGACATTGGTTGAATTTAAAAAGAACCGGTTCTGTCGCTGTTAAACCAGCTCATGGCAGTGCATGTTAAGATTCTTGACATAAGGAGGATTAGAGGGTTACATTGGCTATAGATGTTCATGGCTATTGTTACGCTCCGTGTTTAAAATAGATGTATCTGTCTGGAATCTTAAGGTTACTTAAAGAAAATGTAGAAAATAGTATGGATTCTTTCTCTACATGTATACCTGGCAATTAGATAAGCGAACATAAGAAAAATATCGTATATTTAAACACACTCGTTGATTAACACACTACTTGACAGACATCATTAAATTTAAAATCAATTACATAATTCACCCTCATACTACTATTTATATTTTTAAGTGAAGTGTGAAGCCGATTAATAATTTCTACTTTAATATCTTACAGACGTTTCACCCGACGTCATATCTTGTCACGTGTAGCGTGTAAAACTAGACGGCATTATTTTTCATATTTTCCTCACTGACAGGTGTGTATCTTTTGTAAAACTTATTATTTATTCTTTGATTCTTACTTATTTTTGTTACAAAAAAGTAGGATGCATGGTTATATATGTTATTAATTTCAGCCTTTCTTGCTGATCAACATCGTCAATATCTGCATGCACATCACGATGTGGATGCTCAAAACGATTGCACTTGTCTATATCTTGGATGTTCGTTAAGTGTATTTGTGTATTTCGTGTTTTAAATATTCACAGATGTGAGGATTCTAGTATGATGAAAATTAGAACTAGTAAGCAGCAAACCGTGTAGCGGTTTGTTTTTAATAGTTGTAAAGTACATCTATTCATAGAAATGTTGTTAACTATATTTAGCCCGATTCGGCCATAGAAACGAAGCATTATTATGAATTCACGATAGACGGCAAAGGTCTTTCAGCCACAATCGTGAAGATACGTATAATTTAATTTACCAGTTAAAGGCCTAATATTACCTAATATTTAAGTTAGTCGATAGATAAAATACATCCTTTTTGCAAAAAGATTCCAAATAAATTGAAATGAATTAGAAAACAAATGTCCTCAGAGAAATCATTTTATTAGCAATAGGAAAATGGATTAATATGGTTTAAAGACCTTATAAAAGAGAACATAGAACAGCACACAATTTCCTGCACGATTATCTGGAATCCACATAAACTTCTGAACATTTCTCTAAAGACAAATACAGGGGAAATAATGATACAAGTGTTACAGCAAGACTTCCTGTCGAATATTTCTTCAAGCCAGGCAAATTACAATCTTTACAACCGTTTACAGAGGCGGGAATAAGGCATTTAACGTCCTTGGCGGTGAGCTGATGTATGCGGGAAGTCTGTAAAACTTGGGGGTTTATTTGAAGAGAAATGCCCTAGGTGAGGCAATGTAATGGTTAAAGAATAATAAATACGGTCTTCGGATCAAGGCCATTGAATAAATGATTACACGCTTTAGTTAAAAATGGTTGTTTTATTGAAAATAATATAAATTGCAGTAGTAAAATGCACGAAGACAGAAGCAAACTAAGGCACTGGTCGGCATCAACGTTATTTTAGTTGACAGTGTGATCAGAAAGCTTAAAAGTGGCATCAAATTTATAGATTCATATTCGATTTAAAAACTAAGACTAACTATAAACATACAGGTTGTACTAAAAAGTTCAGTGTGTAACACAGTTCGGTTGATATTCATTTAAAATATATTATGATTTAGCCATATAGTTAACCATATTGAGAATCATGGCATGGAAATCCGTCACTAAAATGCAGCAACTAATAGTTCTTATTTATCAGATGATTTATAAAGCAACAAATTTAGACAAAGGTAGGCTTAGAAAGATTATTTAATGACTTGCAACAGGCGTACAGTATATGTTTATGCTGGTGTCAAGTCAAGCATATAATCGTTGTTTTGATGTATTTGTTTATAGTTTATTCGAGCACAATTGCAATTTTGTCATTATAGCAATCCGTGGCGAAATGTTTGCTTACATAAATATACATGATTAAGGCTGTTCTATATTAGAGGACTTTAGATTAAGCCACTACTTTCTATTGCCATTACAACTTCGTACACTCCAACGTTTGCAATGGTTATGTTTTCATTTCATATGGTTTGTTAATACTCCATGTCTTTTTGTGAAATACAAAATCAGGAATTGCAGAGTTAGAGCTTTGTAAACCGGTTTAAAGACGCATCAGCCGGGCCCTTTTGTTGCGACTGACCGTTCCCAGGGGTAACTTTTTTTTGCATATATTTGTTATGTATCGTCACAGTGTTTTGATTTACGAATGAACATGTTAATTATGATGTAATTCCCAGGACATATATGAATAAGAATATGTGACAAAGTCATAAGAGAATTGCAACATATACCAAACAATAAAAAAGGCACAGGACAAATATTTTCACATGCAAGCCAAATGTAAATGTAACAACAAATCTGTGAGTCTTTTAACAAAAAGAGCTAATCCGACAGTTACCGCCTAAGAAAGATAGCTAAGCCGTGGAATGATGATATTTTATTCTAATGCCTACAACAATAATAACTCAGAATGAACGTTGTTGTACTTAAATAGCTATTTCATCAAGATAACCTTAATTAGCACCACGAAAAAAAACAGCAAGAACGAGAACACTAACATTTGTTTCCACATTTATGAGGAATAATGATTTACTAAGTGCGACGATGTGTGACGCCATGTTAGTTCGTTTGGTTTCATTTTCAACGAAGAAGAGAGTAAACGAGTCGTTAATGGACATGCTTAAATGTATTAATACCAAGTAAAGCACAACACGCACTGGCATTTCCTGTTTTGTTATTGGCTCATGTAGGATCTGTTATTGTTAACTGTAGTACAGGGTTATCATATGATTGAAACTGTATAGTAAATAGGAAAGTGTTCTCTAATATAACACAATTAAACAATTGCTCGAGTAGAATTTCATTAGGATGTTGAATATGTGTTTAAGTTTAAAGTACCTAAAATAGTTTTAACTGATTAATTTACAAAACTCAACGGGGAATTTATACTTAGCCACCAGCGGGTCGTCGGTGGTTCTATTTAAGTATGCGTCTTTATATTCTTTCCCCAGTTAGTTTTTCGGAAAACCATCGTCATAGCCCTCGTTTTCATTTCTACAAAATCAACATAGACGCTAGTTTACTAGGTAGATCACGAAACGGAGCAGAACAACGCTGATTTAGGTTGAACGGGAACCGAACTTAAATTATACATAAAACTGCTGGAAACGAGAAATTGGGTGGTTGAACTGACGCAATATATTTTCAGTTAACCTTTCGCTTTTAAACACTGGCCTTTTGTGGTCGTTGAAGTCACTACATGTGACTAGAATGTAACATAATAGTTTAACCTTTATTTGAAAACAATAGTATAATGCATCATGAAATAATATCTATTGCATTTACTATTTGACTAACATCACATTTCCTCGAATAGCTTCTGCTAACATTTGACAAGTGCAGTGGCAATAACCTTTACAACTGCACAATAGGGATCGGATCACAGGAAGATTTCAGTATTATTCCCCTAGAGAATATCTTCTATTTCCGACTTATGTTTAATTTACATAAGACTAATGTTAAAAGCTAGAAGGTAGAGACCAATTTTCTGCAAATACATCATCAAAATGCCAAGGTATATTATAACAATTTCGCTCAAGCATAATATTAAATAAGGACAGTCGTATCTGTATAATAATAACAACAATTGTACAGGTGTGAAAATTTGCAAACCTTCTACGCTTGTAACATAATATAATCTACACGCACGACGATTATACAAGTGTGTTCCAAACGTTGGTGAAAACTTCGTTTGAATGAGCAAACATATTGATTTCCCCGAAATCGTTAATATTTCGTCGCTTTAAACTACATATATAATGGCCCATTTATTTGCATAACATCGGCATTAATTAAAATAAATCTGTATTAATGTATGCATCAAAACATACCATTACGACTAAAAGCATGACCTCTCTGAAAGTTAACATGAAGTTTGGCTGACCCTTTGCCTAACATTCTCTCAACCAATGTGTTATGCTTTGCTTAAAGTTTGACGAGGTCTATCTAGGTAACGAAAATACACTTAATGTCACATTCAAAATGTTATCCATCTTAAGTTCTTTCAGATTCACAAGATTTTATTCAACATCCAAAGCCATAAAATGTTGTTAAGTCCTTATATATCAGACAGATTACCATACAGAGATGTAGTAGTGACCCGCACAACAGCAATTCAATGTGATCTTGGTCTTTTAGTCTGAAATTGGTTTCTGAAATTAGAAGAATATTATTCCTGCAGAAAACGATAATATAAAAAGACACAGTTCATAAAGCTTAAAATTACAAGGCATAGACAAACAATCAGGAATCATGACCTGGTAGTAAATTGGTGTGTGCAAATGAGCATGAAATAAAACGGCGAATGTCTTCCTTCTATCGAGCTTTAAAAACACACAAATTGTTATAGCTTCGTTACATGCAGATAATCAACCACACAGCATACACCATACTTAACTACATGTTGTTCTACATGCGTCTGAGATAAGTATCTATTATAGCATAAGCCTAGGTGGTTCAGTCATTCAATCTCTTTAAAACTATAACTGTAAACTATACCTGGCTAATGAATACTTCCCATCCGCACAGTGTTCATAAATCTTTCTTCTTACGTCAACGTCTAAAATATAGCTAGAACGGACACACATTGGGAACGGTACGAAAATAGCAAGTGCAATAGTACCTATGATGCCTTAGTTATTGTGAACTTTCAACAAGCATAAATGCAACTTTAAGAGAGGATGAGAAACTGTCCACGGGCAAATAGACAATCAGACAGACAAACATGATTATTTGTTATCCCCGCCCTAAGGAAATCGTTTCATGTTATTTGGCATAAAGTCGGCCAACCATTTACGTACTGCTTTACTCTTACACTGATTTGATAAGTCGGTCTTTGTAAATAAACGTGTACCGTCCATCGTGTTCTACATTACTTGGTTGTTGTATGTATATGTGGATTTGGCTATGACTAAAAGGCCGTATATCAGAAATTCGGTGTACATAAATGTAGACTGTTCCATGACATGTCATTCCTTTGCTAGAACGTCCCTAGCTTATTCTAACTAATTGTGGGTTGTTTTACATCTGGATTTTAGCAGGAGAAAAAAAAACAGTATATAAGTATTTATTTCTTGCGGATCATTACAATATATGGAATGTTTAAAAATGAATGAGTTACTCGTAACAAAAGTTTCAATAATGTAGATTGGTTCATAAAAAGTCGGTCCAGTGCCGGAATAGCGTTGTGCAACAATTGCTTATCCGAAGAATATTAGAGCTTGAATCATTCACCATAGGGCTCCGCATCACAATAGCAGTCTGCCTTCCTCAACGATATGTCTGTCTTGTGTACGAAAAAAAAATCATATAGGTCCTTTGTTTATCTTAACTACATGTAGTTGCTCCCTGAAATGTTAATCTCAGGGTGAGTTTATTTTGCTATCCTAAGTTCATGTGAGCTTATTTACAACGATGTACCAAGGTGAAGTTTAACATCAGGCTTGATAATATCGGTTTAAAATCATCTCCTTCTGCAGATAATTTGATAAACATTGTCGGGAAGTTAAAAATAAAGACTTAAGTTGAAGGTGTAAAAATGCAATTAAACTCGGAGGTGTAAAGAAACGATACTATATCTGTCTAACATACTTTAAAAGGGATATCTCTCCGCGAAAGTAACACAATACCATATTCGGATATCTTCTAGATTACTCTATATCTTAGAATAAGTTATTGTTGAACATGTTCCTTTTCTTCCTTTGTACGTTTATGATATATTTAAAACGTGATAGGCAAGTCGATCTTAAAATATTGCAAATCTGACCAACATTAAATATCCAGCTAAATCAGTATGAATACACAGGTAATTAGTCATCAGTTCTCTGATGTATCAATTTCATCAGCCCTTGCTTCGCAATTAAGAACAAATAAATGGAAGAAATAAAATATTTAAACTCAATTATCTCTGACAAGTCTCGCTTAAATACACTGATCAATGTCCATTCAGTGCCATTATATTCGTGTTTGTTAATTAGTAATTTCCCAGTACTGTACGTAATTATATATCTGCTAATTTTCATCATTATTTAGGATACACTTTAATACCCTGGTTATTTGTCTATTAATATTTACTATTGGAAAATCAGCTTCGTGTTTGGTGTTGTGTTGTTCTTTTAGCTAGAAACACAATTCAGTTTTAAACTGTGGATAACTATCCTTTAACGTTGTATTGCTCTAATAATTATATCATTGTTGAGAGATGTTAGTTTTGCTTGATGTATCGTGAATTCCTTATATTTCGTTTGCTTTTCCATAATGCGTAATATATACCTTTTACTTGATGGACAAACGTTAAGAATTTTACAAAATGTATCGAGATGTATACGACAACAATTGTTAAAACAAAGTCTTGTTTCGCACTAACTCACGATAACGAACCACCCAAAACAAAGAGGAGAAATAATGGTGGTTGGTACCTAAGAAACAAACTCCATAGATTGCAATTGTTAAAGTGGATAATAGTGTATTTGCGAAAGATACAGGCCACTTAGAAATGTTTAAAGATTAATAATGCAAACGATCCTTAAATAACCTAGTAGTCATAAATTCAACATAACATGCATTACTTTTTTACTTTTATGTCAAATACGTACGTTAAGTTCATTTTCTGCAAAACTAGTATATGTTGAGTCAAATGTTGACCCTACATGTGTATCTTTGATGGCATATTTGATTAAGATTACGCTGACTCTATATCGTTGTGGTCATAACCATTTCTGTCGCATTTATCTAGAGTTTACTTTTTATGTGCATAGAGAATTTTTTTCCATAAAAAGGGCAATAAAGTAAATATATGATCAGCATGAATCAAAACTTTATTTTAATACAAATAATTTCATTTCATGTATTTTTAAAACAGACATTTTGCAAATTTTTAACTGAAGAAAGTTTATATTAATAAATATTTAAACATATGTTTTGCGTTTAACTGTTAAAAGCACACACTCAAAATATACTTTTATTATAGCTCAGTATATGTAAGCTATAAATACTGTTTGTTTGAGCCTGTCAACAACCCCTTTAATGTAAGTTAAACTTTGTTATGGCGACCTCTCATTATTCGAAGTTCCGCAACAGTCGAATTTATTTTTAATGTTCAGATTTTCCCATCAGCCAGAGCAGAGTTGACACAGCCAGAGAAGTTATGCGATCAATCGCTGATATTCCAAGCAAATGTCGCAAGATTTTCAACGACCTCCATTTTAATAATAATGAAATCGCGGTGGGGGTTTCACTCTGAAATTATCGTCATACCAGTGTAAATGTAGCAACATTTAATAGACATTTTTGAAGGACATTTCATTATTTAAGTGGATTTACTAAAGGTTACCTATAACGTAGGGTTTATTTGTAACGCCTTTTTTGAATGGTCATAATGAGAACATATAATTTGATATCTCTGTCCCAAACATTCAGAGAGGCTGTTATATCATCGCATTAGTTTAACAGTGCACCGAGTTAAGGTCTGAATTTTGGGTGGAGCGAAATCCATTAGTATAATTATAGGCAAGCTTAAAAGCGTCTGTGAAGAAAAAACTAAATGAGCTGAAATAGTATGACTCTGCTGGGTGCATGTTTTGTGTAAGCATGCAAACTGGCCTGCTTCTTTATTAATATGCATATTTTATTATTTCTAATGAATTATCCTTAAAACTTGATTTCATATATACCATGAAGAATATGAAATGTGTTTGATTTATATGCTGCATTGACGTTTCATTTCATGTTCCAATAAAGATATTATAGATATTTTAAAGCATGTATACGGTAAACAAAACACATCAATTTTACCGTCTTAGAAACGTGAAGATTCATATTATTTCATGTTTCATGGTCCCAGCTACTTTAATACAATGAGGCTTAATTGTAGCTATCTTTTGTGTCGTGTTTCTAGTCCCTGACGAAAACTGTTATTAAGAAATATTCTTATATCAACAAGTTGTTAGCAATGCTAATATCAGTTTATTTTCCCACACATCAATGTGTTGCTGCAGATCTTGCGGTACAAATTCAAGTCATTGAGTTGGTTGTTTGCCTTTATATTGCCATTAGCGCATTACTGATACTGGTAAACAGATTACAATTAAAACATCTGAAAACTCCACTGATTAATTATGTACCTTGAACCAAACATAACTGACCATACATCAGATATGCCGTGATGGTTATTATTAATTGAAAATGAAGTTAAACATCTTCATTATTTTCGAAAGTGTTCAAGTTTCAAACCACACAATTTGATTGCTATATGTATAATGTTTAATACCAAGAAGGCATTTCCGTTTCGTTTTAGTCATTACATTTTGTACGATAACAATGATTTAAATGCATTATATTCCTAACATCCTGTTGAAGGAAATATATTGAACTTTAACTATATACAGTGGAAAGAAGGAATGATTACATTAGTCTCGAGTAGTCTTAAACATTTACAGATGTTGTGATTGTAGTAAGATGGTATGTATGGGCTAGGAAGTATGTTTACCTCTGTATTGCAAATGTGTGGACGGTTTTTAATCATAGTAAATTATATATACATAACTAAAATGTGTTTAACATGAGTAGCCGGGTCAATCAGACACTTTTCGGTACTGAAGAATGGACATTACCCAACATATATTGAAATCTTTGACCGAAGCCACATATTGTTATGGGTTGCGAACTTCTGTTTTAAGCCTGGTATTAAAGTTAGTCGGTAGAAAAAATATATATTTCTTGATTAGCAATTGTCAAGATGTTAATGATGTATTTTTTTTTAAATATGTCAAAGGACTAGACACCCTATTAACAACTGGAAAAAATATTTACAGGCTTCAAAAAATCTCACGTCTTACCACTCTTCCGAAGACAAATACAGAGTAAAAACTATACAGGTATTACAACAAGTCGTTCTGTCGAATATCTCTGCGAGCGTGGCAAATCACGCGCTTTCAAAAAGGTAGACATACTTCCATAATGTATATAACGACATCGGAGGTGAGTTGAAAATACGGGAAATCTGTAAAATTTAGGCGTTCATATGAAGAGAAATGTCATATGTGAGACGAATTAAAGGTTGAAGAAATATAAATGCGGGCTTTATACCAAGGCCACCAAATAAATAATAACCTGCCCTGCGATGGGCAACAGTGTAAAACAAAGTAAGTGCTCTTTAAGTGATATTTAGTGTTGTTGTAAAATGCCCGAAGAAGAAAACAAAAACGAGAATCTGGTCGGCAGATAAGGTAGAAAATAACTGGCAATTGTGTTAAATCACCATTACTGCAACTAATAACCCATCTCTTTGATTGGTATGCTTCAGTTGCATCTGATAAGTTAAAACTGATCGACTTTGAGAAATAAAAAAAAATGCAGGATTAGGCTAGAGCTCTTGTTCCGATCTTTTGTTCCGACTGACCGTTCCAAGGAGCTAACTAGGTATTTCTGTCTATCTATTATGTCACTTTAACCGTTTATACTAACAAAACTAAGCTCACTATCATAAAGTTTCAATGTGATTTTAAGCACAAATTAACAAAGTTAAAAGTGTCATGCAAAATAAAGACATGAAGCTAAATACAAAATAAAGATATTGTGGATTGAAATCCATGACTTAAGCAAATCTTACTTAAGAACTTAGAACAATAATGACTCCAAATGAATACTGCTGTACATAATCTCTTACAGTTATAAATGATCATAGGTTGAAAGATAAAACTTATACTTATTAATATATCATTTAAGAAATGTTATTATCTACTACAATAAGATAAACTTAATTAGCAGCACTGAAAAACAGCATCAACTACAACTTAAATGCGAACAATACCAACTGTATCCATATGTATAAAATAATGATATAGTAAGTGTTACATACTTTGTACAAGGTACGTTCGTTTGGTTTTATTATCAATAACGAGGAGAATTAACTATGACATCGAGTTCGTAGAGAATTAAAGTTAGTAAAATTGTAATTTGTTATTTTTTTAAACATATGAGTCACGTTAACAGTTAATACGTGTAACGAGTTATTTTCAAAAGCTGTGGCAACTTAATAAAATATAACAGTTGATAGCAAAAAACTAATTACACAAATTTCAAAGTCTGAAAAATACAAATAATATACTAAATACAATATTTATTATCATCTCGAGTAATTGCTTAATGGATTAATAATCGTAACAATTGCAACAAACATGAAATAATTTCAGTTCAGAAAAAAAATCGTTGAAGAATTGTACTCTTCAATCTATAAATACTAAATTGAGCTATATTTTAATGCCATATGTTGAGTCTTCTTTCTTATTTCCAATGAATGCAACGTAAGTGCTCATTTAGAGAAATATATTATTCTTGGCATACACTTACTTACGCCTTAAGAAATAATGAAAACAGACAGTATTCACTCGCATTAATTCATATTTTACATCACAGCACCTGTAGAAATAGCCAGACAAAATGTTAATGAACGATGCCAATAGTTACCGACTTTGGTACAATTAACTGCCGGACGATTTTAAAGACAAAAAGACACCATATCAAATATCTGGTTGCCAGGAGATAAGTACCCATTATTATACTCTATTGCTTTCGTGCCCACTGGACTGCATGGTCATATCCGACAAAATGCTATATTGTAAAACCAATCTCGTCAAAGAAAGACGATTGTCTTGAAATTACTGAAGGAAGAAGTAACATTTATGTCTTTGCATTTGTTTATAGGCTCATAGAAATTACCATGGTTTTCCTTGTGCAGTGTGGCGGTCGTAAAAAATCCCCGTGCATAGAATCTATGTTGTCATTTATTTCATCCTATAAGAGTTTTTACGTGTATTTACTTTGATGGGCATTTGACTTGGGTTCCTCAATTTCATTTCCACACGAGCATGATGCTACAACCATTTACACTTCTCTGGTAATTTGTTTTTCTTTAGTCAAAGAATTAATTTCAATCACCATCAACAATTTAGTGTGGTTCTTAAAACAGAAATGATGCCTATCTCTCTTCATCATTCTATGTGTACATTATATTATGACGTCACTAATTTCGTCATAACATGTCAAGGAAAACTTGATTCGAATAGATGTATTTTCTTTTCATTGCTTGCATTTGAGAAACTCATCAGGAAATGCGAGGTTAGAGCCCCGCAAAACCGGTTTAAGCACCCCAGTTGGTCCTTTTTGTCGACTGACAGTTCCAAGGCGGTAACTGTTGGGTTTGCTCTTTTTGTTCAATGAATCAACACGGATTTGTTCTTACTTTTCCATTTAGGCTTGCATGTGAATACATTTGTTCTGTGCCTTTTCGGGATCTGGTATATGTTGCAATGCTCATAGGACCTTGTCATATATTCTTATTCAATGAACTAAGAACACTTCAAGTATAATTATCGGATAGACCAGACACTTATCATTATTTGTTCTTCATTGTATCTGCCGCATCTAGACATTTTACAGACGAAGACTAACTGTTCAAGGTCCAAGATGGTTGCACATGGCGATGATGGCAATTATGCTTAAAGTAATAAAAAGGCTAGATTAACAATCAAAAGGCGCACATTCATAGAATAAAGACAGAACAGTTTTATAAAGAATGTTGCAAAATGAATTAAATATAAATGTCACAATTTTGAATTGAACGCTCGTAGCAATGAGGTATAGCAAAATATGAAAATGTCCTATGAGAATTATCCTAACATATTGAAATTTCCACCACTGCTACCCCTTGGCCCATACAAGTAAACGTAAATATGACAAAAACACAGTGATACGGCATAACACATATAAGGAAAATAACAAAGAATGCCTATACATACATTACATACACCAGAGATCCTGATGATCAAAACCACAACCGAAAACACGATGACACAATCTTTAAGCATTTTTATTCTATATTATATTATATATTAGTTATTCGGTAGCATATTAATCGATAAACGGCTGTTAAAATAGATTAACAAGTAACGTCACTGAATATGATTGAATTTGTGCTACTTTAACATCAAATTTCAATCATTCTGAAATATTACGGTAGTGTACATGTGTGTCCATAACGTTGGTAGTATCCAAAATATCTGTTTTTAAAGTGTTTGCATCGATATTTTAATATTTTTTAAAACGCGACCTCACTCAAAGTCAAGATGAAGATTTTTCTCTCATTAGAAATGTGTTTTATCTGACGGACTTTCGCTCAAACAGACCCTGGACCCTGTCATTAGCTCGCATTTCGTGGCATCTATTGGACATATGCCAATACACTATTGGTTACCATAATGCTAAGTTCCCATATTAAGGAGCTTGAAGTAGAATTTAACGAGATCGATCTATATAGTAAAACAAAACAAAGGGGCATGAGTCCATTACAAAAGATATTCGTTAGGTTCTGTCAAAACGGGTAACTGAATGTTAGAGCTAAAGATTATTGTTGTTTGAACCAATATTAGTGGAGCATGTGGTTCATGTAAATCTTTTTCAGAGTACTTGAGTTTTGTATTAAAAACAACTCATTTAAACTAAAATATATGATGATATGATTTAAGCTCAATTTGTATACTTAATAATGAAACACATTAAAAGTCAAATTAACTTTTTCTTTCAACATAAGTAACTTCAGATTAACAAGCTTGTATTCTACATCTTAATCCGTAAAATGTTGTACAGTACTCGTACATCAGTTCACTTTCACAAATAGCCACAGTAGTTGTGACTTGCAAATCTGCAAACATAAAATTAGGATAATCCACTTTCTTGCAGAAAACGATATATAAAAAGGAACAGGGTTGTAACATGTACAATTACCTTGCACGAACAGTAATAATGATCTTGTAGAGAATTGGTAGGGAATTGGAATATTGGAATTGGTATGGGCTAATCTGGATGCAAAAGACGGCGAATGTTTTACTTGTATAGAGATGTAAACTAAAATAGTTGCTTTATTATGCGTTTTATATGTAACTTATAATCCAGGCAGCCTAGACATACTTGACACCAATGGCTGTAATGAGTATCCTTTTGAAGAATAAACTAGATCCGTCATGCAATCTTTCTAAATCTAGATCTTAATTACGACGGCTACTGAATACCGTTCATCCCCCAAAGAGTTCATAAATCACTTTTTTTCTCAAGTCAACGTCTTATTTATAGTTAGAGGGGCCACTCAATGAACGAAAATAACAGGTGCAACGGTTGCTATGGCATTTATGATATTATGAACATTTATCAAAAATGCGCCCTGGGTCTCATGTCTGAAAAGCTTTATGTATTCTTTGCTTCTTTTAAGAACATGCCTGTTTCAAAATTAGTAGGTCACGTATCAGAAAAATGTCATATCTCCATTGGTAATCCTTATTATATATGCGTTTTCCTGACGGCACCATATCAGATAAAAGGTATGGCTTTATTGCCATGCGCAGGAAACGTGGGTTGTTCCACGACAAGTCTGGAAACTGATATATCGCCACTAATTGTGGCTCTTGTCTCAAAAATGGAGATAAGTTGGAAAATATTGTCGGGAAGTGAAAAAGTTAAATTAAATATGAAATAATAAAAGAGCAATAAAACTTGTTGCAAAAATAAACAAAATGTAGAGGTGTAAAATGTCGGCTTTGTTTATTTTGTCCTTTTTAGATTGATGCCATATTTGAAACGTTAAAAAACAAGTTACCTAACTTGTAATAAAGTATTCTAATCAACATTCACGTCTACGTGAATCAATTCTAATATATTGGTAATAAGTAATTAGTACATAGATTTTTGGCACATAAAACAAAAACAAAATAATAGGGAAAATACAGTATTTAAACTTAATCATCTCGCACAAGTTTTTTTAAAAAATACACTGATCAATATCCACTCAGTGTCATTTGTTGTATTTTTATTTTCGCAATTTCACAGTACTGTGCATCAATAAAAATATAACGATTTCGCTTTTTATCACTTTACTTGGATTTCAGATTTTTGTAAAATCTGTGTCATATTAACCGACCATAAAAATCAGGCACGACACATTTATCGAATCTGACAAGAGTTGTCATTTAATCCAAAAAATGTTAAACGACTTCAGGAAAAATAATAAGCGAGCTTATGGTTTAGCACTGACTGATGCTCTATCAATATTATACCCTCCATAAAAGCTACTACCGCCTCTTATGACATATGGCTTATGGTTTAACAGTGAGTAATGTCCTCTTTCAACACAACATCCGCGTGTTATATCATCTGATATAAGGTTAACAAGATGTTTAAAGTAAATAAAAAGTAACGCTCATGAATGGCATACATTTTCAAAAGAACGCTCACTTATGTCATGACATATATCTTTGGTTTTTTTCTAGAATATATTATGCCCTTTGTACATCGCTCAATTAGTAGTTCGCTACGTGTTTTTATTTGTTAACCTACATATATTACAGAGAATAGTTTCAGACTTTTCATCATAGGTTTAGATATATTTTAAAGTTAATCAGTTATACACATATCTAATTATTTATCCTGCCATTAATGATTCACTCCTTTTTTCTCCCTTTCTCAAAAAGGAATGTATTTGTAAAAGCAGTTTATTTTCCGCTCAGGTCATTTGCTATTTGCTCTTTCAAAACTGTTAGACACTGTAAACAAACTGCAAAAAGTATCAAAAACATTTCTATTTCAAACTGTGGGGTAAGATAGGTTTTACGACATTCCGAATTTATGATATGATATTACTGATTGAAATTGTGTAATCCACACATATGTGTACGGTTCCTTGGGTACTGAAATACGTGACTCCTACAAACGTAGAAGAATCTTCACTGACAAGCACACTTCGTTTGACAAATCATAAAACCGTAAACACCGCCCATCTTCTTGAAATCAAGCGGCAAATGACGTCGGGCATTTCATGTGAAGACGACATCAACTAAAGAAGTAAGAGCATTAGAAATTAAGATTAACCTTAGCATTATAAACGTTAAAACAAATGAGAATGAAAAAGGACCTTGTCTTTGCACTGTAACTGATGGTTTATTGGCGTAAAAAATCCTTCATTCATTGCTAGAATTCTTGTTTTGATACTTAAATCCTCTGAAGTAACTTACATACTTTAATGGCTAAATGTCTCCAAGCAACATCTGTACTTTACAATCAGATCAGATTTTGCCAGTAAAGGTTTATATTCTTTTTATTAGCTTAACGATGTGTTTCTGTATTAGGAGTTTAAATATATAGGATGTATCGTCTGTGCTTTACATCTCGTTTATCTGATGATTAATGGCTGTTAAGCCCTTTTGTTTTCATAATGATTTAGTCATGTGCCTGCCGTTATTGCTCGGCAAAATTTTTAGTTGGCATTTATAATCTTTTTTGTACTATTGTGCAATCTCAACGAAATGATAATGACATTCGTGTAATATACTGACTTAGTGAAGAATGTACAAGTATGGATAATTTCTAATGAAATGTCTGGTGTGTGTTTTATGTCATTTTATATGAAATACTTTTAAAAAAGCATTATGTACTTATGTGATTCTACGTAATTCGAAAGATACATCCGGACCACGGCAGCAGGTGACCAACTGTCATTTAAAAGACATAACAGCACCAAAACTATTTCAGTTCCTTGCATGTGTATGAAAGTGAAAAATGAAACATAATTTAAGACCTACCACGTACTTGAAATATGGTCATAAATGTACAGCTTGAAATAGGAAATATCACTAGAGGACAATTACCGTAATGGAACGGTAAGTTGGCAAAAGTACCGACTTGTATTTAAAGAATTATTCACATAGCACAAAATATCATGTCATTCTCAAACAGTCAGATAATAAATAGACTTATAATGACAACTGTTAAACAGACGACGAAATGCTTTCTAAATCCAGCAACCCATTTATTGGATTGTACTTTCCATAGCCAGTTTTGCAACTATAGATTCGACAAAAAACTCTTTAAAATGCATTCACAGTAAGTTTAAATTGTCAGTTCATGGATGTCTGAATTTAGCTTTCTCACTAGAGGACAGATCACTCGCTTTTTTGACCCCTAGTATATGTAAGTTTTATAGGTTTGGTAAAATACTCATGGTAAATAATGTGTATAAAGCATACAGATTGGACTTTATTTGATAATAAACTGTTATTAAAGTTTAGGGAGACTATATACTACACACCTGCTTCCCTTTCTAGTAAAATTCTGTAATTTATTCAAATAAAAAACGTAAGTAATAGACAATAAACAACGAATGATAAGTTTGCAACAAACGCACCAATTATTGCCAAACACAGTCCCTGTCTACTTATCTCAAACTATCGTAAACATACACCTATAGTTCGTTTACAATTGTAGACTTTTTACCAAAACGACAACGAATGCCAAATACCGTCCTTTTCTCCTTAAAGATGTGCACGATTTATATCTGCATATCGTTGTACAACATAAAATTCTAAAGTCAAAGTACAGATTTCGCCAATAAAATTATGCTTGGAATATTATATGCAGATTATTCTTATTTAATACATTTACCGCAATAAAAATAGTGCATTATCAGTTTAAATTGAACTATTTTAGTGAGGGATATCTCATGCCACATACAAGAAAGGACATCCCTTACATGAATTATTCATAAAATGTCTATAGACAGACATTGATTTGACGTTTACATTTATTAGTGTTATTGAATAGTAAAATAAGAAAAGTTGCAATCAGAATTAGCACAGATATTTAAATGTGGACAACCTCTAAACAAAGGCAAACAGAGTCAACGTAAAGGTGACACAAAGACTTATTTCACAAGGTGCTAATGTCAACAGAAAACAAGTTAAACATTTCACATTGTCACATAATTAAAAGGAAAATTCGCGTTGCTGCCAAAGCGATGCTACTATTTATGCCAACATGTGTGTTTATGCGTTGGGTAAGATTTAATTAAGAGTGAGAAAAACTTGCATTGATTGAGAAAAATACTCAGACAGCTCCTTTACTAATTACTTCCGGTCCAGCTTGGCTGACGTCGGCTGACTTTAAAAAGAACCGGTTCAGTCGCGGTAAAACTGGTTCATGGCAATGCATTTTAAGATTCTGGACATAAGGAGGATTACAGGCTTTCATTGGCCTTAGATGTTCATAGCTTTTGTTACGCTTCGTGTTTGAAATAGATGTATATGTCTTCTTTCTCTAAATGTATACCTGGAAAATTGATTTGCGAACTTAACCAAAATTAACGTATTTAACTAATTGACATCATTAAATTTAAAATCAATTACATAATTCACCCTCATACTACTATTTATATTTGTAAGAGAAGTGTGGAGCCGATTAATAATTTCTGCTTTAATAAATTACTGCTTTCTGCTTTAATAACTTACAGACATTTCACACGACGTCTTATTGGGTCACGTGTAGTGTGTAAAACTAGAAGATATTGGTTTTCATTTTTCCCTGACAGTGTATATTTTTAAGACTTATTATACAATGATTCTCACTTATTTATGTTACAAAACATTAACCAAAAGTAGGATGCTTGATAAATATGGTTATATATGATATTTATTTCAGTCTTTCGTACTGATCAACATCGCCAATATCTACAAACACAACACGATGTGGATGCTCATATCGATTGCACTTGTCTTAATCTTGGATGTTCGTTTGGTGTATGTGTGTATTTCGTCACTGTTATGCTGGACGAAAAACACGATTTAATATTTGCCGAAGTTTGGCTCATTAGTCAGGTCAAAGGATATTTACTGTCCTCAACTCAGCATTCTACAATATGCTAAATCCAATCATATATATTGTGCTCAACATATAGTTCCGACAAGCGTTTCAGCAGATTCAGTTTATAAAATATTCCTGGAAATATCGACATCGGTGAATGTGTGACATCTTGTCCTTATAGCGGTCTGTGTGATATCAAATGTAACTATAACATTAATAATGCAATGCTGGAGTCTATTTTACTATTAAGACCTTAGCAGTCAGGCCAAAATACCGTCCTTAATGTTTTCTTAAACCTCACGGAACAAAGAGACATGGACACTTATTTTTGCTTTAGCTGTCTCAGATGACGAGATGATAGCGACGATGTCTGTCTTTTAAATGAATTGAGCTGCCCTTCACTTTAAACGCCATAATTTGTGGAAGAAATCTGAACATAGACCGGCGTCTTGCAACGCCAATCTGAATTTTGCAAATGGTTCTTGTCGTTTGACATACAGTTGTGAATTAGTTATTTGAATGCATCAGACTAAAAAGATGCTACAGAAACATCGTGCTGATAAACTTTGCTCATTTGTATATCGAAGTGTTCGATATTTATAAGCATAAAGTTTAACGATTTTTTATCATTTTCATTGAGAGATCATGTTGTTTGATTAAACGCTAATTTATGGATTTAACATTATTGAAATATGTAATTGGTAAAACTTAAGACGCTGTGATAAGGAAATAATGTGGCATTTAATTTTTACTTTCTTGATATGAGAACAACTTTTTATGGATGAAGAACGTACATCATGTACACAGTTTCATTTTACTCAACTTTGACGTTGACTAATTTCTAACTTGTTGTGACGTGCCCATCTCATAATAAATTATCAGACAGAAGAAATTGTTTATTATAAAATATTTCATGGACGACTATATGGTCAATTAAGCTGAATACTCTCAGTAAAGGATTCCAACATACTGGTACATTTTGATGCAATCGTATACTTTGACGTAAAAAGCTAGAGCCTTTGTATCGGATGTATGCAGCTTAAACTACTATGTCAAGTTTGTTTGAACTAGTCATAATGAATGCATGTGCTTGGTTGTAATAATCTGGAAACACTTTAAAGAAATTCTTAATTAATGCTGAATTTTAAATGTGCTTTTTACATCAAAATGCTGGCGGTAAATGTCAGCCTTGTTTGGAACAACATAATTTTGACTATATATATGTAAAGCGTGGTTGTTATATAATAATGTTAATGGAAAGTGCAAAGATGTTTGTTACATCCCAGTGCTGACGGCAACCAGCTGACCTCTACATATATTAGATCTCTCCCGAGATCTGTCTCTAGCCCAGGTATTAACGGCCAGAGGATAGTGGATTTTCAAAAAATAGAATTAACCAGCACAATTAAAATGGTGTCTATTCGAATAAATATTCTTAAGAAATTTTATAGGGGATATTGATCACGCTTCCGACTTCTTGCATAAATATAATACAGAAAAACCTCTCCAAAAGGCACCTCTGAAAAGCAACAACCTCTTATCAGCACGACCTTTATTTCCATGCATAAAGTTTCAGAGCATTTTCACCTCAAATCAGTATTAGGTGCCATTCAAATTCGTTACTAAAGTCTGTAATGACATTTGCTGTGCACCACCTGGGGACTACTTTAGAAATGTTATACTTTTGTTCATTAATGAGGAATTATGGTTGATTGGTTAAGTATTGGTGCCCATCCGGTGTTTGTTTGACAGGTAACCATTTGGTGTGAAAAACACCCGATTATCTTATTTCAGAATGGTGCAAATAGAAACAGCAAATATCACTTTGTTGATAATTGAGACTAATGGTGACGTTTGTTAAATCCACAAAAGCTTGGTTAGTTTGTAAGAAGTGTTAAATTGGCGATGACTGTTCTTTATCTGCAGCTAACAATGAGAATATATGGTAACTTAATGTTAAAGAATTTATCTACATTTATACTTCCTAATGTAACAGCTATGTTCAAAACTTTTGCAGAATATAACTGATGCCTACATTTTTTTAGTTTGTATCTCTTACAGATGGTAAGTTTAGACTTTGTTCTATTAAAAAGGAATGCGTCCTTTAAACTTTAATGAAGAATCCCCGCCCTGACTCGTGTATTGTTTATTTACCAAAACCCAGGAAGGACTTAATGCTAAAGACCTGAAGATATAAAGTAATTGTTTAGTTACATAAAGTATATGTCAAACTTTGGCAATGAATAAACGGAAATGTTACCGTATGTTTCTGAATTTCAAAAACACATGTATTTGATTTCAATGCATTATTGTGTTGGACACGCCATATAGAAATATATTTTATTTTACTACTGGTATTTGTTTGTTGTAATTACAACATTTTTAATATTTCAACAATCATTTAAATGTTATAATACTTTTCTAGTGTTTTATTATATTCCCTGAAGAAAACAGTTGTTTTCAAATGTACTTGTATCAACATGGCAACATAAGCAATAAAATCAGTCTGTATTCAAACACAACTCAGTGTTTTGCCACAGGTTTTGTGCGATTAAAATAAGGTCACTGTAATACCTCTTTGCCTTCACATGGCCTGTATCCCATTGCCGATGCAATTTGCAGATTAACATTTAGCCATTCAACTGATGATTTAGTCACCTTGAACAAGACAGAGATCACGTTTGCCGTCATGGTCATGATAAGTTAATTTAAACATCTTTTTTACTTCAATGTTTCCAAACGAACATGTGTGTCAAAGCACATAATTTGAAAGGTTAATGTGCTATTCTAAATCTCTATCAAGGTTCTTTTAAACCTTCTCTATTGCGTAATAATGGGAATATAAGTATCAGATGTAGCTATAAATGAGTCTGGCCTAGTTTTAAATATTCTAGCATGATAAAAAGTAGGACTAGTAAGCAGCAAAACGTGTGGTGGTTTGTTTTTAATAGTTAGTACATGTATACATAGAAATGTTCTTAATATTTTAGCCCCATTCGGTCGTAAAAACGAAGCATTATTATGAATTCACGATGGACGGCAAAGGTCTTTCAGCCACGATCGTGAAGATACGTTTTATTGTATTTAACCAGTAAAAACTATTATTAAAGTTAGTCGATAGATAAAGTACGTCACTTGTTTTGCAAAGATATTCGAAATAAAAGTATATTAAAAAGGAAAACATATGTCCTCAGACAAAACACTCAATAAGCAGTTGGAAAAATGGATTAATATGGTTTAAAGAGTTTATGAAAGAGAACATAGAACTGCACACAATCTGCTGACACGATTATCTGGAATTCACATAAACTTCTGAGCAATTCTCTAAAGACAAATACAGGGGAAATAATGATACAAGTGTTACAGCAAAACTTCCTGTCGAAAATTTCTTCAAGCCAGGCAAATTACAATCTTTAAAAACGTTTACAGAGGCGGGATTAAGGCATTTAACGTCCATGGCGGTGAGCTAATACATGCGGGAAGTCTGTAAATCTTGGGGGTTTATTTGAAGTGAAATGCCCTAGGTGAGGCAATTTAATGGTTAAAGAATAATAAATATGGTCTTAGGTTAAAGGCCATTGAATAAGTGATTACACGCTTTAGTTTATAAATGTGTTTTATTAAAAAATGCTATTAAGTGCAGTCGTAAAATGCACGAAGAGAGAATCAAACTAAGGCACTGGTCAGCATCATCAACGTTATTTTAGTTGGCAGTGTGATCACGAAACTTAAAAATTGGACAATATTAATGGATTCGTATTTGAATTTGATTTAATTTAACTAAAACTTTACACTAACTAAAATACAGTTTGTACTAAAACTTTAAGTGTGTTACACTGTTCGGTTGATATTCATTCAAAATATATTATTTCTCAGCACTATAGCTAACCATATTGAGAATCATGGCATGGAAGTTCTTGATTGAAAAGCATCATCCAATATTCCTTATTTATCGTCATTTATCAGGTGTTTTACAAGGCAGCAAAAATAAACACAATAAACAAAATACAAAAGTGGGCTTTCACAGATTATTAAGTTACTTGCAACAGGCGTACAGTATATGTTTTATGCCGATGTTAAGTCGTGTACATAATCGTTGCTTTGACGCAGATATTCATTGTTTATTCGAGCAAACATGCAATTCTGTCGTAATGGTAATTCGTTGCGAAATGTTTGTTTACAAAGATATATATTATTCAGGCTGTTCTATATTAGAGACTTTAGATTAAGCCACTAATTTTTATTGCCATTACAACATTATAAAGTCCAACGTTTGCAATGGTTTTGTTTCCATTTCATCTGGTTTGTTAATACTCTTTGTCTACTTGAGAAATATAAAAGCAGGAAGTGCAGAGTTAAAGCTTTTCAAACCGGTTTATAGACGTATCAGCCGGGCGCTTTTGTTCCGACTGACCGTTGTCAGGGGGCAACTTTTTTCTGCATATATTTGTTATTGTCTCGTTTCCGTGTTTTGATTTACAAAGGCGGATGCTTATTATGATGTTATTCCCATAGGGCATATATGAATATGAATATATAAGTCCTTAGAGCATCGCAACATATAGATGGTTATCGATTTTTCACCAGGATGCGCGCGCACCTGTTTGGCCGCCATCTTTGTGGTAAGGTGAATCAACATATCAGCACCGTGAAAGCGCACGTTTTTTAATTGACTATTACAGGCAATGAAGACAATAATTAAGTCATGTAGTATTGTGAACTGTCACAAAATATATAATCCAGATCAGAAATCTTTTTTTTCTCATTACCAGCTGTCAGTACAAACCAAGGGGAAAGAACGAGAGATCTTTCGGACGTCATGCTTTCGCGCTTGAACAGAGCATTCATTGTAGCTAAGCGTTTTAAGTGTTTTGGATTGCATTAAAATTCGAAATAATATATGTCTGGGGAAGTATATTATAATGTTAATTGATATGTTGTTGTTTATTTTATTGTTATTATTAAGATACAGATAATTAACAAACAATTAAGAAATATATTGCTTATTTGCTTGTCCTAAATAAACTAAAAAGCTACCAACAGTATCGATAATTTCCATCAAGGTCTATTTTAGACAAAATGTTGTCATCAGTGACATAAAATCATGCACGTGCCCCTCAGGATGCTCAATGCACAAAATTTACCCCCAGATATTTCAATTTGACCCTTGAAAATTTTGACTGAGGAGTCAATGACCATTGACGTTTAGCGTCTATAGAACGCCGTGTATGGGGTTGTAATGTGGTATCCGACAGTTTGCTAATATTGTACCCATGTAACAACACATGTTACTTTTATTCTGGGACATTTATACATAATGCACGAATAAACTTTAGTTAGAGTGAAGACTGTTATTACAATAACTTAATTGTTCGACAGTGTGAATTTTAACAATATCGCATTAAATGTCCATTATTTTTAAATAGGCACGTTGATGATTTCAGGTTATCTCAGACAGGAAAAACCTATTTTTAATGACAGGCAATGTGCTATGTTTACTTTTTACATGGCTGTAAGAACAAGGTTGGGCGGTATTTACCAGTGGTATTTACTGGTATTTACCTGCTAGAAAATACTCCCCAGAGTGGCAAATACTACTATGATTTTTTTGCCTTAAAATACTGCAGAAATCTTAATTTAGTCAACTTGAAATGCTGTATAATTATATTGATAATTATATTACTCAGATATTTTAATTAAACTTCTTTTTTAACCTTAAATACACGTGAGAAAGTAATGCTAATCCACCTGCACCTGGCCTTTGACACTCAGGAAGCAAAGCCATATGGTCTAGACTAATAAAACAACAAGTTTCAGATAAGGGGCTGTAAATAGCCAGGGGCAACATGGGCAAAAGTAAAATGTCATACATAACCTAGACAGTTTGTATTGGTACAAGTAAATGGTTGTGTATTGGGTATGGCATGAGCTAGAGTGTCAACTGTATGGCTTCATCCCTGAGTAACGTTTTTAATTTCTCTTGTCATCACCACTTCTATAACTTCACTCCACGCCATTACCAAGCTACTATTCACCATAAAGCCAAAGGATCCAGTCCGGAATACAAAACAGCATTTTGCGGGATCTTTACAAGCAAAAATCATTTATTTGAATGCATGAGAGAAAATTGTTACGTCCAAACTGCCAGATACCAGCTCTAATAAAGTGTAAGAAACAAACTGTTCTCAGAACGAGCCTGAACTAGCTGTTACAGCTAAGTTTTTGAAATGGTTTTGCTTTCATATTGACATTTGTAAATAAATAATAACACATGGTGTTTTTATTATTTTTATTATTGTCCTACCTTTCAGCAAATTTAACAAACTTACATTAAATTAGAACAATAATTTCACAGAATATTGAATTGAAGATCCAATACTTCTTTTAGAACCACACCATTTCTGAATTAAAAACAACACATTTTACGGTAACAAATATTTAATGACAGTTAATTCATCGATCAATAAACAGGAAAAGCAAAAGCAGTTAAGAAACAAACAGACTGCTTAGGAAATTGGAGCATGTAATAGTATTCGATTACATTTAACAAATGTGACAACCATAACATGGGTTTTAAGGAACTTAAAGCAATGAAAAAATAGTATAACATGGTGTAAAGAATTGAAAACAGTACACATAATAAATGACCCTGTTTTGAAACCAAAGTGCCCTTGTCAAGCAGTTGCTGACTTGTAACTCCTCAGCCTCTCAGTGCATGAGTTCGAGTCCTGGTCGTGGAGGTTTACCAGCTAAACTGCAGTGCACAGTGGTTCTGCCCAGACACAAGTCTAGGATCTAGGTCCACCAATATTTAAGTGGATGTCGCACTTTGCTGAAACACTAGATAGTTCACTATGTCAGGATATGCAATGTCCGACTGCAAGTCATCAGGCTGTCGTCGAAGACGAGTACGGATCAAAACCGATCAAATTAGTTTTCTTCAAGTCCTTTTCACGCACAATAGCTCCAGTGTATAAATATAGTCATATTGCACTTTGAAGCCATTACACACGACATCTTACGCAAAATAATCGACTTAATCGTCGAATTGTAGGGACCTAAGCAGACATTAGTAAACAATGACTTTACCACAAATATGGCGGACCGCATTGCATGCTGGGAAATGTGTGACGTCACACGATAACCATCTATACCAAGCCATAAAAAGGCACAGGACAAAGGTATTCAAATGCAAGCCCAATGGAAAGGTAAGTATAAATCTGTGACGAGCCATTTAACAAAAAGTGTAAACCCGACAATTACCGCCTTCGAAATGTCAGTCGGCAATATGTCAACAATACCGACTGGGGTGCTGAAACTGCTTTTACAGAGCTCTTACCTCGCACTTCTTGACGTCTTTGGGGGATTTTCAAATGAAAAGACAACCGAGACAGAGGGAGAGAGAAAGAGAGGGTGGGAGAGAGGGAGGGAGGGAGAGAGGGAGAGGGACAGAGACAGAGAAGTAGTATTTCAATAGAAGTACTACACAAAATTGTTTATTGTAAATTAAGTTAACCTTCTGATATAATAACGATAACAGGAGTGTTAATGGTTTTAGATCCATGTTCTTGTGAAGAAGGAATTAGAGAAAATACAGTCCAATGTCCATCAAAGGAAATACACGTAACAATCCTTGAAGGAATTATTAAATGACAACATATATTACATTAACTGTGAGACTTTTTACGCCCGCGACACTGCACAAGTAACATTGTTGTGGTCATGAATAAGAATATATGACAAAGTCCTATGTGCATTGCAAGACATACCAAAAGCCTGGAAATGCTTAAGACAAATATATTCACATGCAAGACATATATAAAAGTAAGAACAATTCTGCGATGAGTCATTTTACAAAAAGAGCTAATCCGAAAGTTACCGCCTTAGAACGGTAGCTCAGCCCTGGAATAATGTTTTATTGTAATGCCTATAACAGTAATAACTCAGAACGAACGTTCTTGTACTTTATTTTATAGTTATATATGATCGTATTTCACATAATGATACTTATTTATACATTATTTAAGTAACGTCAATAGCTAGTACATATCGATAAATTTAATTGGCACCACTGAAAAACAGTCACAACGAGAACAAGTACAGATATTCCGCATTTATGGGCAATAATGATATAATAAGTGCGACAATGTGTTACGCCATGTTAGTTCGTTTGATTTCATTTTGCATGAAGTAGAAAGTAAACGAGTAGTAAAGGACATGCTTTAAATTTATTAATACCAAGTAAAGCACAACACGCGCTGACATTTCCTTTTTTGTTATTGGCTCATGTAGGGTCTGTTATTGTTAAGTGGAGTACTGAGTAACATATCATTGAAACTTTATAATAACTAGGAAATTTATTTTTCTAATATAACATTTTGTCTGTTAAACACAATTTAACAATTGCTCGAGTAGATTAACGTGAGGATGTTGCATGTTTGTTTGAGTTTTAAAGTACCTAAATTCTTTTTAACTGATAAATTTATACTAAGCCACAAGACATTCGTTGTTAGTTCTTCTTAAGTATGTATCTTTATAATCCTTCCCCAGTTTTCTTTTGTAAAATCCTTCGTTATGGCCCAATTGTTCAGTTCTGCAAAATTTACATAGACGCTAGTTTACCAGGTAGAGCACGAAACGGAGCAGAACAACGCTGATTTAGGTTGAACCCGAATCGAACTTAAATTATTAATAAAACTGCTGGAAACCAGAAACTGGGTTGTTGAACTGACGCAATATTTTTGTCAGTTAACCTTTCGCATTTCTCTTAACAATGGCATTTTGTGGTCGTTGAAGTCACCACTTGTGACTAGAATGTAACATAATGAATGAACTTTTATTCGAAAGCCATAGTATAATGAATCATGATATAATATCTATTGTATATACAATTTGACTAACATCACATTTCCTATCAATATCTTCTGCATACATTTGACAAGAACAGTGGCGATAACCTTTGCAATTGCACAATAGGGATAGGAACACAGGAAGAATTCAGTATTATTCCCCTAGAGAATGTCTTCCATTCTCCGACTTATGTTTAATTTACATGATACTAATGTTAAACGTCAGAAGGTTTCTGGGAGAGAACATTTTTCTGTTAATATATCATCAAATGCTCAAATATATTATAACAATGTCGCAGAAGTATAACATTAAATGAGAACGATCGTTTCTGTATAGTCATCGAATTTTTTGTGATGTTTTGATAAATTACAAAAAAAATTTCGCGTGTTATATAATATAATTCTACACGGAAGGAGGTTATACATGTGTGCCCCAAACGTTGCTGGAATGTTCGTGCAGTGTTCGGGAATGAAGTTAACAACATGAATATCAGTAATCAACAACTAGATGCATGTTCTTTACATAAGGTAATATGAAGTGTTTTTGAAATAGCCAACATTTTGACGTCTCTGAAAACGTTTATATTATACCATTTTGAACTTTAAAATGACCCGTTTGTTTGCATAACATCAGCAGTAACTAAGATATCAGTGTTTAATGTCTGCATCAAAATTTACCATCATGACTACTAGCATGACCTCTCTGAAAGTTAACATGAGGTTTTGCTGACCCTTTCCCTAACATTCTATCACAGCCAATGTCTTATGTATGGCTTTCAACCTTAAGAGGTCTATCTAGGTAACGAAAAATACCTTAAAAATTCCACATTCAAATTGCTATCCATCTTAAGAATTTCAGATTAACAGGATTTTATTCTACATCTACAGCCGTAAACTATTGTAAAGTCCTCCTAGTATATAAGTCAGATTCCCAAACAGATATGTAGCAGTGACTTGCAGAAAAGCTTACCCTTAAGAAATTTTCATGAATTTAAATTGGTTCATAACATCTCGGTCCATTGCCGGAATAGCGTTATGAGTCATTTTCTTATACAAAGAATATAAGAGTTTGAATCATGCACCAAAGGGTTTACCTTCTTTCTCGATATGTCAGTCTTATGTACGAAGAATAATATATATGTACTTTGTTTATCTTAACTTCTTGTATTTGCTTCCTGAATTGTTAATCTCACGGTGAGTTAATTTTGCATTCCTAAGTTTATGTGAACTTATTTACAACAATGTACCAGGGTGTAGTCTAACTTCAGGCTAGATAATATCTGTTTAAAATCATCTCCCTCTGGAGATAATTTGATAAACATTGTCGGTAAGTTAAAAATATAGGTAAAGTTGAAGAAGTGAAAATACAATAAAACTCGGACGTGTAAAGAAGCGATACTATACCTGTCTAACACATTTTAAAAAGCATATCTCTTCCCGAAAGTAACACAATACCATATTCGGATATCTTCTAGATTACTATATATTTTATAAACAGTTATTGCTGAATATGTTCCTTTTCTTCTTTTGTACGTTTATGATAAAACGTGATAGACAATGCGATCTTTAAAAATTGTCATATCTAACCAACATTTAACATCTTATTAAATCAATATCCATACACAAGTTATATGTCATTAGTTCTCTGATGTATCAATTTCATCAGCCCTTGCTTCGCAATTAAGAACAAATAAATGGAGAAAATAAAATATTTAAACTCAATTATCTCTGACAAGTTTCGCTTAAATACACTAATCAATATCCACTCAGTGCCATTATATTCGTGTTTGTTAATTCGCAATTTCCCAGTACTGTACGTAATTGGAAATTAATATATTTGCTAATTTTCATCATTATTTATGATACACTTCAATACCCTGGTTATTTGTCTATTAATATTTACTATTGGAAAATCAGCTTTGCGTTTGATGTTGTATTGTTCTTTTAGCTAGAAACACAATTCAGTGTTAAACTGTGGATGATCATACTTTATTGCTCTAATTATTATATCATTGTTGAGAGATGTTAGTTTTGCTTGATCTATAATAACCTCCTTGTATTGTGTTTGCTTTTACATAATGCGTAATATACCTGTTATGCTGGACAAAGAAGCTTAATATATCAAGATGTATACGACAACAATTGTTACAGCAAAGTCATTTTGTTTCATTCTTACTCACAATAACGAACCACCCAAAGCAAACGACCGGAGAATTCATTGGAGCAATCGCTGATTTTCAAATCAAAAAAATGCAAAGACCACCATTTTAATTATAATGAAATTCGCTGTGTAAATGTAGCAACTATTTATATAGAATTGTGAAGGACTTATTTAATTACTTGAGTGGATTCATTAAAGGTTACCAACAACGTAGGGCTTATTCGTAACCCTTTTTTTGAATGGTCATAGCCAGAGAGGCTGTTGTATCATCGCATTAATTAAACAGTGCACCGAGTTAAGGTCGTGCACCGAGTTAAGGTCGTAATTTTGGGTGGAGCGATATCCATTTGATTTATTATAGACAAGCTTAACGGCGTCTGTAATGAAAAAACTAAATGAGCTAAAATAGTATGACTCTGTGTGTGCATGGTTTGTGTAAGCATGCACACTGTCCTGCTTCTGTGTTAATATCAATATTTTATTATTTCTAATGAATTATCCTTAAACCATGATTTCATATATACCATGAAGAAAAGGAAATTTGTTTGAGTAATATATTGCAATGACAAATGCCGTGTTCCAATTAAAATATTATAAAATGATTAAAAGCGTTTATACGGTAACAAAACTATCAAAAACATGCATAAGATAACAAGTACTACTTCTACCGTCTTAGCGAAATATAAATTCTTATTTAAAGTTACTTACTCAAAGTTATTTGAAGTCGGAGCTTGTTTCATGGTCCCAGCTACCTTAACATAATGAGCCTTATTTAGTAGCTACTTGTTTGTCGTTTTTTCTATTCCCTGACGAAAACTGTTATTTTCTTATATCAACAAGATGTTAGCAATGCTATTATCAGTTTGTTTTCCAACACGGCACTGTGTTGCTGCAGACTTTTGTGGTACAAATTCAAGTCATTGAATTACTTGTTCGCCTTCGTATTGTCAGCAGATAATCAGACTACAATTAAAACATAAATAACTGAAAACTCAACTGATTAATTGAGTACCTTGAAAAAGAATGATCGCACATAATGTGTCTCGTGCTAGGTCATTATTAATTTAAAATTAAGTTAAACATCTGCATTATTATCGAAAGTGTTCAAGCGTCAAAGCACATAATTTGATTGTTAAATGTATAAGGTTTAATGCTAAGAATGCATTTTCGTTTCCGTTTTAGTCATACATTTTGTACTATCAGAATGATTTAAATGCATAATTTTCTTAATTTCTGTTGAAGGAAATATACTGAAGATAGCTTATACAGTGTGAAACAAGGAAGATTTATTAGTCTCGAGTCGTAAACATTTAAAGATGTTGTGATTATAGTAAGATGCTAAGTAATGGTTTATGGAAGTATGTTTACCTTCAGTATTGCATATGATGTGGCGGTTTGTTTTTAATCATAGTAAATTACAAAGAAAAATGTTTTTAACATGATCAGCTCGGCGATGGTACAGTCAGCCACTTTTCGGTACTGAAGAATGGACATCAACCAACATATATTCAATCTCGAATTGAAGCCACATATTGTAATGGGTTGCGAATCTTCGACATGGTTGGCTCTGTTTTAAGCCTGGTATTCAATATAGTCTGTAGAAAAATATATTTGTTGATTAGCATTGCGTAGATGTTCAGTGAAATTAAGTAGAAAAAATATATATGTCATCCCACAGGACACCGTTTTATCAAATGGAAAAAAATGTGTTACAGGGTTGAAATAGCTTATGAAAGAGAACATAGAAATGCACAAAAATTGATGACAAGACTATCTGGAATCCAGACAAACTGCCACTTCTTAACAATCTTCCGAAGACAGATACAAAGGAAAACATGATACAGGTATTACGGCAAAACTTCTTGTCTAATATCTCTGCGAGCGTTTAAAAAGGTGGAAATACTTCTATAAGATATTTAACGTCCATGGAGGTGAGTTGATAAATGCGGGAAGTCTGTAAAATTGAGGTGTTTATATGAAGGAAAATGCCCTAAGTGAGACGATTTAAAGGTTGAAGAAAAAAAATGCGGGCTCTACACCAAGGCCATTGAATAAATGATTACCTGCCTTGACGATGGGAAGTGATATATAGTGAAGTTGTAAAATGCACGAAGAGAAAAGAGACCCTGATCGGCAGATATGGTAGAAAGAATCTGGTAAGTATGTTAAATCACCATTACTAAAACAAATAACCTATCCCTTTGACTGGTTTGGCTAAAAATGCATTTGACTGGTTAACACTGATCGTCTTTGAGAAATAAAAAAAATACAGCAAATGCAGGATTAGGCTAGGGCTCTTGTTCCGGTCTTTTGTTCCGACTGACCGTTTCAAGGAGCCAACTTGTTTTTTCCGTCTATCTATTATATCCTGTCAACTGTGCATCTTTCTAATGTCATTATCATAGAACATACATATTCGTGTAGCGTAGTTCTGGAATAACACGGCCCGTATTAACCAATCATTTTTAAATCTAAGTCATGGCGTAAGCGTAAGCCCAAGTCATAATTTTGATACCAACAAAAACTAAGCTTATTTTTGAAGTTTCATTGCGATTTAAAGCTCAAAGTAACAAAGTGTGTTGCAAACATACAGACCTGTAAATACATAATAAACATACTATGGATTGAAATCCATGACTAAAGCAACTCTTACTTAAGAATAGTTGGTTATTACTGGCCTTAGAACAATAATATCTCCGAATGAATATAATGTACATTATCAATTACAGTTATAAATAATCGTGTATTGAAAGATATTACTTATAAATATTAATGTATTATTTAAGTAAAGTATATAGCTATTTCATTAAGATAAACTTAATTAGCAGCACTTACTGAAACACAATAACAACCAGAACATAAATGCGAACAATATCACCGGTTTCCTTTGTATTAAAATAATGATAAAGCAAGTCTGGAGTTCATGCAGAATGAAAGTTAGCTTAATTTAAATTTTATTTTATAGAAAAACATGAGACCTGTTTACGGTTATTATGGGTAACGAATTATTTTTAAAGAAGGTTATTGTGGCAACTTAATAAAATACAACAGATAGCTAAAACACACAAATTTAAAAGTTTGAAAAAATACAATTTACTAAATAAAATGCATATTTATCTACATATCATCTCGCGCAATAGCTTAATGGATTAATTAATAATCGTAACAATTATAACAAACAGTAACGTAAATGCAGTCCAGAAAGAATTTTAGAAATTCACTTAACTATAATACTCCTTAATCTATAAATACTGTGTTTTAATGCTATTAACATATGTTGACTCTCTCTCTATTAATTTCATATTATTGCAACGTTAGTGTTTATTTGATAGATATTATTCTTTGCATGCATATACTTATGCCTTAAGAAATAATGAAAACAGACAGTATCCACTCACATAAAATCATACTTAACATCCAAGTTCCTGTAGAAATAGTAAGGAAAGGATATATGGAAGTTACTGAACGGTCCTAAATATGTGCCGAATTTGCTACAATGAACAGCCGGACGATTTTATAGATAAAAACATCCAATATCTGATTACCGAAGGATAAGTGTCCATTTTATACTCTATTGCTTTCGAGCCCACTTGACTGCATGATAATATCCGACGAAAGCCTGCATTGTTAAACCAGTCTTAACACAGAAAAAAGGTTTGCTTGAAATGATCATGATATTACTGGAGTAACATTTACGTCTTAGGATTTGTTCTTAGGCTGTAGAAATAATAATCGTTTTCAATGAACTAATAACACAACAAGCATAATTATCGGATACACCACACACTTCTCATTACTTCGTCAGTGTCTGCCACGTCAAACATTTCACAGGCGCTAAATAACTGTTCAAGGTTCAAGATGGCTGCACAAGGCGAATATTGATATTACGCTTAAAGTAATAAAAAGGCAATATTAACAATCAGAAGGGACATATTCATAAACTAAAGACGGAACAGTTTTATAAAAATTGTTGCAAAATGGATTATATAAAAGTCTAAGTTTGAATTGAGCGCCCCTAGCCAAGACGTATAGGTAATTATTAAAATTTCCTATGAGAATTGCCAGAAATATTAACATTTGAAACACTGTTACCCCTAGGCCCATACAAATAAAGCGTAAATGCGGACATAACACATACTCCAGGAAAGCCATTTTAACAAAGCAAATATATTATCAAGAAACGTTACTGAATATGCTTGAATGTGCACTACATGTACATCAAAGTTCAATAACATCGTAACATATTACCGGTAGTGTGCAAATACATATATAGGATAAAAACCTTAAATTAGAAATTATTGGACGGTCTTACGACAATTACCACAACTATTAAAATGTAAACAACTGCTAGACAAAGGCACGTTTATGTTAACATAAAAGTAACAAAACACTGAGATTACCAACAGTTACCGCCTTCGAACGGTCAGTCGGCACAAGGACCGACTGGGATGATTAGAATTTGTGCACCAAGCAGTTAAAGAAAACGCTGTTTTAAGCTGAACCCAAACCGGTCCCTTCATTGGTTTCTTTATAAATAAATATGCTGGCAGCCAAAAACTAGGATGTGGAAATGACTCGATACATTTACCAGTTTACCTTACGCTTTTCCCTACACAATACATACATTTGTCAACACTGGCGAGTGAAAAAACAAACATCTAAAGCACTTTTATTTTGCGAAAGGGCGATATGATACAGACTTTCTAACAAATCAAATTTGCAGTCAAAGAAATTATTTTCATCAGAACGTTTTTGCTGAAACCATGTACTTGGAAATTACTAAATGGATATATATGGCTTAAGTAAAGACATCTTTTAAACGAAACTTCACTTCATTAAAATGCCCAATGAACTTCAGAATGAAGTAAAGACCATTGAATGCGGCATCGTATAATTAAGTTTGAATAGGCAGGGATCAAAGGCATGCACATGCCAGTCATATGTAAAAGTAAGATGGAAATAAAGTACCGAAGTTTACTGTATGTCAGAGGCATATATCCCTAACAATCCTGATAAGATGAATTAAATAACAACAAAGAATATATGCACGGGTATTTTTGATACGACCACCACACTGAAATAGTAACATTGTTGTAATCATGAATAAGAAAAGATGGCAAAAGTCCTAAATAGTTCTGTTACATTTATTCAAACTTGCAAAAAGGCGTAAATGCCAGTCAATTGTAAATGAAAATAAAACAACAAAGTCCACTCTATGTCAAAGAACAATACAAGTAGCAAGACTATCTGTGTATGTTTGTTAAGGTTTTTAGAGTGGGGGCATCAAATTGAAAGAAACGCAAAGTGGCAGTTATAACATCTATTTTTCTGGTATACCTCAATAATACCAGAAACAGTTATATCAACACGGTACAATATCGTACAGTTTTAAAATGATCATAATATGCTCAATATACAAACTCTGAATCTTTTACACAATTATCTGTCATCCCAAACTCATTAGGCCACAAGACTAAGACTTTGAAATGAACCATGCTTATACTTTTAAATTAATCATTTATTGAAAACTGCCGCTTTTATTCATTGAAATCACTCATGTTTAAGATGTAACATAATAAATTAACTTTTATTCGAAAGAATAGTACAATGCATCAAGATGTGGTACCTTTTTCATTGACAATAGTTTCTGCTAGCAATGCTCAAGAGTAATAACAATAATCTTTTCATCTCTGCAATAGGGATAGGAACACAGGTATACTTCAGTATTATTTCCCCAGAGAATGTCTCCATTTCTCCGACTTATGTTTGATTAATACGACACTACCGCTAAAAGATAGAAGCTTTCGTGGAGAGATCAAGCTTATGTAAATACATAAACGGAATTCTGAAAGTTTTATAACAATGTCGTACAAGCACAACCATAAGAATTCTCGTTTATGTGTAATTATAGAAACAAGTGTACAGGAGTGATAAATGACAAAAGTTTTAAGCATATTACATAACATTATTTAACGCGCAAGACGTATATTCGTGTGTGCGCCATGCGTTGCCGATCTTTTCATGCAGTGTTCGGGAATGCAATTCAGAACTTGTGTACCATAACGATTAAGCCACAACTACGTATATGTACCTAATGTGTACCTTACACGAAACTCTATAAAAACGTTTTTTGAATGAGCAAACATTTTGCTGTAACTGAAAATGTCTATATTATATCGCCTTTACCTAAATATAAAATTACCCACGTATGCATAATGTTGGCAGTATCTGAAATATCTGTTTTTAAAATGCCTGCATCAATATTTTAACATCAAGACTAAAAACGCGACCTCACGGAAAGTCAAGATGAAGATTTTGCTTGCCTGTGTCCTAACATTCTTTAATAATCAATGTGTGTTATCTGACGGAGTTTCGTTCTAATTGACCCAAGACCATGTGATTAAATCGCATTCCGTTGCACCTATGAGACATATCCCCATACAATATAGGTTACCATACTGTATATGTCCTCTATATAACAGCTTTAAATAAGGTGTACGTGCTATCCATGTAGCAAAACAAAGGGGCATGAGATAATTACAATAGCGATTCGTTAAGTTATGTACTCTGTCGAACCAGGTGACAAAATATTAGATGCTAACAGAAGGTGTTGAAACCCAGATTGATGGAACATGTTGTTCTTCTAAACCTATTTCAAAGTACTTGTACGACGATTATCAGTATGTTCATCTTAAGTAACTTCAGATTAACAAGCTGTTATTCTACATCTAAAGCGGTAAAGAGTTGTAAAAGTCTGTGTATGTCAGTGAGAGTCAGAAAAGCCAACTTGAAAGGTAGTCGTGACTTGCCAGAATCCAATTTGATCGTTGTCTTTAACGCTGAAATTGCTTAAATTAAAATAATAAACTTCGTTGCAGTAAACGACATGATAGAAAGACACAGATCGTGAAGAGTAGAACTAACTTACATGGATAAACAATCAGGAATAATTATGTTGTAGGGAATTGGTGTGCACATTTCTATGCAAACAAGACGAATGTCTTCCTTGGATGGAGATTTAATATAGAACAGTTGTTTACAGTTTTGTTCAATGTAAATAATTAATCACAAAAAGTACACAATTCTTTACTGCATGCTGTTTTTCATGCGTCTTAGATAAGTGTCCCTTTTAAGATAAACCTCGATTTTCATGCAATTTTAATGAAACTAGAAGTGTATTACGAAGGCTAACGAATACCACCCACTTGCTCAGTGCTCATGAATCTCTTTTTTTCTTCTTAAGTTAACATCAAATATACCATTAGAAGTGGCATTCACGGTAAACGGAAGGAAAATACTAGTTGTAATGGTTTCTAGGGCACTTAACAAATTGTAAACACTCCACAAACTCGATGAACATTTAGGAGCGGACAGTCCGCGGAAAAATAAACATACAAGAAGGCGAATGGACGGACAGACGGGCTCAAAATACTTAATATACAATACTGATTGGGTAAGACGGTCCTTTTAAATATACCTAAGCCTTCAATCGTGATACATCTATATCTCTCTGGATTATTTAAAGTATATGTGGCTTGCGCAATGACTTGACGACGCTGTATAAAAGAATAGGTATTCATAAATGTTGTTGTTTTTTCCTGTCTTGTCTGTCCATCAAAGATTCGTACATCCCGAATTGTAAGTATATGTGTGTTGTTTTATAACTTGTTGGGTATCAAGTAAGAATGGTTGTATATATGACTTGCTCGTACTTAGCATATGTGAACTGCTTTAAAATTATATGGTTATGTGTCAGAAAAGAGCATCTCTCACTTGATAAGAATATACAACAAAAACCTACGAGTATTGCAAGATATATAAATATTTGAAAAGGCACAGGATGCAAAGATGCGAGTAAAATGTAAAAGTAAACACAAAACCGTATTATATGTGGGTTTGTTCCATGTCAGGACGACACCGTACCATTCATTATCATTAACAGTATGTTTTCATTGCAAATCAAGTGAAATGTGGATTGTTCCACGACGTGTCGGTTCTGTATAAGAAACGGACATACATCCCTTCTTTATCCTAAGTGTATATGGATTGTTCCCAGAATCGTTGGTCTCGTGCCAGAAAAGCGACGTGTCTCTATTGTTATCCTTAGTAAATGTGAGGTGACTCACCCCAGTTTAGGACGAATTAATGTAATATCAGGCTATATTATATCTTAAATTAAACAAAATGTAAAAAAAAGTTAAAGGTGTTAAATTGCAAGAAAACTTGAAGGTCTGAAGAAAGGATACTCTCTCGGATTAACAGTTTTAAAAAGAATACTTTACCCCGAAAGTATCACAATACCATATACGATTACCTTTTAGGCTACTTTAAAGTATTTTAGAATACTCTTTGGATATGCTTTGTTATTTTAACCTTGATGTAATATTTCAAACGGGGTAGACATGTTGATAATATAGTATTGTAATAGAGAAATTTTATAAAAATATTAAAGTCTCTCTGATCAATTTTCATAGACAAGTTTTAGACAAGTTTAGACAAGTTTATTGAATTTCAGCCAGAAGGTCGCTCGACCCATGTGGCAATACATAGTATAATACATAGTACAAACAATGACGAATGTGGACATGTATACTTTTATAAAGAAATATATATATATATATATATATTATCAATATTATATTGGCAAAATAAATCAAGTATTCACATACAAATCAAACAATAATATACATATATTTTATATAAATAGAATTTACAATATTTAATACCAGTAGGTATGTGCTTTACTGGTACCGTGATTGTTAATAGGTTTTCAAATTGACTCCGTGTTTTAACCCTTAAGTAGTTTAGCGAATTTTCATGTTCGTGTAAAAAGTATAAGAACGGATAGCACATGGTGTTTATCAATAAACGTTAATGCCAAGAAAAATTTAGCGTTTTTTTAGTAATTTCGCTTTCAATATCAACTGACCGTAGTATGAATTTACGTTTACTAAAAGAAAGAGGCTCAAGATTATTGTTGTAACAATGAGGTAATAGAACAACAATGCTCCAGAGGAGATAACATATAAAGATAACTGGTACTTAGTTCACTGACGTTTTTATTTCACAAGCCCTTGCCTCGCCATAACAACAAACAAATGAGGGAAATAAAATATTTAACTTAGTTAACTCTGACAAATTCCGCTCAAATATACTGATAAATATCCACTTAGTGTCATTTTATTCATATGTATATATTTCGCAAATTCGCAGACCTGTGCGTTATTGAAAATTAATAATTATGATTCATTTATCTGAATGCCAATGTTCATCAGCATTTACGTTGATTATTAAATACACTTGTTATTTGTCTTTGATATTTACTGTGGGCAAATCATCTTTGTATTCGCCATTGTATTGTACTAGCGAAACTCAATTATAAATTGTAGATAATTATGCTCCAGTTATATTTCTCGTACCAATATATGTCATGATTGCATATTGTCTATCTAGATTTGTTCTAAATTTACTAATGCACATTACTTTTTGCTTAATACAGTCAACAATATTTATAGTTTATCTGATCCAAGAAAAAGTCTATATCATATTTTTGTTTCATACATGATTTTCACAGTCATGGACAACCTAAAACAATTAAGTCATATAATGGGGCTGTGTCCCTGGGAATAGTCCTTATATTATAGTAATCTAAAGCATCAAAAGTGTGAGGACATCAAACAAACCAAGTAGAAATGATATATAGATTATTTATACATGAGACTTAATGGATGAATTCATCACAGTAATTCATTATCAAATACCTAATTGCTGATATTTTGTATGGCAAAATGCATATGTCTACTATACTTCTTGCAGTAATAAATGGCAGGATTTGACAAACTTGCCTATTTTTTCGGACATTTTTTGATTACCATTCTTAATAATATTACAATTACTGTAGTTGGTTTTATGCATGGTTCTTAAAATCCAAAATTCGGCTGCGTTGAAGGAACCTTCACAAACAGTTTTGAGGGCATATGTACCAGCTTTTCATACAGATCGAATGTTGACAAGGAGCTAAAGTTTAGCATCAACTTCCGTAGTACATTGTTTCAGATTAATAAAAACACATATAATGAACCAGAGTTTGTGTTGGTATGAGTGTAATTGATCGTAAGATGGGATCCAATAGCATGTCTTCTCATAGTATCCCTACGGATATTTAAAAAGAGTAGGCTGGCATCTTAACATTGGTTTGTATAAACCGCTTAACGCAAACAAGAAAACCAACGAAAATAAAATTACAACAGGCCACTGAGTCTTAGAATCAGTCAAACGCCTGAACGTCACATAAGTCGACAATTTTGATTTTGATAACATAAAATGATACATGTACGCCATTTAAAGGCATTTAGCCAATGATTATAGACGGGTATAGATTCTTGTTTGCTTGTACGCATTCAAAAGTTACTATACCAGTAAGAGTGATCATAAAGATATACAAGTACAATAATATTTTTCCACAGGCACAAATGCGTCTACAATAACTGTATTCAAGAGGACAACAGTAGCAAGAGACATGTTTTTCAATTGTCTACTTGCCATAGGTTTTGTTGCCTTGCATGTACATGTGCGTTAGCTGTTTGATGAATATATAGGTGTCCCAAATGGCTATATTTTGAGAGACAATAATTGTCTGTTTACGCCAACACGAACTGTAACGATATTTCTGTGGCCAGCAGACATTTGTCTTTATTTACAGAGGCAACGGCATACATCAAGACAACCACGAATAAGATTGGGACACCGCTAGGATGATGGTGGCTGTCGACATGATAATTGCGTGGTCGTATGTCTCCTGAACGTCAGGTGTAGATATTGAGATCACTCTTCATTAGGAAAGTCAAATAGTTAAGGAAACATATCACTGTTGTTTGAGGTTATCTACTTGACTTTGCTTGAAAGTGACCAGATTAACTAGTTTGCATTTCTGGTGATATAGCATGTACTAGTACAATGAGTGTCATTCTTGTGTTATAAAGGAACAATCCACTTTTACCGGCCCCAATAGCTCAGGTGGTAGAGCGTCGGCATGCGGATCGGGAGGTCGAGAGTTCAAACTCCGGCCGGGTAAAACCAAAGACTTAAAAGTTGGTAGTAGTGGCTTTCCTCCTCACGCTCGGGGCTAAGGGAACAGCATTATGCCTGGCTCGTCGGTGTCAGTATAATGGACCGGCCGGGTTCAGTCCCAGGGCACCTCATAAGTGCCCCTGTGCTATAATGATAGAATTGTCGCTGCACAGTATCGGCAAAAATGCCGGCTAATCCAGTCCAATCCAACCCACTTTTGCCTCGCCTTACAATTAAAATTGTATAGAATATTGACTTAAATAAGTATCATTATAACAGTACAAAAGTATTACACATATTTACCATCAAAATATTTCCAGACGACAATGCGATTTATTAAAACTTTGTTAGAACAAATAGTGACGGAACCTGAAATGAATTTCAGCGGCTTTTGCTTAATTTATTTACCTAAGATGAGACAGACGCACAAAACATTCACACATTCGATTTAGTAGATTTCTGATTATAATACCTTCGTTTAATAAAAATAATAAGGAAATATGACATAGTCCCATAAGCATTGTAATATATACTAAATATTTATAGGTATTCTCATTAAAGCAAATAGAGCAAATCTTGTTACCATATTGCAACAAGGGTTAACTTTGATGCTTGAATTTGTTTTAGAAAGATCTAGTGTCGCACTGCCTGAGGGGTTTCTAAATAGCAAACAGTTTACAATTATCATCAGATTTATTTGAAACGGAATAAGTGATGGAGTATTCTTAAAGCTCATTTATGATTCCATTAAAAAAAGTTCTTTCGTAATTAACAATAATGTCAACAATGTGGGTGATGGACTAGTATAATTTTTATCAAAACTAAATTCTTGGAAACAAAATTTCACGGACTGACCCGTTTCATGACATCTGGTTTATGGTTCAAAAGTGAGCAAGACTTTCGATTTCTAAGTGATATGTCCTTAATCAACGATACTGTCGCGTGTAGTAGAAGTATGATTTTTCAGGAAACACAAAAGTGTTGTCAAAACGAACACGAACAGTTAGGGAGCTCATTGATTCTGTCAGCTTAACGTTAATGGATATTTTAAGCCAGCGATTAATGCAAAGGCAGGTAGACAAGGAAGTAATAGATGAAGCACAAGTATGATTTAGAGATAAAGACGCGATTTTAGCACCGCAGGCACTGTTTTAAGCCTACAAGCATGAACACAACAAACGTATATAAACAGTACTAAAGTCTGTGTCAGGGCAGGCTTTAACATAATTTGGTGGATTGCTTTAAGGCATTCGATGTATGTCCTCTTGTGGGAACTTGATGACGTCAAAAATTGTTCTTATAATACGTCAGCGCTTAGGCTGTTTTATTCCAATCTATCCTCTCATTTAGAATTTTTAGGTTGCCGAGGCTTTTATCTACTATACATATTGTACATATGTTGATAGTTTATTTTATTACTAGCTATTTTGACTATATAGGTTCGTTGTATCAGGTGCTTACTGATTGTTGTCTCACTCTGGAGGGTTATTTTATTTACACTGTTTGTTTGATAGTTAAACCTTCAGGAAGTGCGAGGTTGGAGCGCTCCGCAAACCAGGTTTAAGCACCCCAGACGGTCCTTTTGCCGACTGACCGTTAGCAAGGCAGTAATTGATGGTTTTTCTTTTTTGTGTATTATGTCTCGTCTCTGTGTTTTGTCACATTTACATTTACGCTGTTTGCCTTTGTCTAGAGGAAGATTAAATTTATATGTCTGTGGAAATACTGATATTACCTTTTCTTATTTACCTATTGTACTAAAATATGTATATGCATGTTTCTAAAAATATATAGAAACGTGTTGTATGTAAAACGCTGTGTTTAAAGCCTGAAATAACGGCAGATACATGTATTTGTTCGCATAAGAGAGTGACTTCTAAAAAGCACGTATACAAGAAGACATGTGTTTAGACATGTGTTTAGAAATAACTGATATACGGCAACTTTTAATCATATCACACTTGGATGTCATAAAATGCAAACATATGCACCACCCGAAATCATATGATCCAAAAAAGACAATTTCCTTTCTGTAACAGTATCTAACGTCCCGCCCCTTGACAATTGAAATATTGCACATTTGTTTTTATGTTGTCTCTCACCTTTTGAACGTTCCACTTTGCTGCTTTGTCTGTCTGTCGTAATTAAACATCCTACAGACAAATATAACAGGACAAAACTGCATTTTTTATTAAAGAAACTGTCATGCACTTTCGTTAATTATCGATGGGCATTTTACTTTTAAAATGATTAAAACTGTACAACATCGTGTTGTCTGTTCTCAATATAGAATGTTTAAAAAGTCGGAAAGTATCGATTGAGCTTTATATAATTACTTGTATAATACATTCCCGTAAATCCTCTATGTTCTTGATTCTAGGCAACGTATTACACGACAAAAACAGGTTAAATATTTAGTCGTCTGCGTGTCTGTGCACAATCGGCCGATGTATAACGCAATAAACTCGTGATGTTTGGACAAGCAATGTGTGTTTAAGAGAGCGAAAATTATATCAATTCGGAAATTATTACAAAACCACTCAATGTCTTGCATTAATGGAGCTTTTGAATAGAATGAAAATAGCAGAATAGCAGACACATTAAGGACACTACAACAGCGGCCTCATTGTCCCACTAATTGCTACACTTAAGCTGCAACCTTTATACAAGTGAGAACAGCTTATTTGACAGAAGGTAACCATGTAAAGAATGGTCGCAGAAAGGTGATCTATCATGAAGGGTACAGTTGTCGGAATTGGAAGGTGGACTTGTCTTGGAAGTACAGACGGAGTGGCAAGTAATGACGAATGTGGATAATTTGATACCGAATTTCGACCATAGTAGACATATATCCATCTGTCTCTATTTACTACGTTGTGAAATTAGGCGCGACCTCGAATATACGTATTAGCCCTTTGTGAAACCAAATAGCAAATGGCGATTTTCAGTTCTTGTAAGCACTTAAACAACGTAGATATGTATTGAAGTAGATTGTCAATTACAAGGGTCATAATTACCGTCCATCGGAATGTATGTTTGTTTGCAAAATGTACATGGAAAATTTACATGCCTGATAGGGGCAACACCTTTGATTGGTATGTTTTAATTAGGAGTAAGTTTTCAGCTTTGCATAAGATGTATCAATTGCAGTCAAATCAGAAAGATAGCATTTCCAATTGTTGACTTTACAGAGTGTTTGGTGAGTACGAAACGTGTTGTGTCAAGAAAAGGATTGACAAATGACCTGAGACGTAGCTATGAAATGGTCTTACAACTGTTATTTAGACACGAACCGAACTTCAATAAGTCAGCATTGCACTCAATATGTATCGGGATATCATGGTACAAGAATGATTCTAAGGCAAATTAGGTTAAAAGAAGGTTAATAGTTCACTCTGTGAATTGGAAATGCCATATTTTGAAAAGGAAGCACATGGCCAAATCCTTCGAGAGTGTCTTCAATGGCGGTAGTAATCCTTAATTATTTACAAAACATTCCTATCTTGACATTGATGCAGAACAGTAGCAGTATTTGAGCTGTGCATATGTCTCTAACTTCTTAACTCTAGTCCAAAATAATGGTCATTCAGAACTAGTCAGAAACTGCACCTTCCAAATAAATGGGAAAGACATTTCATACTATACTGTCATATTATACATATATTTGTGTTCAATTTCTTCGATGGTTTCTCTCATATGACACTGTAAATCTTCTCTTATAAATGCTCTCTTGTTGTTGTTTCATTCCTAAAGCATTTTATTTTGTCTTGGCGGTGGGATTATACCTCATTTTAATGGTAATAAAACGAAGCAAAAATGTGTAATAGTAAATCAATTATTTAAGTGTTATAATGCTCCGAGTTGACGTTATGAATTTCCTTTTCATTTCCAAGTTTACCGAACCTGGTAGCGCAATTGGTAGAGCGTCGGCTCCAGGTACGGGAGGACCAGGGTTCAATCCCGGGCCGCGACATACCCAAGTCGTTAAAAATGGTAGTTGTATAGCTCCCTTGCTAACGCTCAAGCAAATATAAGGGAATAATATGACTGTGTGGCATCATGCCAGGTGTTAACGGCATGCTATATACAATTAAGGCAGCACTATATCTGCTTCAAGTGGACACCGTCTCCAGATCTGAAATACTGTTGGTGGAACGATAAACCCAATAAACAATAAACAAAGTAGTTCTCATTGCTTCTTAATCGACCAGGCACTGATCTTATCGATGTCTACCCATTGAAACATTATTTCCTGACGTCATAAAACAAGTGAAACGCGGATTTCAAAGCAAAAAAAAAAAAAAAAAAAAAAAAAAAAAAAAAAAAAAAAAAAACACCGCTCTTACAGGGCAATGTACGGTTTATGTCAGTTAATGTGTTTAAACTCTCTCAACGACTGTAATTCATGTTGAGTATAAGCTGTCATTGATTTTGAAAACTTAATTTTGGCAGCTCCATTGTCCTTAAGTCCCGTTTGACTCTGGCATTAATTGAAATATTGAGAGCCGGTTCTGCCTCAGCTTTTCTTGTATTTTTGTCAATATTAAGACACAAGAATAGTTTCTGGAAATGAATCTTATTTTTGTATGACATGTGTCATTCACAAGACTTAATATTAACGATTTCTTTACTTGGAATTTGCACAGTTGTATTTGGACGAATATTTATAGAATTAAGTGGGCTTAATTAACATTGCTAATCGATGTAATCAATTTCAGTCTGTTGTTTTACTTGAATTGTTTTTGCCATCTTATAAAATGCTTTGACGGTAATGACTTCAATGAGGATGGGAGTACCGGAAGAGAACCAATTGGGGTTCTTTTCGCATAAAACTACTCAAAGACCATTAGAGCAGGTTGTGTTTTTTAATCAGTATCTTGCAATGCTCAAAGTTAATACCGATTATGCCGGTTTAAAGGCAAAATTAAACATAGAGGAATTCTTTACAAAAACTTGATGTGAATCACCTGGTATGTACATTTTGGCGAGCAAATACATGTATACAAATTAAGATGGGTTATTTGTCGATGTAGCTAAAGCCAAATTACGACATCAACTCAGTAAAACTGTTGATCGATGCCTATGATTATAACTAAGACAACTGTTATAAAATATATTTGTCTTCGTCAAAATATTTTTGTAACTTACCATTTAGAGTATGTTAGTGTAATTAAAGAGCTGAACATAATATACTGTCTTGTACATAGAACTTTATAACATACAGTATTGATCACATTAGACACAAATGATATCACAGCGACATGGACATTGATATTGATGATGATGATTGGTTTTATATTTAATACCCGGTATCACCCAAATATGTTGTGTTTTTTAGCTTAAAGTAAATGATTCTTGAAGCATTCAGTCGTCACTGCATGGACAAACTGTCCAGCCATAATGTATTTTTTTCTCAAAAGTATGCTTTAAGTAGTCCGGCAACACAACAACTGGAACCAGTTCGGTTGCGAAAATTTGCTCATATTTTATCTCGCGTCCGGATGAAGTGCGCTTATGTTTATTATCTGAGTGATGCGTGCTGTTGCATGTGTTTGTGTTTGATTTGTCCTAAATCATTTGTAACTTTGAAACAATGAGTGCAAGTTAGGTATAGTCATGCGAAAATATATTTCTTAACCGTCTGGAATAATACGCAAATTGATCAGCAAATAATAGCTGGATGGAATTTCACATAGTTAAGAAGGGCTATCGATCTGTTTTAAATATACCATACCAACGGCATGTAGTTTTGTGGGTATTCCTTATTCTAGAACGGGTTTTCATATTTTAAAAAGAGGCCTTGTAAATGTCTTTTGAAAGATTTCCTTCATTTATATTTAAAACATCAATTTAGTAAAATAATAAGTTTTCGTTATTACTAAACGACGATTTTAAATGATGTTAATTGTTACGCTTTAAATTTTGTTTGAGTGCATTTTCATTATTCGAGTTTTGTGACCGCAAAACGCATTTGTTGTAATACGAAATTTGAGACAATAAACAATGACTAGAGAACATATATAAAATATATTTAATATTAAGTTCGGTGAACATGTTGTAGAATTGAATTCAAAAGAAATCTTTCTATTTTGACCGAACATGTTGTAGAATTGAATTCAAAAGAAATCTTTCTATTTTGACCGACATTGACCATAATTCTTTACCATATTAAGTCGTTAAACCTAAAAAATCATATTTTGAATCCCCATGTGTAATGGTAACACATGTTTCATTATAGATATACAATGCAAATTAAAACAGTATAACAGCAAGCTGATTAAGGTTTATAAAAACAATGGCATACCATAGTGCGGTGTCTTTGATCTTTTATCACTTGTGTTGTCCTGTTTCCAAATCCAGAACACTAACTCTGATTATATGTATGTGTTTGCTGAAGGCTCCAGGATTTGTTATCGCCCATTAAAACGTACATCTGACAATATTTTAAATAAGCACTTTCGGTTGAATCAACCTGTCATCAGAGACAAAAGTCGGACGAAAGTAATCGTCTGGTTATAAAACTATTATCCAGTGGTGAAAGATTGCACGCACTATCATTAAACAAACGTCTTTCAAAATGATTAATGACTATTTGAAACAACATATCATTCAATACATCATGGGATACTATGTCATTACTAGTAAATGATGTATCGTGAGTCTGTACATATTAAAATAGACAATGCCTGGCGATGACTATAGTTTAATTATGATTGATAGATTACTCTCAATAAAATATAAGCAACACCATCTTCTGTTATACTATTTGAAACAGTATCCTCCTAATTGATTATACAAGTTTGACCACAATGATAACTAATTTGGTGAACATTATACCATACAACAAAGACGTAATAAGTGCTATTATAGAGAGTTCTCTTCATACACATAATAATCGTTGTATTTGTTAAGATAAATTACGCATCACCAAACGTACATTTTTCTAAAATAATACCCATGTCAAGCATTAGATAAAAGTTTGATATTAATATGTACAAATATTTTTTCTGTAAGGTTTTATGAAAGTGAAGAAAAAGTATGCCATATTTTTTGTGTTTTTAATTTGATGGACATGAATCGTTTGTTTTAGTTACCGTTTTTAGGAATTTGGGATTTGCCGGCATTTTTGCCGATACTGTGCAGCGACATTTCTATCATTATAGCACAGGGGCACTTATGAGGTGCCCAGGGACTGAACCCGGTCGATCAATTATACTGACATCGACGAGTCAGGCGTAATGCAACTACTACCAACTTTAAAGTCTGGATTGACCCGGCCGGGATTTGAACTCGCGACCTCCCGATCTGAAAGCCAACGCTCTAGCACTTTAGCTAATGCGGTCGGTTTACAGTTTTTAGCCACAGTTTGATATGATAAGATGGTTCTAATGTGAATGTCGATATTGTAAGTGTCCATTTAATTATGGTCGTTCCTCATAAGGACATTAAGCATTTTCTACTTAGTTATGGTGTTTGTTTTGTCAGGATGCTTTTTAAGTACTAACAATGTTGTTTTGTTTTTTTTACTATGATTATTTCCAAAGCGTTTTGGACTTAGTGTAAGCTACTTTGAATTGTATTTTCAATCATTAGATTCCTCTATGGTTAATATGGTACTGACTAAATTGACTTACAGCTTAAGAGAATTCAATCATACTATTGAATAGTATAATATAAAGCAAATTATGATGAATATAACTTCAATACGGTAGTAAATAGACATGTATACACAATTAAGCGATCAACCCTTTCTAAATATATTTTAATAGCTATACCTACAATGAAGTGGTCAGCCCTTCAAAATATAGCACATTTTAATAGCTATACCTATAATGAAGTGGTCAGCCCTTCTAAATATAGCACATTTTAATAGCTATACCTGCAATGAAGTGGTCAGCCGTTTTAAATATAACAAATTTTAAAAGCTATACCGACAATGAAGTGGTCAACCCTTCTAAATATAGCACACTTTAATAGCTATACATATATTGAAGTGGTCAGCCCTTCTTAATATATAAAATAGGCCGTATATAAAATTAAAAAAATCATCATTTTAATAACAGACGTTAAATTGGCATTATAATAAGGAAAACGATAATGTGTAACCTGCCACAAGCTCTTGAAAGGTATATCACTTGTATTAATTACAGGTAGGGTAGAATAGCATCGAATTTCCAAGGGAACTAACTTTAGCTAAATCGCAGAGCAAACAGGTACATTGGTTTATCTTTCCTTGTTTGATATAGGGCTATTTGGATTTTGATAATCATAGACAATGAGACGTGTTAACCAGTTGCGATGTGTTTTATACTTACTTTGAGTGCGATAATCGAAGATTCCACAGAATATCTTCCCTACCGCTCTAAAAATGAACAAAGAATGAAATAAATTTCAATATTGAACATAAGCGCATTGTAATGTTACAAAAGCAATATCATTAATAAATGGGGATCATGAATACGATTTTGAATAATATAATCATGCCAAACAGTTTACATAAATGCAGTCACTACTTACTCATCTATTTTGTTTGTTTATTTTGTTTATTGGAATTATCGTACAACAGTATTTCAGTTATCTGGAGACGGTGTCCACTTGAAGCAGATAAAGTGCTGCCTTCACAGTGCAAAGCATGCCGTGAACACCTGGCATGATACTACGCCCACTTATATTATCCTGACACCGGACCAAACAGTCGTGAAACTATCCTTATATTTGCTTGAGCGTTAGCAAGGGAGCTATACCACTACAATTTTTACGACTGTGGTATGTCGCGGCCCAGGATCGAACCCGGGGCCTCCAGTACCTGGAGCCGACGCTCTACCGATTGCGCTACCAGGTATAGAATAATTTTTTCTCTATTTAGATCAAGCATTATTGATTATTGTCAAAAATATCAAAATTATCCCAGCCTTTTTTTTTTCATTACTTTTATCTCAGTACATATTGCATCAGGGGAGATAATTACACTGTCGTTTTGTGCTATTCGATGAAGATGCTGCTTAACGGCTTCAATGTACTGGGAACACAACTGTTGCTAGTTCGGGGAAGCTGCTGACGTAAGGAGCTGTTCTGAGAGCTTTTACATACACTGCATTAGTAGTAAATACAGTATAATAATAATAATAATAATAATAATAATAATAATAATAATAATAATAATAATAATAATAATAATAATAATAATAATAATAATAATAATAATAAACAAAACTAACTTCAGATATGTTTACATTGCATACGCTGAAGAGAGTCGAGATATATCATATATTGCCAGTACATATCCTATTGATAAAAATTTAATAAACAAATGTTATAATATGATGTGAAAAGATAGGCAGTCATACCGTTTTACCTTCTGTAGCAGAATCACTAAATACTTACATTATTATACCAGGTGACAATGAACGGCAAAACGTAATGGCCATCAAACTGATAAATAAGCCGCCTTCTTTCAACTTACCGCATGTATCATAATTTATCAAAAGACTGGGTAATTTAGTTAAATATGTGATACAAAATCTTGATTTTAAAGACAGACATCTTGATGAGATGTTTAGCAACAGTGAATAAGTGTAGCTGTATGTTTCCGAGATATAAAATCCCTCAAGTACGGTAATGTCAATACGCCCATAACTGTCTTAAAACATACATTTTAACATTCGGAACATTACATAATATTATGTTTAGTTTCTCACGCAGCGTCTCTATTAGTTATTACAATGTCATGATATATACAAAGCAATACTCTCAGAAATAATTTTGAAGGCCCATATTAATACACGCCTCTTTCGTTCGTTTTTATTTATTTATTTTCTTTGTGTGTGTGTGTGATTTTTGCAATTTCTTTTAATATGACAACTAAATTATATTTATTCACAATGTCATTTCTATAACTCATTTTTTTTGTAAAAAGGACAGTTATAAAATAAAGTAATATAAAATAAGGAAACAGTATACATTAACTATGATTGATACATTTATTTATTGTAATATTTGTTTTCTTTCAAATAAAGTAAGACAATAATCAGTAAATGGTATGACAATGTAGTAATTCTAATAAAAAAAGATTGATGTGTACCACTTTAAGGAGGTGTGTCAAATTGACATTGTCTGCTCTGGTTACTTAATGCCCAACTAAATAAATACGAATTTACTTGCATTGGTCTAAATCCCATGATAAGGGACATAACATCCGCATTTAATGTATGTTATGCTTTATAAGATCAACAACGAACATATAACAAATGACGGCTACAGGTACGGGAGCCCCAGGGTTCGATCCCGGGCCGCGACATACCAAAGTCGTTTAAATTGGTAGTGGTTTAGCTCCCTTGCTAGCGTTCAAGCAAACATAAAGGTAATTCCATGACTGGTTGGCCCAGTGTCAGGATATGTGACTGGGTGTGATATCATATGCCAGGTGTTCACGGCATGCTGTACACAGCGAATGCAGCACTAGACATGCTTCAAGTGGACACTGGCTCCAGATAATTGAATTATGTTGGTGGGACGATAAACCCAATAAACAAACAAACAACAAATTAATTTCATCGCAGCTACGCACAGATGAGAAAAAAACACTTAAATTGTCATAACAAGAATAAATATCTACTATGTGTTTTGTTTTGTTTTGAAATACATCGCAGCGACCAATTATGATCATTATAGCGACGTCTAGCTATGTTGCTGGAGGAAGACCCAAACAAATGTCTAGGTAGAACCGCCGGCGCACAACAAGTCAGCTAGAAGACCTCCACATTAATTCCTTGCCTCGAACGGGGCTCAAACCCACGCGCCGAGAGGCTAAGCGGTGAGGGGTTTTACAATTTTTCATCAAACATTTTCTATCATTGTGAATGGTTTTGAGTTTTTGTGCATTTTGCAGTCTGCAACGTTTTTGTTGTTGTTGTTTCTTTTAGTTTTATTTCTGATCTTTCAACTATACAAATACTATTTTTCGACAATAATTGGTACGGACGCCAAGTTTAAAAAAAATGTGCAGTAAACGAAATTATTATGTAATTATATGTTGTTAAAGCATTGATACTGTTTGAAAAATTCTAACAAGGATAACAGAATTGCTGTGAGTTGTACAGACGTGTACTATATGATTAGACCTTTAGACCAGAAATATCTTGGAATAATAATATTTATACAGTATCCGTTATTAACAATAATAGTTATATGTATCATATGCCATGCATATATGTTTGTAGTTATAGATTCATTAATATAGGCATAATACAATTTTTAAAAAAAAGTTTTATGCCAAAAATTATATAAGTCTCTAAGAAGAAGACTAAAATTTCTGTTGGTAAAAAGTATCAATATATAACCTAATTGCAATTTGTTGTGTTTGTTGTTGTTTGTTTGTTGTTGTTGTTGTTGTTTTTGTTTGTTTTTCTCATAAATCACACTTGGGTTTACTGATGGTCAAAACAGTGCACATGTGTATTGTACTGGCTATGAAAAAAATGATTCCTTATTAGTTAGAAGTAACTAGCAAAAATAAGTAAGAGTCATGCTCAAAGTTGCACTTAACGATAAACAGTGTTTTGTTTTTTCATAAAATTATTTATTTTAATTTAACATATGTATCAAATAAAGTTACAATGTCAAATCTTAACTAGATTTTGTATGTATAAAATACTGAACCAAGAGGTAAATAATGTCTTAAAATTAAACAAATTAGAATAATGACCACCAAAAATTAAGACCCAGCAAATATATCTACCAATACCAATAGAATAGTTTGTCTACGGTTGTTTAGTTGAAAGTATGAAAAATAACAAATGTTAATAACTCCTCAACTATGCAAATTAGAGTTATGGTTCTTGTACACTTGGGATCAATCTACCTATGAAGGTTCGTGTTTTAATGTCATTTAATATATTAAAATCATTAACGTGTTTTATTAATTGACAACCTTAATTCTTCTACTGCAATCAGAAAAAGTGTTCACTCACCCTCAATTTTGACAATTCGCTGCAACAGTAGGATCAGAGTAGAACTCGAATGTCGAGAAAACCCTGATTACATTGCTTATCCTGCTTGGTACCAATTGTCTTGTTCAAGGCATGTATGTTGTGAATTGATCTGCATGTCTGTTGTTTTTGTGGGTTTTATTAATTTTTTTTTTCTTTTTTTACAAAATGTCAGCATCTTTAAAAGTTTATATTCTCCGTTTTTTCTCATCTTAATAAGAATCTCCGAGCGGAATTGCTGGAAATCTTCTGAGTTTATATTGTGATAAGAATCTCCGAGCGGAATTGCTGGAAAGTCTTCTAAGTTTATATTGTGATAAGAATCTCCGAGCGGAATTGCTGGAAAGTCTTCTAAGTTTATATTGTGATAAGAATCTCCGAGCGGAATTGCTGGAAAGTCTTCTAAGTTTATATTGTGATAAGAATCTCCGAGCGGAATTGCTGGAAAGTCTTCTAAGTTTATATTGTGATAAGAATCTCCGAGCGGAATTGCTGGAAAGTCTTTTAATTTTATATTGTGATAAGAATCTCGGAGGGGAATGGCTGGAAATCTTCTGAGTTTATATTGTGATGAGAATCTCTGAGCGGAATTGCTGGAAAGTCTTCTAAGTTTATATTGTGATAAGAATCTCCGAGCGGAATTGCTAGAAATATTCTAAGTTTAAATTGTGATAAGAATCTCTGAGCGGAATTGCTGGAAAGTCTTCTAGGTTTATATTGTGATAAAGAATCTCCGAGCGGAATTGCTGGAAAGTCTTCTAAGTTTATATTGTGATAAGAATCTCCGAGCGGAATTGCTGGAAAGTCTTCTAAGTTTATATTGTGATAAGAATCTCCGAGCGGAATTGCTGGAAAGTCTTCTAAGTTTATATATTGACAAACTTCCACACTTCAGTCATAAACATTTATATGCTCGTTGGTACTGTTCATCCAATATCGAGTGTCAATCTCTTGCTTTTTGGACGTTACGGAACTTATCGATCGATTCTACCCCGCTTGACAGATCCGAAACCAACTCTACATTAAAATTAAACACATTATTTAAAAGACACTCAATAAACTACACAATTGTATCAATTGATTTAATTATATTGAAAAAAAATTGTTCTACAGTCAACCCTCATTACTTCGAAGTTCAAAGGATTATCATTTATAGAAAAAACTTCGACGTATCCAAACTTCGATCAATGGGGAGTGAAAACTCATAACTGACAAGAATTTATATTTCAAAATCTATGAGCAAAACGAAAACTTCTATTTTCAAATTGTAAACCGACGTTTGAACTGACACAATATTGAGTTAAGTGTCCTACATTAAGTCTGGGGCAGAGGAAAATGCAATAAACTGATGGCACAATAATTTTTACCTCGATATATTTGGCATGGTATTTGCTCACATTTTCAAGTGTAGAATGTTTATATACATAAAAATGTTTAACCATACGTCTGAAGTTGGCAAAAGCATAAAGGGTTTTGAAGCAATGAATGAAAAAAGGCAATATGGAATGAAGCTTTGACTTGACGCAAGCATATAACAACAGAATGGGCAAATCAATAAACTAATGGCATATCAAAGATTTCACCAGGCCACGCGCAATTTTCATATACGTATTCTTCCATACAATGAAAAGAAAGAATTAGTGATAAAGAAAGAAGATATGAAATAGTTGAGAGACAGTGATAGTGGTATATTAAGAGAATGAGAAAGAGAACAGGAATTTGAGCAGGAGAAAGAGACATTGAGTTCTTAAAGAAAAGGTGTTGAGAAAAGGCCAGTTAGAGAGAGAGAGAGAGAGAGAGAGAGAGACAGACAGACAGACAGACAGACAGAGACAAGTAGAAAGAGACAGAGAGACAGACAGAGATGGAGAGATAGACAGAGAGACAGAGACAAAGAGAGAGACAGAGTGAGAGACAGAGACAGAGTGACACACAGAGAGATAGACAGAGAGACACAGACACAGAGAGAGAGAAAGACAGAGAGAGACAGACAGAGACAGGGACAGACAGAGAGAGACAGTGAGAGACACACAGACAGACAGACAGAGACAGAGAGAGACAGAAACAGAGAGACATAGAGACAGAGAGAGAGAGAGAGACAGATTGAGAGTGAGTGAAAGAGTGAATGAGAGAGTTCATGATATAAAGAAACATCTTTAGAGCGTGAAAAAGTGTCTGGCGATTAGGGTGGATGGCAAGCAGATGGAAAAAATGAAGCAATTCATAGATATTATTAAGCAATAAAGGTATAATGAAAATCATACATTGATAGATTAATTCAACTTTCCGTTGAGAGTAGGTAGATGACAAATAGAACTACACGATCCGGACTATGTATTAACATGTATTTAAATTATTACATCACTATTCAGCCAATCAGCATACTGCAATTCAGATATCTACTAGGTTGGCGGGTTAAGATTTGCCAACAGCGTTTGAAACCTAAGGATAAGACAATACAACCTTTTGGAAAGAGAGCATGTTTACAAATAATCTAGTGACCTTATATTTGAAAACATAATTCATTGTGGTTCAACAAAGTTTTGCTTTTTTACCTAATATATTCATAAAAATTTCAAAAATTCCCTCGAATGTCTGAAAACAAAACAGAACATTGTGTTATTTACTCAACAGTGTTATTTCCCATTGGCAGACCAAATTATTTGATACAGTTCAGTAACAATGAGAATCAGCAATAGCATATGCAAGTTTATTTCAATACATGCAACAAAAAAGTGTAAAAGACGCCTTTCTTGTTAAATTGTTAACATTTTTAGAAGAGGCTTTATTTAAAAGCTCTTGCATGAACCACTTTTAACTAATCCTCTGGAACAGATATATTATCAAACACATTGGTCACTTCTGGATGAGCCTCCAACTTCGATATTATCTTTCGACACAGTTCTATATCCTCTTCATTGTCAACAGTGACCCACATATGGGGGGTAAGGTCTATCTCCCTGGTTACAACCTCAAGGTCGTACATCTCTTCTATCGCCTTGGCAACTGTTGCTAGGTTCTTAGGGTTACAGTGAAACTGAAAATCGTAATAAACATTAATACCTATACCTGTTTACTATGGTTATGCAAGATAGTGTGTATATCAGTGGTAATAAATGATGAAACAAATCTGTCATACACTTAGTACAAGGTATTTGAAAAAATAACATTTTATATGATTAAAATTCAATTTTGTTTGTTTTTCGTGTGTGTGTGTGTGGGGGGGGTCATCCGCACTGTCACAATTATGGTCATATTGGTGGAGGAAGACCCCAGACTTACCTGTGGGTAGAACCACTGGCACACTAAAAAGTTAGCTGGAAAACCTCCCCACATGAAAGTTCTCAGTCAGACCGAGATAATTCAATTTTGTGAATAATAGGCAATATAAATAAGGTAAACTTCTTACCTGTCTTCCCTTTCAACATATATTTACTAGTAATATACATCTTATACAAGATAACCTTGTATGACAAGGTTATGGATTACTTTAACATATACATTGTTGATGATCTCTTAAAGGTAGTAGCTGATGATCTGCATTTATATTAAATAAATTTCACATGTAACAATAGCAAACCATTGTATATTGGTATTGAATCAAATAAGAAAATTTTGGTACAGTCTTGCATTTAAATGAGATTATCTTTTTTTAAACAAATACATACGGGTAAGAAGGGTAAGTTACGAAGAACAACGAATTTTCATAATTTTCTAATCTATTTTTGGATGCAGGGGGTGGGAGATTTCTGCTAAATATGACAGTAAACCTTATAGTTCAATGCCATATTTTGGAAACCTAATTATTGTTATTCACCAGTGTTTAGAAAAAACCAGGAAAATATTGTGTATTTTATACATTAATGTTTAATTTGTGGCAAGGCAGTCCAAACTACTATAGGCTGGTTTAAATAAAAAAGCTGTCTAGACAGAGATATGATTCTGCCCTCATGGAAATCATATCTGAGGTATTTCAAAGCACCTCCCATACAAAACTTTGACATCAACCTGCAGCTTTTAGCAAGAACTTTTAAGTAACCTATACTGTGTATTCATTTTCTTTGATATTATTTACGGCTGCTTTGACCCCACTGTTGACCCCATATTAATAAACATAAAAAATCTTCAATACCGGTACATGAAAATGAGTTAATGTACCTTTAACACGTTCTCTGCCTCTATCTCAGAATTGTCGTTTTTCATTACTATGACATCCTCAGCTCCGGTTTCTATGGCAATTTCCAGGAAATGTTCATTGTCGTTCGGTAACATGTTGGCAGGCATAGGTACTATAATGACACCTTTCTGTTCAAAAAGGTGGGGCCAGGTAACATGTTTCTGGATCTGTCCGCTAAAAAATAAGAAAATCAGATCAAGGTTAGGTCATGTTTTAACTAAACTTATAAAACTAAAAAAGAATCAACTGCACTAGCTGATTAATTTAACCTCACTGGATCTTTACTTTACAATAACTGATTTTTTTATTGGTGGAGGACTATAGATTTGTGGGTGTAGTTTTAGCCATATGACGAACTTCGCCATTTGGGGTTTATTTTTCACTTAGCGTTTTATTATATTTCACAAACTCTTCCCAATATTTTAAGGAAAAATATGTACATGTATTGATCTGAAGGGGACTTTTAAGATAGTGGCACATGGCAGCCTAGATTTGAACCCAGGCCATCAGAACAAGGAGCCAATTGTTCATCAAATACTACCAGCACCAATTTACCACAATATTCATACTTTTTACATGCCTTAAAAAATCTTGTCCCTCAAATCGTCATGTAAAAAAACAAAAACAAGAAAACTGACAATTGGGTTGTTATCACCTAAATTTGTTAATGAACTGCTCAAAACCCTTTTTTCTGATATTTTTAAGATTATTTTATTGATAGGGTTATGTTAAAAAGTAACCTTTTCTTCAAAACAGGTTTAAGTTTCTCAAAAGAGTGAATTGTAATGTACAGTATTTATAAAATGCAAGTTAACAGCATGTATAATTTTTAATTAAACTAATGACTTTTTTAAAAAAAATGTTTTGTTTTTTTTATATATAAAGATTATTTTGTCAGTTTGTGATTGTTTTGGAAATGTTTTATAAATTTAAGTGGATATTTTAAAATAATAACATATTCAAACGGACGCTTTTCTTACCATCAAAATAAAAAAGCCCACCATATCATCTAGAGCAATAGGTCAAAACATTTATGTTACAGCCTTATCATAACCATGCCTTATAAATAATTCTTACTGAAGTAATTATCTCCCCATCAAAATGAAACACTGTTCAAGGGCACCACCCTTGGCTGATTGGTAAAACTGCTGACTTGTATCACCTCTGAATGCTGCACCTCTCACCATGTGGGTACGAGTCCCCATCGGGAAAATGGGATTAAGTGTGGGAAGATCTAACAGCTGACCTTTGGTGCGCCATGCTGGTTAGACAGACATTCGTCTGTGATCTTCGTCCATCAAATTAACAGAATATCGCTATAGTGACTAGAATTGTGTCACTGTGATGAATATCAAAAAAACAAAAACAGACACACTGCTCACCCTGTCTTCTTCAAAACAGAGTTCATCTCCTGTTTGGTCTTCAAAGCCTGTGGGGATTGAACCTCCGCTACAATCACTGTTCCTGCGGGACCTCGGACCTCCAAGTAGAATGTTTCCATCTGATTGGCATGTTTCTCCTAGAGTAGGTAAGTTTGACAAAAATAACTCTGTTTCATTGTGTTGTATAACACGTAAGATGCATTCTTATCACATGCTTCCCCTTGTTTTTTTCACTCAATACATCCATTACATATTTGGTTATATTACCTTAGTGTTATGCAGCATTCTGATTGATGACATCACTGATGTCATCTTAATAAACATTACTAATACCACTATATCACCAAATGTTGTTGTTAAAATTTCTTAAAGGCGTAAATTGTAGATTAAAATCATGTGTTAAAAAGAATTTGACACACGTTGTCATTTAAAACAAATATTTATAAAACTTATCCAGGAAAATGATAGTAACATCACCATAGGCTTGCTTACTGTCACTTTTCTGAACTCGTTTAATATATATCTTTGTATTAAATGACAATAAGTGTCAGATCATCTTTACATGGTTTATTTACTTTTGTCTGCGGACTTATATAAACTTGATGTTATATGATAGAGGAGCTTAACAATGGGTTGAATTGATAGGAAAATCGCAGACGAAAATTAATGTCTGGGCAGAACTCACACCATAAGTCAGCTGGAAGGCATTCCCACATATTAAAATCCTTCATCCCAAACAGGAACTTGAACTCCTGCAGTGAGAGGCTTAGCAGTCAGAGGAGTTACAAGTCAGCGACTCTACCACTACCCCACGGGTGTCGAACACCTGTTTTATTAACAATTAAAACTTATACAATAGACAACCACTGACATACAACATACAACCAATTGCAAAAGTAAGTTTGTTTGTGTTTTTTACATTAAAGGGAAGAAAATTAGACACATCAAGTAGACTAATTATTAGAAATACAAATCTTACAAATATTATTCAAGGAAGGCATACAAACACTTACATATCTTTCAATAAACTTCTGCACTGTTGCTTTTGGTACACCAAGCTTAATGACTCTATCTACATGGGCGGCCAACTTCACGTTTTTCTGTGGATCTGCACCGCCCTCTGAAATTTGTCATTGGATAGTAAATGTTATTTTTTGTAAGTATTGTTTCATTTTGTAAATACAGTGCTCCCTCTCCAAATGGTACCTCTCTTAGACTAATACCTCTCTTATACGTCAGTTTAATTTACCACCTGTTGTTTTCAACATATTTTTTAAACTCTCTAAAACGGCTAACGTCACTCATTTTTACTTCCATGTCATTTGAATTCCCTCCCTTGAGCAGCCAATGATTTGTCTCACCAGTTGTCATTAGCCCTTGGCATTTTCTGTAATGCCGAATGATATCGGAAATCTTGAAAATGAATGACAAAAGCTGTTCAAGACAGGTTCCCACGTATAAGCCTATTCCAATCTTAATTTTTAAAGATTTGCTTGTGTATTTGAAACTTATTTTTGTTGTTCCAACAGCAATCTATCAGTTACCTGGGGATGACATTAATTGTAGGCAGTGAGAAAAAGATAATGATGATTAATATGCATGCTATGTACAACTAATGGGAGTTCAGAGAACCTTCAGATCTGAATAAGAATTGCATATACGTCTAAATTCAAGTCGCAAATTTGAGTTTCTCCTAATATTCCAAAACGAATGAAATCTCCAGTAAATGTTATAATTTCTTATCAATTACAGTCCATTTAACAATAAAAGCTGACCGCTGGCCAATGCAAGTCTGACTATTAATAGTAATAAGAAGACATGACAAAGTCCATTGAGCATTACAACATATACCAAACCCTGAAACAGCACAGGACAAAGGTATTAACATGCAAGGCCAAATGTAAAAGTAAGAACAAATCTGTGATGAGTCATTTAACAAAAACAGCAAGCACTCTTTCATACTCAGCTGATGGTTGCAAATACAAAACCTGGTTCCTTCATCAGCAACCTATAAAAATAATTATGCAGCAAATTTCTACTGTAAATACAGTACTTTGCTTTGGCTTAAAAAAAATATTGTCAAACCATCAAAAAAAAAATTCTATAGCATTCATGCATCATACAAGATGTTTTTGTTTATTGGGTTTATCTTTCCACCAAGATTATTTCAGTTAACTGAAGCAGATACAGTGCTGCCTTCACTGTGTATAGCATGCTGTGAAAACCTTGCATGATACAACACCCTGTCACATTAGCCTGACACTGGGTCAGCTAGTTGTGGAACTACTTTTATATTTGCTTAAGCATTTAAAAGGGAACTATACCACTGCCATTTTTAACAACTTTAATATGTCGCAGCCTAGGATCAAACTAGGGGCTCTCGTACCTGGAGCAGATGCTCTACTGATTGCGCTACCAGGTCCATAAACTTTAGAAGACTTTATGTGATGAGCCAACATAATGAGCAAACTATGAAATTAGCATACAATATAAATTGAGTTAAACTGGTATTTAAATGGTCTAATGTAATCATCTACCTAGCTGATCTACTTGCTATGAGAGCAACAGTATAAAATGAGTTAACATTGATTTTCAGACTTATAATATCTTACCTTTAATGATTTGACCCATAATTTTGAGCTGATGGTTGCTTAGTTCACTTTTAGCTGCATCCTTTGCTTCCTTTATATGTTTGATATTCTTCCAGTGGGAATGGCCGGCCATATTGCGAACAGATGACTGTGGACAAAATTAATAGAGCTCCTGTTAACAGCACAAGTCTTAAGATTAACTGCATCCTTGTAAAGTCTCACAGCATACCTGTGAAGGCTCACAGCATACCTGTCAAGTATCACTGCATACCTGTCAAGTCCTGCAGCATACCTGTCAGAATCACTGCATACCTGTCAAGTCCCGCTGCATACCTGTCAAGTATCACTGCATACCTGTCAAGTCCCGCTGCATACCTGTCAAGTATCACTGCATACCTGTCAAGCCCCGCTGCATACCTGTCAAGTCCTGTTGCATAATTGTAATGTCACACTTTATTCCTGTCAAGTCTCACTGCATACCTTTCAAAGTCTCACTGCATACCCTTCAAGTGGCTCTGCTTACCTGTCAAGTATCACTGCATACCTGTAAAGTCTCATTGTATACCTGTCAAATCTCACTGTATACCTGTCAAAGTCTCACTGCATACCCTTCAAGTGGCTCTGCTTACCTGTCAAGTCTCACTGCATACCTGTCAAGTCTCACTGCATACCTGTCAAGTTGCTCTGCATATCCGGCAAGTCTCACTGTATACCTGTCAAGACTAACTGCATACCTGTCAAGTCACATTGTATACCTGTTAAGTCTCATTGTACACCTGCCATGTCTCACTGCAAACTTATCAAGTCTCATGGCATACCTGTCAAGTCTCAGTGCATACCTGTCTCAGAACATAATCACGGTCTGGCACAAATCTAGAAAATTATCAGACTTCTCAAGCAAAATTAGAGAATTATCCTGCTTGATTAATAATTAAACAATCCTTGTTATATAAACATTCACTTTCATCAATTTCAGTTTTTATTTCTTCTACTTTAGTCTTAGAGCTGCACCTGTATTTACATATTATGTAAAAAAAGTTTAAACACCAGATCTTCAGTCCACCAAGTTAGCAAAATCTACAGGAGCAGATACTGTTTTATTGAACTGAAAGAGATTTCAGATATCATCAGGTGGACTCTGGCCCAACGTCCACTGATTTTTCATAAAGATTGCTGCACATGTGTGTCTTGCCCTGAATGGTCTATTTATAAGGAAATTATTTTGGATTTACCTGTATCTATTTATATGCTTAGCTAATTTTACTATAAAACCCTCTTTTGCATCAGGCATATTTCAACTGTACAGATGCAACTATGCCATTCAACACAATGTCATTTATTTCTAAATCTTGTCTAGCTAAGTAATGATTAAAACTTTTAATTTGATGTTACTATATAATCACATGTACACATTGGTCAATAGTGTTGGTGGTCAGATTTTGTTTTAAATACACAGCAGCCACACAATGAAGATCATCATAAAGATGTCCAACTAAATTGGAGGAGGACCCTTGACATATGACTATGGAGAACCACTGCTGGATGACCTCCCCACATAGCGTCTTTGACCCTACCTGACAATATAACACGCTGAGGTAAGAGGCTGAGGAAAATGAGGTTAAAAGATGGCAATTCAACCCCTCAACCATGGCAGCAACTATGCTTATCAATATCAGATTAATTTGGATAGTATGGGATGAAATATAAAAACAGACTTACCAAGAGTTTGTGCAATTAAAGTATGATTTTAGAAAGGCAAGTTGGAGATGCAATTTTAAAATTTCATACACTGATTAATTAATATTTTCCTGTTGTATACATGTATATATTAGTGGAAAAAAAAAACACAACATTTTCAGCAGCTTAAAATTGCCATTTTCATTTTTTATACCTGTATAGTTTTCGTTGATAAAAACGCTTTTTCTTATGCTCTGACACTTCCCTTATACAAAAGCTACATGTACACACAAGAACTGTTTTACTCAATACTGGTACATGAACATATGATATATGAGGCTAAGGAAGCAATATATCTGAAACACTAGTCACTCTGCCATGTTCAGACCAATTATTAGTTGTCCCACAAAAATTTTACTTACACATTCTATATTATTTCTTCTGGTCCAAGACATTAGGTCTAGTTGCCTGCATGTTAAATTTCTTGACATCGCAGCATTATAAGTGATGGCTCGCGATAATGGATGACAGATTGTTGGTACAAGCAATGTGTTTCCATTCTTTTTGGATCCCAGACACAGGTTTCGGAATCTCACTTCTTGGACTCTGCATACTGAATAGCTGTTGTTTCGGTAGATCTTTGGACAGATCCCTCGAAGAAGTCTTTGGGCTGTTCTCATCTTAAAAGTCTTATTCATCTAATATGTTCTGAAACAAGAGTTCCAAAATAATATCTAAAAAAGAGCTGTCCATAAATGCCAGACAAAATAATGATAATTCTAAGTAGAACAAGTGGCACAACTTTGCAAATTTAGGTTTACCAAGTCTTTTGAAACAGGTTCTGTTTTTGATACTGAGCACTGAAGACTGAAGTATTACAAATATTAAGTTAATATGTTCAATAGTTTTTGAAAATAGACCATAACAACAAGGTTAACCATCACCATTAACGATGCGAGAGTAATGACAAAATGACAAATGCTCCACTTTTATTTAAAAAAATGGAGCTAAAAACGGACAGAATATTGTGGTAAACCAACTGTCTACAACAACTGTACTGTGCGTATAGCGTTTTTTTACAGCTGGAAATTTGACAGCAACTTTTAATGGAAAGCAGCGTGACAGGCAACATGTTGTTATAGTATTGCATCCACTGGTAATATTTTCTTGAATACAAGATACAAGATACAAGAATCTTTATTTAGAGTCGGGTATATATACAACATGAGAACATTAGCTAAAAGCTATTTTCCGACTTATAACAGAAATACATAAGCAATAGACATAAACATTAATATAACAGATGACCTAAAAAAATAAGAGATTCATATATGATATAGTAGCTCTATGGGAGACTACAGCTATTAACATAATAAAACATAATTAGATTAACATCAAGATGGTATATAATTATTAGAAGTAAACATAACGAGCTTATAGCTAATTTAGCACAGACTTTGAGTGGAAAATAAAATATAGTAAAAATTACAATCCTAAAACTGTACATACATGCATGCAAACAAGTCATACCAACTAAGACAAACCTAAAGCTATACTCATAAAAACATGCAGATAAGAAAGGCATGCATAAATAAAACAGCTGTACATACATGCAGCAGGTAAGACATACACAGGTAGGAAACAAGGATATTGGGTAAAAATACATTAAGTTTATAATTACTACAGATGAAAGTTACTAAAATGTATAGCACATGGCGAAGCAAGCAGCTAGAAGGTATAAGCACGATTATAAACTAAGCACATCACCATGCTAGACAAAAAACAAGCTTGTACCCATTTCAATTAAAAATTAACACTATGGTGCATAAATTGAGTATAAAAGTTATCCTTTTCATGTGTTCATAAAGAAAAACAGAAACTAAGCCTTAGATTTATAAAAAAAAAAGTACTTAAGACATTTAGTATCCGGAAAAAATTAGCTATCCGAACTCTATGCTACTATATTAAAGGTTTCGTTACCTTGAAGGAACGACTCCCTTTTACTCACAATTTTTCAGTTTATATGTATATATTGGCATATATTTGTAAATATGACCCAAGAGTCTGCACATGGACTTAAATATATGTGTTATCTAATGATTAGCCATCAAAACATGTGGCCGAATAAGTTGTTGTTATAATATTGTTTATTTACCTTAACACCGCCTTGCGTATAGCGTTTTTTACAGCTGGAAATTTGACAGCAACTTTTAGTGGAAAGCGGCGTGACAGGCAACATGAAGTTAAGCGTCCAGTAACCTTGAAGATAAAATTTTTATTAAAATGGTCACACGAAAAAGTGCAACAGAAAATACATGGAGGGTAAACATATTTCTTTGCGTTTGACATTGCCAGACAATTGCAACAGTAGCGATTGACATTGAACATAGTGTTATTCAAGTGTTAAAATTATGTAAGTCTTAAAAAGAAGATAGGTAAAAATGTACGAAAAAATGCCGTCACTCGGCTACATGCACACAGGCAAGTTAAAATTGGCATCGCTATAAGAGTCGCCGACCTATAACTCTTTAGCCCCTCATAATGTTGGTTTGATTCTCAGTGGGTGCCAGAACTTTCATGTGGGTAAGTTTTCCAGCTCACCTGCAGTGCGCCAGTGGTCAAGTCAGGTAATATTTATTTTGAAAGTGGGTACATAACAGTGATGTGCAACATACAGATGTACATATACACATAGAAACGAAAGAAACAATACACCGACTTTACATAAATAAATAAGACATCTATAATTATTTATATGCACAAATATGCTATTGGTCCAAAAAGGGACATGAGGATGGAAATCAGAAACTCCAGCAGTCTTAGGGAAACAAACATACTTGAAAACCTTAGGAATATAAAATCTTTACAGGCCTTACAGAAAAATCACTTTGATCGAGGACCATCCAGAAATGTAATGTACATCACATCGCGTCCAACAAAAGGCCAGAAATAACCTGTTAATTGGGCTAGCCCTCATATAAGCCCACACAGCATTTATTTATGTCAATATTAACTTGAACAAACTAAATTGAAGGCAAACTCTTAGTTGTCTACATAATTGTAACACTTTGTAAACTGGACACGGATGTACGTTACACATGAAATGACTGAGCCACAAACATTTATCTTAAAAGAATACAACTGTACTAAAATGAATCAAAATACATTTATCACATTCAAATATCTCAAATAACATCTCATTTGATCTTTGCTCTAAATTTTTTTAAGTTTTCAGTATGATTATGAAGGATAAACATAACTCACAAGGACACCAAATGTTAGCCAAGGTCTCAAAAGATGCAGAGGAAAATAAATTGAAGCTGAAATATTGAAGTATTATGGAAAAAAAACTGTTAGATTCATCAATTTAGTACAGAAACATTTATTTTAGGATGATGGTGGTGGGGGGAAGGGGGCCAACATAGTTGCTATGCTGCAAGGACATGCAGTACACCATCATGCATGTCATGGTGCTTTACTATTAAGTGGCTCAATGTCTTAAAATATCTGACCAAAAAAATATAACACTAAAAATATAACATCAAAGCAGGAATATGCCTAGTAAATGTTGAAGGCATTCAAAAGTCTAAACTGAAGAAGAAATAATATTTTTTCCAGAAATGAGCGTGAAATGCACAATGTTTTTAGTTTTTGTGACATTCCTCACAACTGGAAACAAAAAAATGAACCAGCCAGCAGCTATTTTCGTGTCTTTATGATGAACGGAACACGGTTAAAAATGTAACCTATTTCAATATTTGATAACTTTGGACCTTGGTTCATGAATATTCTATATGATATCTATAGTCTGGTCATGTTTGATGTGAAAATACAAGTGGGGAATTATAGAAAACAATGTTTGAACACATTCATCACAATCGGACACAATTGCCATTTTAGTGCATAGAAAAACCAATGCAGACAACCCATCAAAAATCGTCAATCATCTAAAACCCTGCATTGTTCAAGGCCAAATTTCTATTGCTAATAATTGTTTATCTTACAATGTAACATCCCCGCGAAAGAATCAAACGATGTCAGTGAAATATTCGATTATCTATTGCAGACAAATCAGCGTAACGATTTCACGTGTATACACATGAACAAGACACAAAGGGTGATTTCCATATGACCAAATATGTTTTGTTTACATACGCCATTCAAGAAATCCACTTGGGTGGTTTCCCTAGAGTACATCTTGGGTCATGATCGATTCTTCTGACGATTTTAGAACAGTGTGAACATTCATCACAGAACTGGACACGAAGATATTGCCTTCATTTAATTTATCAGATCGTAGCAGTATTACATTACAATGAAAGTTAAATAATGAATGTTTAAACATAAAATTCTTCATATTTTAGAATAGCACAAATTATTTTTTTTATTTTTGTCTGTACGATCAGGATTTTATACACTTTGAACGTACATCAAAGCACTGGACACGATGGGTGTATAAGTTACGCTACTTTCAAATGCATTTTTCTTAAAGAAGTGGGAATGTTTCAGCAAAAAACAGCTAGACGAACATCAAATTTTATCATTTCCCTAACAATTAAAACATTTGGGGAATACAATTTTTTTGGGAGGGAAAAAGTATGAGTTTTTGTACATGGCGTACAATGTCACACTCTCCAAAATTTGTCCATTTTTGGGTATCAAATGTGCCACTAAATCCACTGTTAAAAATGGATCGTCATACTTTTATCAAAACTATCTCTACTGTGTATATCAAAGACATTAATTGTAATTTTACCCTGTGGCTCATGTGATTTGTGAATTTATTAGTCCCTGAACTTTAAGAGCCTAGGGGGGACCACTAGGGTATTTTTTGCGTATATAATAAACATGACCAAGTTTTCAGTCTTGGATCTTCTATCACCTATAATAAACTAGGGATCAATAATTGGACCATGATTGTGTTGGTGGAAAAAGAAAGAAAAAAATGGCATGAAATGTGCACAGATCATATGATCTACATGCAGTGCTCAAGCACTATCAAGAACTTGTATCATAACAACCATGGGTCATTCACTTTGGGCACCAATTAGCAATATAACCTTGGGGAAGAATGTGCAGCCAGTTTGGGAATGGAATCTTCACCAACAATATAACTGTTGGATCATTAGAGTTAACAAGACTGCTTACACATCGCCCTATCACCCAGCTGCCAAAGAAATATCTTAGATTTAATTTTTAACTTTACCTGGTTGCTGTCCAGGAAGTTTTCAGCTGCAAAAAATATATTGCCTTAAAACTACTTCAGTCTTTTGGAAAAGTTAAAAAGTACATAGTGTTAATTTTCACTGAAGTTCTTGCATGAATTGTGGCAACAAGAGCATTCTTTTCTATTTTCATTTATCAGGACAACAATATTAAAGACTTAAACTTCCATTTAAAGGTTTAAATGACATTGTAATGAAGTACTATTTTTAATAACTATGTTTAGATTACCAAGATACAACAAGTAATATAGTTTGTAATCATATTTCAGGTATTTTGGAAAAGACTTCCACGAGGCTACAAAAGTGCCATTAAGGGGAACTTGATTCTTGGTGTGGGATGGTGGTCTGTTAGTTTCTTCCCTTGCACATACGGAGTGAAGAACATGATTAACCTCTGGGCATTCAGGGAGCAGCCTAAACACTGGCAAGAGATGGCACAGATTTCCCTGTCCCCTCATATGAAACACCTCATCTACAACAAGGTACACTTGTTGAAAGAGCAGCCTCAAGTTTATAAAAGGCATTTTCTATGATAAATGTAAATATAGTAATAATTTTTGATGCTCATAATAACTCAACAATTTATGAATAAGTAAAAAAAGTGGTTAACAAGTATTTTTTTATTTTTTTTGTTAGCAGGCTATAAAGTTTATTTTATCCAATAATTTTTCTCCATGATTCAACTTAAAAGATTTCTTCCCAACAAACACTTGAGTCTGACCTTTTCTTTGACAAAAAACAACAAAAGTAAAACAACAAGTAATAATACCCCAAAATGGGAAGTATATGGGGGGGGACTATATTGGAGTACATGTAACAGTTGTCTGAAACTGAGATATGTTCATAGATTTTATCGGCTGTCATTTGGCAGATTTGTATGACACTTTACAGGACTGTTAAGTACCAAGACTAGCTACACATATTCTTGGCACATCAGAAGTCATAACTTTAAATTTTACATTTATAAATTTTTTTGTTTCATTTACAGTTAGAGTAACCATGGAATAGCAGTATCAGGTGATGCCTGTTGCATAGTTGTAGAGTCGCCGTTTTGTACTGCTAAGCCTCTCATCGCGTGGGTTTGAATCCTGATCGGGGCTAAGGACTTAATGTGGGAATGTCTTCCAGCTGATTTTTGGTGCACAGGTGGTTCTACCCAGACATTTTTCAGTGATCTTCCTCCTTCAAAATAGCTAGACGTCGCTATAATAATCATAATTGGTTGCTGTGATGTATTTTGAAAACAGCTAAAACATTACCTGAGGAGGATTTAACACACCTTATTCATAGTTCTTGTTTGTTGTGGTATTCATGTTACTCTTGTTCCTGTGCAGGTCATCCCAGATTTAGATGCTGTGCGAGGTACTCCAGTACAGAAGGATAAGATTAACTTCATGCCAACTGTGATTCAGAGCTTTGAGATGTGGCACAAAGGAAAACCCTCATTAAATGAAGCATACATATGTAAGTTGAAAATACTGTAACCAGCCTTGGAAACCCCCAACGTACAGGAAGCCCCAAGTTTGTTCCAGGATGGTGAAATATCGAGTGATGAAAATTGTTAGTTGTGTAATGCCCTTGCTCATGCTGTTACAAATTACAAATAATTCCTTCACTTGATGGCCTGTATAACTGGGCATGGTATATTACCAGGTACACAGCATTTTACACATCATGAAGATAATTCTACTCCTGCTTCAAGGGAATACTGTATCATCAGGGATTTGTTTTTCAACAATTTTATAGCATTGCTGAATCATAATTCCAATAAAAAGAAAGTATACTCTCTTCCCCAATATGTACACATAAAAGTCCCAAGTAGGACTAAATAACTTTCAAGACTCATTGTCTGAATCCAAAATCAAGAACAAATTCAGTACAAAGTTGTGTAGTACCATTTTCATTGTTTTATATTACTAAGAAAGGCTTTAATGCATAAATTAGAAATACAAATTGGATGATTTATGGGGTTAAGTTAAAGAATTACAATTTAGTTGAAGCTTTGATTTATAAAAAAGTCACTTTGTCAAAGAAGCATGCATGTGTATGTGTATGATTTATGAAATAAGTCATTTCAAAATTAAGCCAGATTTTGAGAGCCTTAAATACACTTCCATTCAGCTGAAAGTCTCTAGCATAAAAAGGTCTTTCCCCTGAATGACTGGTTCCTTTACTGTCGGACGAGTTTGTTGGCATAAACTGGTTTGGCCCATTGAGAAAGTGTAAACCTGATAGCTAATGGCTGACCTACTTTACTAAAATAACACATGCTGTTTGTGAGACCTTGACTAAGCTTGAAAAGAAACTGTCAAACAAGTTGGATAAGGAGTTACATTGCATAATTGATCATTTGGTACTCAAACATGGTACATATATGGTGTGATTTTTTATTTTTCTAAATACAATGCACTGACATTTATTGTCATTTGCCGTCCAGCTGTAATTTCTGAAGGAAGACCCCCGACATGTCTGGGTAAATCTTCTGAATTCCGCAGGTCAGCTGGAATGTCTAGTCACATTCTCAAACAAACCAGCGCAATGATGGGCTGACAACGGAGATGATTTACAAGTGACTTTACTTGGTCAGTGTGCCCCTATGGTAATTATTGGTGACATTGATCCCATAATAATGTGTGTTTCAAATACCACCATATATCATTGAAAATTAATTATCCTGTGCTCTTAATAATAAACTTATAAAATGTTTGAATGTTGTTTTTTCAGTGTTACCAAGAAGCTACTTAGACCCATCTAAGGTGAAAACTCTGCCAGACGCCAACAGTCGAATGTGTCAGCTCAGCTCAGAAGCCAAAAAATTTGCAATTGCTCGAGAAATACTGTACGTCGAGGGTGCCCCAATTACTTTCAGGTTTCTCTTAGGACTTGGGCTGCTGAACATTTGGTACCCTCTCCATCTGTTTGTGTTCCATCCTAAACTTCCACCTGGACTGTCTTTGTTGACTTCCATGTGTATGGCCGCAGCGGTGTGTACAGTATATGTAGCTATGATGTTTATAGCAAATCAAAGACTGGATAAAGCTGTGGATCAAATGGTGGCATCCTTGGGCCAAGATTACAAACAAGGTGGATTGGAATACTACGAGAAACTAATGAAATTCAATAAACACAATCAAGTGAAGAACACAATGCTGTTTATGAACAGAAATGAACCTATAGACTCGAGGAAAGCCTATTTTGAAAGTCTTTGTGCACTGCCTTCATAGCATTTTTTTAATGTTTTTTATGATAGATTATAATATTTATGTGATTTATCATTCCTTGTGTTTTTTATTATGCACTGTTGATCACTTAAAGGTGGTATTCCAACAGTTTACCTATATCTAATATATGTAACAATATCTGACCTCTGTTGTGGGTATTTGTGCATAATTTCTGAGGAAAAACATCATACCTAAGTCTAAGCTTTGACAATGTTCTACAATAATTTTGTGGCAGTAAAACTGGTTAATCAACATTTAAAATGTTACTCTCTTTTTTCAAATCTATAAATAAGAACAATTGGGATTTCTGCTAAAAATAGACATTGACGACACAGTTGATGACGTGGATAAGCTAAAACATAAGAGGTCACATGGTTTTTGTGTGGCCAACTGTGCAGCCAGGCTTAGATAGGAAATACATGTTTGTAATGACGATAGTAGCGTTGTAGTACACTTTTCAGACAGGAGTAGGACATCAATAAACAGCATTTTTTTAAATTTGTTCAGGTAACAGTAGCTTATTAAGATGTTTAATGAAACTATTTTTTGTCCAAAATGTTGGAAACCACCCTCAAAATTATGTTTGTTACATTACACTTAACACAGTGCCGGTCATACTGGTGCTATCGTACTTTTTTGTTATTGGTTGAGGAAGACCCCAGACAAACGTCTCGTTAGAACTACAAGCCACTGTGCATCAGCTAAAAGATCTCCAAACATGAACGTGTCCCTATCTGGGACTTGAGACATGTGGTGTGTTCAATTGTTAAGTGTACTAAGTCATGATTTGAATATCTAGTCTTTAGACTAAGTAAATAAAAAAAGGTCCTATCAAAATTTTTAAAGATATTTAATCTACCTCTAGACAAAAGCAAACAGGGTAAATATAAATGTGACAAATACACAGAGAAGAGATAAAACACACAAAAAGCAAAACCTGGTTTGTGGAGCCCTCCAACCTCCTGAAGGATTTTCTATCAAACGGTGTAAATAAAAATATCCTGTCAAAGTAAAACAACTGTCTTGCCCTGAACAGCAAGACTTAAGTCCAAGTCATGACATAAAACAACTTCAGAAGATTAAGTCATGACTGGAACAACTATTCTTCAGTGTCATGTCTTATTAATTTGATGTTTTCATATCTGTAAAACTGTGTTCAATAGATAAGTAGCAATTGTCACCTAAAATAAGCTCAAGCCAAACACTATCCAACTTTAAACTTGTATCTTAAAATAAGTTAGAGATATTCAAGGTTCGATACTAACTTATGTATTTTTGCAGGTGGTCTACAGGACCTGTTGGCTGTAAAAAGTACTTGTCTTCTCTTAAAGTACTGGTTCTTCCAATCCTCAATCCAGTTTTTTTTTCTCAAAATATAAGAATAAAAAGGCTAGTTGTGTAATTCTATTTATAACATAGACACTTAATTTCCCACGCGTTTAAAAAGTGGAATACGGCCTCTTTTTTTTGTGTGTCCTCCCGCTTATTTAACAACATAATAAAAAAGTAACAAACTTTTAAGATAATGTATAAATCATTACTTTATTTATTCTTTTGATATTTTCTTCCATAAAAATGTTTGCATCACCTTTTAAACCTTTCTTGACAAAGACTGTGGAGGCCCGCAGAATAAACTTGAAAACCTGGAGTAAATGTTGTTTATTTTGTCGGGTTTTATTGAAAAAATAATTTGACGGCTATTTAAATGCAAATTTCATGCAGACTCGTGGAATTTACCGGTCTGACAGACCAGCCAGCTTCCAGGTTTCACTGGTCCTTTAAATGGACTGGTCTTGGACCAACGGACCGCCACAAGTGACGAACCCTGTGATATATAGTTCTGAAATCCTCACTTTAAAATGAATAATGAATACGAGCAATGGCTTTTAAGCTTGAAAGAAAAATCTGCCTCCACTATAAGCTGGTTTCTACTGTATAACATATTATTTTATCAACTTTATATCTTCTTATTTATTGGAAAATATTAAGTAACCCTTATATAGAAATAAAATAGTATAATATGGTTTAAAATACCAAGTAAATATATTTGATTAAATATATTTATTTAAAAGCAACATAATACTTTTAAAATTACATAAAACATACATTGTATAATTAATACAAGCTGTATCTACAACTACTCTCCATCAACAAATAAATTTCAGTAAAACTTTTTTAAAAAAAAGAATTTGATTAACTCATAAGTTAACTCATATCTGCTAAGCACAAATTAACCTGACAGAGGAAAAAAGTACATATCTGTTTGGCTGGCCTTTACCAATCCTGATCTATACAATTAGCTTACTTTTAAAAAATATTTTTTTTTAATTTTTAGATGTAGTTTACAGCAAATAACAACTTGTAGCAAAATTTAGCCAACTAAAAGCTTGGTTGGAAGAAAAAGATATTGCTTAATTAGCTTGAGCAGATAAGTTGTTAAATTTGCCTTAATGGCAGCAAGCACGTGGTTGTAAGGCTTTATTCCTACTGAGTCTGCAAATGTTAAATTGCACAACAAATGAGCAGCAGCTGCAGGTCAAGAACTCAGACACAGAACCAGTGATAGTGTTGCTGATATCTAAGCATATACAATGTCAGGTGAGTTAACAAGACCACTTTCACACTCCTATTAAGCCTTGATTACTTTCTTTACAGTCAAGTCCCTAATGTGATATATTTTGAACAAAAAAAATTAATCAAAACAGATTTGTAATTCACGTTAAGGCTGAATTTAAAAAAAAAATTGACAAAAATTGAAATTCCTAAAATCTCTTGCAGGGAAAACAAGAAATTGGTATATCTTAAAGATAAACAAACAATATGTTAAAATAAAAACAAAATTACTGAGATTCACTTTTTTTAACTGTCTCTTTGAATTTCTGCCTCATGTCAATAATGAACTGTCGGAAGTCATTTGTCTCATTCACTCTGGCAACCAGCTCTTCAACTCCTTCTATAGGCGGCTCTGGGTCCATCACTGTAAAAAAAAATATGTCATCTTGCTTTTATCTAAATCTTACTATAAGTACAGTGTTACATGTACATTGTTAGTTGTATAATGCCCTTGCTCATGCTATTACAAATTACAAATAATTTCCTCACTTGATGGCCTGTATAACTGGGCATGGTATATTACCAGGTACACAGCATTTTACACATCATGAAGATGATTCTACTCCTGCTTCAAGGGAATACTGTATCTTCAGGGATTTGTTTTTCAACAATTTTATAGCATTGCTGAATCATAATTCCAATAAAAAGAAAGTATACTTTCTTCCCCAATATGTACACATAAAAGTCCCAAGTAGGACTAAATAACTTTCAAGACTCATTGTCTGAATCCAAAATCAGTACAAAGTTGTGTAGTACCATTTTCATTGTTTTATATTACTAAGAAAGGCTTTAATGCATAAATTAGATATAAAAATGGAGGATTTATGGGGTGAAGTTCTTACTATAAGTACAGTGTTACATGATGGAGGGGCCCCATGGCCAAATGCTTAAGAGTGGTTGTCTTGTAACTTCTTATCCTCTTGCCTTGTGATGTCGAGACCCAGTCAGGGCGAGAACTTTCATGGAGAGGTCTTCCAGCTTACTATGCAGTGAGTTTGTTCAACCCAGACACATGTCTGGGGTTTACTTCCACCAATAATAAGCTGAACATTGCCATAAAAACAAAAACAGTACTTGAAGTTTTTGTTATCTGATCTTTGTTACTTTACAAGGTACATTGACTTCAGGTTTGAGGTGAACCGGCCACAGTCGCAGTGATGATCCAGATATTAAAAATCAATCAAGGTGATAATTAATGAAAAAAACTATGGTTTGTGGCATTTGCCTCTTCAGAGCTTTAATGCTGAAAGTGAACTGCAAATTTGTTTTGAAAAGGTATTGTTCAGAAAAAAAATATACATACTTATTTTATTATTGTTTTGTTTGTTTGTTTGCTTTCTGCAGAATGCATTTTGTCTCATGTCAAACAACCTATTTCCTAAGTTTAAAAGAATCGCATTATACACAAACCCCATAATGCAACATTCTGCAGATTATCATTTCCAAAAAAGAAAACGCATAAATGTGATCTTTCTCTGAAGCCAATGAGGAAGGTTTTCACTTGCAAAGTGGGAGATTTGCTATTTTCATATAAAGAAGGAGGCTTTTCCAAGTAGAGAGATTTATGAAAATGTGTAAAACACCCCTCATTTTCAAATAATTTTGAACCTTGAAAGAGGGAGTCTCCCTCCAAAAGCGTGAGAGTTCACATGTTTGAACATATTCAATAAAGTCACAAAGGTGGTTAAAGCGAGAATGATAAACTAAACTAATGCACTTACCAACATATTTCCTAGTTGTGCCATGAATTTGCAGGAAGAAGTAAAATGTCATTAATGGATCTTTTTCATCTATGTTGTTGAATAGAATCTGCATCTTACTCCCTGAAATGAGACATTAATGAATAGTCTCCCCTGAATAATCCCTCAGTGCCAGTAGGTCCTTTCATTTGTTTTACTTGGTTTTTATACTTGTGCTTTGTGCACTGTATGATGACTTTACTGCCTTTCTTGTGATACCCAGGTTAGTCATCATTAACAAGCACTTCCATTTTCTTTTTTAAATAACATTTCTCTATAATTTTTTCAATGGAGTTTAAGCTTATATTTATGCAAACGTAAGAAATTTCATTGTTTGTTATTGCATTATGTACAAAAGGACAGGCAATAAAGTCCAAGAATTCCAACTAAAAGGACCTACCTACTGTTTGGAATACCTTGGATATTAACTTACAAGGGTGACAATTTCCATTTCACCAATGTCCCTATTGAAGACTGTTTGATAAAGTTTTGAATGCGGACAAAAATTAAATTTGAGAATCAAATATATTCACTATTTAAAGTGACATTACATTGAAATAGCATTTAATTCTAAATAAAAGTAATTTTACTTTAAAAATACAGCTACAACTGTTAAAAAAACATCAGACAATAAAAACTACCATCATTACAATAGAAAAACTGACAAATGGAGCATTTGTTGGATTAATTACCATATTTCCAGGTAATCATTAAAAAAACTATATTTGCATTTGGTTGCTGTTCATTTTTGTCATTGTTAATGATATCTCGCATTAAAAACAAGAGCTCTTTCTAGACAGCACACTCCACTTTTCTCAGTGCTAGATTGAATTTATGAAATTGTAATACTTTTGCCATTTTTTTCATAATTAAGATGTGTACTAGAAATTAAAGACTTGGTACAAGTGACAAAAAGGAACTATCCAAAAACAATGCACTCAAATGTTTCTAGTGATGGACAGTATATCTTGCAGATATTGATAATATAAAGACAAGAAAATTCCACATCGAAAAATGTGTAATTCTGTCAAATTGATTTTAGGATTACCTGCCCCTTTCAAATAAGTTTCCCTGTTTGATAGTGAACACTTATTTTAAGTATGAAATGAAAATCTATCATGGTTGATAGTTTTCAAGAAATGGACTTTAGCAAAATGATTACTCAATGCCAACCATTACTCAATGCCAACCATTACAACCTTAACTCAATGCCAACCAGAGGGTCATAACAATAGCTTCACTTTTATTTTTTGAAAAAAGGAACTAAAAATGCATACCTTTTGTTTTGCGAAATGTAAGCCCAAGCGCTGAGCCGAACACTTTGGAAGCTTGCTGAAGGTACTCTAACTTCTGTTTAGCCTCAGTGGGTGCGGCAATATCTGAAATTATCATCATATCATGGTATACAATTTATGTATTGAATCTGCCAACACTAGTGGCATGTGTCAGGAATTATAGCAGTGTGCCAGTGGTTCTACCCAGTTTTAAGCCTTGGATCTTCCTCCACCAGTTAACAACTAGGGGCCTTCAATTGGACCATGAATGTCGGTTCAAAAAAAAAAGGGGGGGGGGTGGCATTGCCTTAAATGCTCACAGATCATATGCTCTACATGCAATGAACAAGCAACCTCAAGAACTTGTATCATAACAATCATGGGTCATTCAATTTGGGCACCATTATCCAACATAACCTAAGGGAAGAAAGTGCAGCCAGTTTGGGATTGGAATCCGGGACCTTTCGCCAACAATGGGATTGTTACATTAATTGAGTTAACAGGACCGCTGACACATTATCTCCCTATCACCCAGCTTTCAAGGAAACCAGCTCAGAGGAAGAATTCAAAATGGTATGGACAAGAGTTATGGACCTTGTGCTGTCTAACAATATAAAGTTACCAGCTGAGATTAGCAAAATGGATTCTGAATATGCTCAAAGGAGAATTCTTCCATAATTGATAGAATTAAAATACCTTCTCACAAAGTCCAATCTTTAGCCTGTATGGTCAAAGGGGTAAATTAGGGAAGACAATCAGAATGTGTAGGAAATTTCAGGACAACCTCAGATCTTATTTAAATTAAAAAGGTCCAAGATATTGCAATTTGCACCAAGATTAAACATATAATTTAATTATTAAATGAGTGATTCAACTTAAAACTTGGATCCAATATTTCAAGGCCACAACAACTAAAATTAGAAATTGCACATAATATGGACTGTCTTTGATTGCAATGATTTGTTTTGTTGTTGTTTCTATTTTTAGAACTACCTTACAGTGACACAAATATGGTCGTTATAGTGACATCCAGTTATTTTCATGTAGGCTGACCACAGACAAATATCTGGGTAGAACCAACACACACCACATGTCAACTACAAGACCTTTGACCCCACTGGGACTTGAACCTACACACTAAGAGGTGAGCAGTCAAAGCAGTCACAAGTCTGCATTTACCACTGGGCTACGGGTGCCCCAGGCACTATTTGGGAAAATATTTTACAAAATAACTATGCACTCTTTTTCTTGGTGCATATGCCGCATAGTTACGTTAACTTTTGATCAAATAAATAACTTCATGTTTTAAATAGAAGATCTGGAGAGATGCAGCTGATGACTGTCTCCTCAATTTAGTTCTTTTCCATGGTGGCCAATGATGATTTCTATTAAAAAGATTAAACAAGGTATTTGTACAAATAAAAAAATTAAACAAGGTGTTTGTACAAGTAAAAAATTAAACAAGGTGTTTGTACAAAAAAAAAGTGTTTAACTTCCACTTTCCTGCTATTTTGCTGAAATAAATCACATTTTAGAACAGACAGACAGATGGACAAAATAATTCAGAAACAACCCTTTAAAGGAATACTATGAACATCTAACCGCCACATTAAAACAATCCTTATTTGACAAGTTTGCACCATATTTTTGACTAGGCTATGATCGAACCTTGAACCTTTTGTACCTGTAGCCACTATTCAACATACTTTCTTACCAGTGCTGGTCTTTATATAATTAAAGCAGCTTGTTAAGATTTGCATAAATTACACTAAACAAACCCCCTTACCCTATATTGTATGTTTTGAAATTATTACATCACCAATGTGCCAACCAGCACATTGTCTAAGACTGACATATACAGATGAGGTAGATCACCACGTGCTCAAATCAGATATATAATGGCATAAACTGCTAAAAATCGCTGGAAAGAGTCACAATGCTTTTAATTTTCACAACCCTAGACAAAAAAATCTTTTGATAGAGAGCATGTTCAAATATTTTCTAGTGATTTACACTGATTTGAGTTAATGTTTCATTTCATTATTCATGGTGAATCAACAAAGTTTTGCTGTTTTAAAAAAAACAACTTAAAAATGCAAATTTTAGTAACTGTAAATCCCTAATTTTTACCTCTTTTCACCTCTTCAATTTCCTTCTTTGTAGACTCAATCTGAGCTTCAGTTTCAGATTTGGTGGAGTTTAGCCGCTGGGTCACACTGCACAATTGTTCTAACTCTGCTTTTAATTCTGATAACTGCTTGCATTTTTCCCTCCAGTTCTGTAGATAAGAATCAAGAAATTGTTGAATTAGCCCATACTTCAATAAACATACTTGCTAACAGCAGCATTTAAGCTGTTCCCAGTCTCAAAGACTAAGTAACACAACTTCACACAACACAAAATGAAAAAGTAAAAAAGAGAAAAGAGAAAGGACTGTCAGAGAAAAAACCACAACAAATAAATAAGAAAGAAATTATAACACTAAGAAATTATTATTGATTATTAGTATAATAAGTTTTAAAATAATTTAAACATCTGTTACTGTTGAAGGAAAACTCCAGACAAATGTAAAAGTAAAACAACAGACGCACTACATAGTCTGCCTTATAGACTCGTGTAACCTTCCCAACAGTTTTCGTTTGTTGGGTTTATCATCCCACCAACAGTATTTCCAATATTTAGGAGATGGTGTCCACTTGACGCCATTATAGTTCTGCCTTCACTGTGTATAACAAGCCGTAAACATCTGGCATGGTATCACACCCAGTCACATTATCCTGACAAACGACTTAAAAGTTGTGGAATTACTCTTATATCTGCTTGAGCATTTGCAACAGAGATATAATACTACATCAACTTTGGTATCATGCGACCCGGGAACAAACACTAGGACTCCCATTACCAGAGTCCGATGCTCTATAAATTGTGCTACCATATCTGGTGAAAACCCCTTAAGTTGTGGTATTATTGAATAGGTAATAACATACACAGGCTTTCAAGTGATCCACAAAGAAAAAAGTAGGGATAAAGGTAGGGATTTCTTCCTAAAAAAGTAGGGAAAAGTAGGGATTTTCATAGCAAAAAAGTAGGGATAATAGGGCTGTCTACTTACCATTCAGCTGCGAAAAAACACCTACTAACATGTTCATGGCACCTGTAAAGTGGTCTTCAGTGTCTCAACAGGGATTCCACAAGGATGAGTTGGGTGATAAACCTTGTCTGCCTTAATGTCTTGTCAGCTCCAACCATCCTCATAATGGAATCTCCCTGCACCACTGAAGACTAACTACTGGTGCCATCCTTTGTGTCCTTGAAATATACTAGCAACTAGTTTTTAAAAGAAAAATGCAGAAAAATGTATTAACTTTTAATTTAAAACAAATTTATATTCATGTAAGATTATGTAAAAAAATTAAATATGACTTTTTTTCTCAAAAAGTAGGGAAAAAAGTAGGGAAAAGTAGGGCCAAACCCAAAAAAGTAGGGAAAAGTAGGAAAAGTAGGGCCCGCTTGAAAGCCTGCATACATAACAGTCTGACAAAAAGTGTAAATCTATATTTACCTAAAAGACTGAAAAATCTTAAACAAAAAAAACATACAAATAAAGATTGCTAGGTTTTTTATAACATCATTTCAGGTCAGCTAAAAGTTCTCCCCATATTAAATTCTCGCCCTAATCGGGATTTGAATAAATGCAATAGGGAGCTGAACATTTACAAGACAGAGACTCTAACCAATTGACCACTTCAGGCACCCAGTCTCAAATATCTAAGGAGACTTATAGTGTTTCAAAATAATTTGGGGCACACATCTATCGTTCTTGAAGGAAGACCACAGACAAATGTTAAGGTAAAATGACAGGTGCAGGTCAGACAGATTTAACCTTCCCACTAGTATTTTATGATTGCCAAATAATATCTTATAGCAATACACTGTAAATTAAATCCTGTACATGTTAGTAAAATTTTAATCAATAAAGGTTGCATGGTTATACAAAAAACTAGACATTCCGTGGATTTCTTGGTCAACGAAAATGTGATTTGTTTAATCAACAAAATCAACTAAGGGGAATAATTTAATAATTAAATGAGCTAGAGTGCAATATGCAAAGCACTTGAACACCTTATAACCTACCAAAGTGTCATGTGAATCCATGCATTAGTGTTGAAGCTAATGCTATGGACAAGGAAGCATGACAACTTCGCTAAAAGATGAAGTGATCATTACATGTCTTCAAAGCTATGCAGGTGAAACAAAAATAGTCAACAATTAAAAAACAACATACTTTTGCTGGTAGCAACATCTTCTTTCTGTTTGTTTGTTATCTGGTGTTTAAGTTTTTCTTTTTCAGCTGAAACAAATGTTAAACCATTATGACAAATTTGATTGCTTTCAAATAAACTACACACAAATATAACTGGTCATATGGGTACCTAGTAAAAACCAGCTGTGTTGTGAGCCTGCTTATCTAAATAAGCCATCAATGACAACTGTTTAAATGATGAAGAACACATTTATTATTTAATGATACTGTTTCACTTAATTCTGTTATACAACAGTTTAAAACTTTTAGATACATTTTAAGCACCTTGTTCTTGTTTGTGTAGGTATTTGACACATAGACCAACACAGTATGCACTAAAATAATATATGAACTTTATTTTATTTTTTTATAACTATGGAGCTGTTCAGTGTTTTGGTTATGATGAGGTATGCACTGTACACATGAGATACATTTTTGCATGTATAGTTCAGCTGTCTAATGTACGAAATCAGTAATCCAAAAATGGATAGAAAATGATTAAAAATGAAGTGGTGCTTTCGAGTCCCCCAACCTTAAGAACATCCTTGTTTTGGTTGTTTGTTTATTGGGTTTATCGACCCACCAAACAGTACTTCAGCTATCTGGACACAGTATCCACTTGAAGCAGACATAGTGCTGCTTCACTGTGTATAGCATGCCATGAACATCTGGCTTGATACCACACAAGACAACCTGTGCATGGTTCAGCATTAATAATTAACACCAATAGTCCATTGTTGGTCAATAGTTTTTGCACATCTATGGAAACAAAAATCAAATAAAATTTTTACCTTTGCAAAATATGTGGCTTTTATACAGCTAACTTGGATCAAGAAAAATTCAAGGGAGTTTGTATATGTTTTTTCTATTATATTAAAAATATATATATATTAATAGCCTTAAATCTCAGAATAGTGCCTACAAGGTGGGTCATATATATGAACACACACCACTGTATTCTTTCAGAGAGATTCATGTTTGTTTGTCTGTGTGGAGAGTATCAAGTTGAGCTCGTCTGACACCCAATATCTTATCTTGTCCTGGGTCTGTTTCAGCCTCTCTGTGAGGGTTGGAAGTTCTGTGGCCAAGTTTGGATCTTCTATCTGTTCCATGACTAAATACTTTTTTCATATCTTAAATAGAAAAGAGAATGTGATATCGTATAACTTGTCATTATTATTTTATACTCATGGTTACAATGTATCGAGACTGATAAGAGTGACCTGAAAATGTGAAATTTGTCCAGCACTGATCCGCTGATACTCTAGCCGCCTGCTGCCTGCCCCAGAAACTGGGATAACCGCAGCAGTAAACTAAAATCTGGATCAGACAGAACATTTGCAGTATTTGGATTAGTTTTTAAACAAAAAATACTGTAATTATTACATGTGTCATTCTGAAATGACTTGCTATGTAAACAAATGCAGCATTATATATTCTGAAATAGAAAATTCCTAGTATTTTTAACTCTTAACAAACAAAAAAGGTAATCAAATGTGCGTTTAAATCGACCGCATAAAGTACGAGTTGAAGAGGGACGAAAGGGTATCTACCTTAAACCAGAAGACTTTCACATGAATATTTTTTATGGTAGAATGAATAATGAAATTCGAACATGAACATGATGTTGAAACGGGCGTCACATTAATCTTTACTTACAACAATGCAATTTGTGAATATCTCAAACAGTCTTTATTTACATTCTCCCGCTCTCAAGGAATTCCCCGGACCGAAATGCCTCTGTTTGAAAAGCAACCAATCAAAATTCTCCAATCTGGAAATTCCCGAAACGTCATTTCGTCAACATCCGCCATTTTCAGTGTGTAATCAAAATAAAAGAAAGTACTTCACTGCGTAGAAGCGTTTACATGTTATAATCTTTGCAAAAATGGCAGATTCAGACGTTATAACCACACTAAAAATATTAATCATCGGAGAAAGCGGCGTTGGAAAGTCTAGGTTTGATAAAATTTAATTTTTCTTTCATTGACTAACTTTTATCAGCTGTCAAATTTGTTAATCTCATCCCTTCCACGTTTTCATTCATGATTTTTTCACAAAATCCCAGCTTTATCCATACTGTGAACCAAAAAATCGTAGGTTCAGTTTTATTTCTACTGAAACTATGTTAACTAAAATAGTTTTATTATTGTCGGTGTCTACAAATGGGACACTTTGATCCCATTTCCTCGCTAACTAACCATGGCACTTTGACCTTTTTGGCTGGTTAAAGATAATCCATGTTAACAAGGATTAAGGACTTAACAAGAGTAGAGGATTCATTTTAGACTGGCTGTCTGGCATATATTTGCCTGCTAACATCAGAATTTCCAGTAATAACTAATTCAGTAATTGCCAATTTAATTTAACAGTTCAAACCATGTAAAAAAATCTGTCGTTTGGTCATTTTCCGAAAATTTCAATGTCCAAAATGCAATTTATGTGTATATCTGCCCCTGTGACTGCCTGAATAGGCCTTTCTTCTTAATAAGCTCTAGAAAAAACATGGATATGAGATGTCGAAGGTGCTGCAGAGAGCTTTATACAAGAAAATGACTAACCTGTTACCTGGGATAATGTCCTGGTAACTTAACTTTTGATACCATCTATGTTAGTATGTTAGAGCAATGAACCATACCTCTGATGGGATTAGACTATCTGCTGCTTTATTTCTTTTTTGTTGTTTGCTACAACTGTAATTACAATCTGCATTTTTAACAATGGCATGCACAGTTTCTTTTGTTTAACAAGACCTCACCAAACAGATGCAATATCCAGATTAATGCCAGCTTCCCTTTTTTATAATTGAAAGGTACACTATTGTTGCAGTCCTTACAGTTAAAAGTGCAATGCTCTTTTCCTTTCCCTGAAAAAAGATCTCAAAGAACTGCTGCAATTTCTTGTTATTGCCTTTTTTTGCTTTTCGTGTTCATAAAAAATGCATTTAATAAGAGGCACTGCTTGCTAGAGTGTCGGCAACAAGCCTGACATCAGTGGTGACAAATTCGAAGATTGGGAATGTGAGAATGTAAATTTCCCACAGTTGGTGGCCTGACTGGCAAGTGAAGGCAATCATCTTTCTCCACCCCCTGTACAATGTAACAGTATTTATATTAGTAAGTTAAACATTACCAATTATATGGTAATCTCTCAATGAGAGATTCTAGTACAATCACAAACTATATTGTCATTGTCATTGACTGTTATGCTGGAAACTAGCTGGATGTCTGTCCTAAAGCAAAGGACCCACTAGTGTATTATGCTGCATAATGGAGGTCTCCAGATAAGAGTCATGCCTCCCATAATTCTCTACCAAACCCTTTATTGCTGGTACTCATTAAAAATGTCTCACCAAGACGATTTTAGCAAGTACTAGGTATAAAGGGTTTGGAGTAAGTATAAAGGAGTTGGCAGGGGACCATTACTAAGATGGTTATTAGGCTGATATAACAAGTCTTGCAGCATGAGACGGATATAAACTGGTTAAGATCATTTTTTGTGGATCATCGCATCATTTATGCTCATGCTAGCCTAAATGTGAAGAAGAAACAATGACAAATTTAAAGCATAATGTAAACTAAACATAGTTTTATTTAGGCATGATTAAACTTGCCTGAACTTATGCTAATGTCAACTCATTTTGAAACTTATGAGAGGACCTTTTTATTATGTAAAAGGGCAGTGCAGACCAAATTTCTGAGGGTATTATTCAATTTATTTATTATTTATTAAACACTTTTAGACTTCAATGTCAATATCTTAACATGATAGAAGTGTCATCATTAAGTCCATGTCCTGCGATGTGAATTCATTTTAAGGATTCCACGGCAACAAAAAAGTGCATTGACAAAGGGAGAAATCGTGCAGTTTGGCTTGTGCCAGACATCGCTTTATTTCATTCATTGCTGTTAATGAGACATTAGAAGACCACTTGATTAGAAGCAACAAGGGAAAATGAACACTAAACCACGTTGGTGAGGGGCAAGGTGCTTATTTTGAAAATCGATATTGGGTTGTGTTTCGAATTGCAAAAAGAATGTGTTTTTTCCCCATTTTCATGGAGAAAATTCTCCATTCAAAGAAGGAATAAAAAAATTCTTGAATATGATAAAATAAATGACATAAGTGACTACCGGTACTTTAGTCACACCAAATATAGATACCTGTACTACTTTGTAAATGAGTTAAATATACAAGAGGTTGAATAAACCAAATATTTGGTTAGGGGGTAGGGTGGGGTTGTGTTTTTTTTTATATATACAGTACATAATAATGTTTGAGTTTTCACAATCTTGTCTAAAAAAAAGTGAAATATTGCCATTTCTGAGGGTCGGATTTTGTTTCCAAAATAGTGAGAAGAAATCCTTGAAATGTAGAAAATAAAGATTATTTATCATATTTCTGATGGGGAACAAGCCTGACATCAGTGGTGACAAATTCGAAGATTGGGAATGTAAGAATGTAAATTTCCCACAGTTGGTGGCCTGACTGGCAAGTGAAGGCAATCATCTTTTTCCATCCCCTGTACAATGTAACAGTATTTATATTAGTAAATTAAACATTACCAATTATATGGTAATCTCTCAATGAGAGACTCTAGTACAATCATAAACTATATTGTCATTGTCATTGACTGTTATGCTGGAAACTAGCTGGAAGTCTGTCCTAAAGCAAAGGACCCACTAGTGTATTATGCTGCATAATGGAGGTCTCCAGATAAGAGTCATACCTCCCATAATTCTCTACCAAACCCTATTTCGCTGGTACTCATTAAAAATGTCTCACCAAGACGATTTTAGCAAGTACTAGGTATAAAGGGTTTAGAATAAATATAAAGGAGTTGGCAGGGGACAATTACTAAGATGGTTATTAGGCTGATATAACAAGTCTTGCAGCATGAGATGGATATAAACTGGTTAAGATCATTTTTTGTGGATCATCGCATCATTTATGCTCATGCTAAATGTGAAGAAGAAACAATGACAAATTTAAAACATAATGTAAAGTAAACATAGTTTTATTTAGGCATGATTAAACTTGCCTGAACTTATGCTAATGTCAACTCATTTTGAAACTTATGAGAGGACCTTTTTATTATGTACAAGGGCAGTGAAGACAAGATTTCTGAGGGTATTATTCAATTTATTTATTATTTATTAAACACTTTTAGACTTAAATGTAAATATTTTAACATGATGGAAGTGTCATCATTAAGTCCATGTCCTGCCATGTGAATTCATTTTAAGGATTCCACGGCAACAAAAAAGTGCATTGACAAAGGGAGAAATCATGCAGTTTGGCTTGTGTCAGACATCGCTTTATTTCATTTATTGCCGTTAATGAGACATTAGAAGACCACTTGATTAGAAATAACAAGGGAAAATGAACACTAAACCGCATTGGTGAGGAGCAAGGTGCTTATTTTGAATATTAATATTGGGTTCTGTTTCCAATTGCAAAAAGAATGTGTTTTTTCCGCATTTTTATGGAGAAAATTCCCCATTCAAAGAAGGAATCAAAAAATTCTCAAATATGATAAAATACAATGTAAATGACATAAGTGACTACCTTTACTTTAGTCACACCAAATATAGATAGATACCTGTACTACTTTGTAAATGAGTTAGATATACAAGGGGTTGAATAAACCAAATATTTGGTTTGGGGGTGGGGTGGGGTTGTGTTTTATTTGATATATACAGTATATAATAATGTTTTAGTTTTTCCCAATGTTGTCTAAAAAAAGTGAAATATTGCCATTTCTGAGGGTCGGATTATGTTTCCAAAATAGTGAGAAGAAATCCTAGAAATGTAGAAAATTAAGATTATTTATCATATTTCTGATGGGGAACAAGTCTGACATCAGTGGTGACAAATTTGAAGATTGGGAATGTGAGAATGTAAATTTCCCACAGTTGGTGGCCTGACTGGCAAGTGAAAGAAGGCAATCATCTTTCTCCATCCCCTGTACAATGTAACAGTATTTATATTAGTAAGTTAAACATTACCAATTATATGGTAATCTCTCAATGAGAGACTCTAGTACAATCACAAACTATATTGTCATTGTCATTGACTGTTATGCTGGAAACTAGCTGGAAGTCTGTCCTAAAGCAAAGGACCCACTAGTGTATTATGCTGCATAATGGAGGTCTCCAGAAAAGAGTCATACCTCCCATAATTCTCTACCAAACCCTTTATTGCTGGTACTCATTAAAAATGTCTCACCAAGACGATTTTAGCAAGTACTAGGTATAAAGGGTTTGGAGTAAATATAAAGGAGTTGGCAGGGGACAATTACTAAGATGGTTATTAGGCTGATATAACAAGTCTTGCAGCATGAGATGGATATAAACTGGTTAAGATCATTTTTTGTGGATCATCGCATCATTTATGCTCATGCTAAATGTGAAGAAGAAACAGTGACAAATTTAAAACATAATGTTAAGTAAACATAGTTTTATTTAGGCATGATTAAACTTGCCTGAATTTATGCTAATGTCAACTCATTTTGAAACTTATGAGAGGACCTTTTTATTATGTAAAAGGGCAGTGCAGACAAAATTTGTGATGGTATTATTCAATTTATTTATTATTTATTAAACACTTTTAGACTGAAATGTAAATATCTTAACATGATGGAAGTGTCATCATTAAGTCCATGTCCTGCCATGTGAATTCATTTTAAGGATTCCACGGCAACAAAAAAGTGCATTGACAAAGGGAGAAAGCTTGCAGTTTGGCTTGTGCCAGATATCGCTTTATTTCATTCATTGCTGTTAATAAGACATTAGAAGACCACTTGATTAGAAGCAACAAGGGAAAATGAACACTAAACCGCGTTGGTGAGGGGCAAGGTGCTTATTTTGAATATCGATATTGGGTTGTGTTTCCAATTGCAAAAAGAATGTGTTTTTTCCCCATTTTCATGGAGAAATTTCCCCATTCAAAGAAGGAATAAAATAATTCTAGAATATCATAAAATAAATGACATAAGTGACTACCAGTACTTTAGTCACACCAAATATAGATACCTGTATTACTTTGTAAATGAGTTAAATATACAAGGGGTTGAATAAGCCAAATATTTGGTTTGAGGGTGGGGTGGGGTTGTGTTTTATTTGATATATACAGTATATAATAATGTTTGAGTTTTTCCCAATCTTGTCTAAAAAAAAGTGAAATATTGCCATTTCTGAGGGTCGGATTTTGTTTCCAAAATAGTGAGAAGAAATCCTAGAAATGTAGAAAATTAAGATTATTTATCATATTTCTGATGTGGTAAATATGTATGCATTGTGTACCATAATTTCTAAACTTTAGGTTGTCAGAATATCTCAAGTACTGATATATTATTTACCAAATTTACTTAAATGCAATCCTTATAATCGTTTAAATGTGAATTTGAATAAATGTTTTCATGATATTTTTTTTTTCAGCTTGCTGCTCAGGTTTACAGATGATACATTTGATCCAGAGCAAGCAGCCACAATCGGTAAGTGATTGACAAAAAACAATGTACATAAGACATGATTAGTTTGTGATGGGCATCACTCTACTCTCATGATGCATGGCTTTCGATGCATCTGACTATATTACCTATAAGTGGACTCATCGCTGTGAAGTTACTGTATTGGCGTCTCATTTAGATGGACTGGGTTTCCATCTTGTTCAGATAGGATAATTATTTCAGACTGTGCCTAATCAGATTATAAATACCAAAGAACTGTATAAGGGAGGCAGCACTGTAGCTCTGTGGTTACAGTTTTGGCTGCCCACTTTGTCCACCTGGGTTAAACTCTAGTCCAGAGCAGAGAATATTTTAATGCTGTGCTTTGATTGGCTGTCAGCCATTTACAATTTGTCCTAAAAGATGTGATTATTCAATTCATACAATTTTCTTTTAAATAAATGTAACATTGAAATTGATTGTCATGTGAAACAGGGAGGTTACGAAATCACTTCAATTGTTCTGAATTTTATGCAAAATGACCAAAATAAATAAGATTTAAAGTTGATAAAAAGTTTTTAATCTGAGTATTACTACCATCATATTGATTAATGGGACTGTGCACCTTTGAACTGCTTACAATAAGATCCATTTTGTGATACATGTCAAGCACTATACACAACAATACAATCTGCAGAATGTAAACAATGTTTGAAAAAAAAAATGTACAAAAGGCCATATTGACATAAGTTTGACATATACCTAAATCATTTACCATTAAAAAATCATATAAATATTGTCATTATCACTTTTAACCTAATGGAGAGAAAAAAAATGGAGTAAGTTTGATGCTTTGAATGTATGAAAATGCACATATTGTGATACAGGTCAAGCGATACAGGAAACAATACAATAAGCATAGTGTAAACATTGTCCAGAAAAAATAGATGGACAAAGCTTTGAATGTATGAAAATTTACATACACCAAACAATACAATATGCAGAGTGAAAACAATGTTCAGAAAAAACATATGGACGAAGCTTCGAATGTATGAAAATGCACATACTGGGATACAGGTCAAAAGATACACAAACTAATATATAATTTATTTTTTGTGCGTCCATATACGCATAAATCACAGCAATGTACGAACAAAAAAAAAGTAGGTGTCCATGTGGACGCACAAAGCATGCCTAGAATAACTTGTTTCGATGTCAATTGTATTGGTTATCGACAAGTTGACCTTGACATTTCCTGCTGTAAATTTCTTACCACGTCATTATGTATGTAAATTTAGCAGCCAGTCAATCCGCACGTTAAAATTAAAAGCCAAAAGGTTTAGCCTTTTCACTAACAGCAGATGTTATTGTAAGGAATGCTGTACTGTTTGGATGAATTCGTGTTTTATTTTAATGGAAGCTTATGCATAAGTTAGAACAATATGTTAAAACAAACTGACTTTAGGAGTTTTTGGGGTAAACATTGTTTTCTTTTGAATAAAAGTTGGAACTGTAATTCACTGTTTACATATACTAAAAAAGGCATTGTATGGCTATATCATGTTCAATTTCTACTTCTAAAATGACTTTGACCCTCAAATTTTCATGCTGGACCTCTGCTGTTGTAGATCCTACATCCTGTGAACCCCTGAAATAAAAAAGTAGTGTAAATCGTTGAGAGTGTAAACAATGTCCAGAAAAAAATATACAGAAGAAGCTATAAACATGTAAAAATGCAAATGAATATGGGAAAAGATTGTGGAATTATGACTGGTTCTCTGATAAATACATTCCATGTCCATTAATTTGAGAACAGAGGAGTATATAGAAGAGATGTAAGAATGATGAGCAAAAAAAAGAGACAATTGTGTATATTTCCACAAAAGATAAATATGAGCAATATGGTCTATGTATACCACAGTACACATATACTCATTACTCATAACACTGCATTATACCGAAACATAGAATTATCCAGGCAGACCTTATAAGAAATGTAGGTGAAAGAGGTTGCATATATTATTGGCACATACACTTGTTTTTTCCATTCCAGGTGTTGATTTTAAGGTGAAAACCCTTACAGTTGATGGGAACAGGGCCAAACTAGCAATATGGGTATGTATAGTACCGGTATTGTTAATCCTTATCATGAATTATAATACATTAAATTTTATAAGTAATACAATTTTAGACATAGGCTTGCTTTAAAGGTGGTATTGAACAGTTTGGAACAAAGATTTTTTTCTCAACTAAATAAGTCAATTACCTGAAATGATGCTTCAGAATGCTGTAAATTGATGCCCTAGATCTGTGTAAACAGTGAGGCATTATTCAGCACACGTCATTGCAGTCAGGTAACTCCTATTGAGCCATGCTGAAGAGGATGGGATTAGCCGGCATTTTTGCCAATACTGTGCAGCAACATTTCTATCATAGCTCAGGGGCACTTATGAGGTGCCCAGGGACTGAACCCGGCCGGTCCATTATACTGACGCCGACAATTTGGCCGTTATGCTGTCCCCTTAGCCCCTAGTGTTAGGAGGGAAGCCACTTCTACCAACTTTAAAGTCTTTGGTTTGACCGGGCCGAGGTTCGAACCCACAACCTCCCGATCCGCAAGCCGACGCTCTTCCACCTGAGCTATCGCAGCGGTCCATGCTGAAGAGATAGCTATTTTAAACTAAGAACAACATTTGACAAATTAATTTTGAGATAGCATTATTTCATTATCCTGGCAGTCTACTCTGACTTCATTTTATATTTTTAGCAGCAGAGATCACTGTCTTATTGCTTATTTACAGATTTGGAAAGAACGAACATTTAGAGCAATTTAGTTTTCTAGATTTTATGTTGTCTTACAATATAAGTAGCATTTACAATCATCTTAGACTAAAGTATGAGTTTATGCAGAAATATTGCCCAATTTACCCCAAAAGAAAAATATTGTTACCTACATTTGATATAGGCAACCTGCAGATAACATATTTTAAACTAACAGGGCACCCATGGCCGAGTGGTTAGAGTCGCTGAGTTGAATCTCCTCAGCTGCGTGGGTTTTAGTCCCAGTTGGGGTGAGAACTTTCATTTGGGGAGGTTTTCCAGCTTATCTGCGGTATGTCGGTGGTTCTCCCCAGGCATAAGTTTAGGGTCTTCCTCCACCAATTATTAGCTAGCCATCATCAATATGACCATAGCTGTGTTGGTACCATGTAACAAAGAACACAACATTTTAAACTAAATTCAAGTGTACCAAGAGGAGACTCAGCAGCAGATAGTGCAGATCATATTAAAGCTGTGATCAACAGGTTATGACCATAAGGGTTTACAAGTTCGTTGTAGCCAAATAACTTAAAGAACTGTTCATTTGACAAAGGTTTCTGCATATTGGAAGCTAAACACCAAGTTTACATACATACAGTAAAAATCAAATGAGACTATTTTCAGGACTTCAGAATCAGCATTAGCAGCCTTGTCCTTATTAAGCTATATGTTAAGGTCTATTTCTGGAAAGTTTTCAAAGATATATATTTTACTTACTTAAAACTAGGAACATTTGTTCATAATTAAAACGGGAACCCCCTTTAATGGGTCGGGTAATCCATTCTTTTTTGCATACTTATGCCCCTTTTTGCATTTTTTTTTCTAGTTTTGTTAAGGGTATGGTGAGGTTTGTGGCAGTTTACATTACCGGTATACTATTCGACCCTCATGCTTTGTTACCTTAAAATTTCTTGTCTTTTCCTGAAAGTGTAACATTGCAAAAAACTAAATATACACTCAAAACAGAGAATGTGCTGCCTTAACAATTCCAGAGAGCTTTTGACTTAAACAGATAAAGAGTAAAACCTGTCATTATACTAATTGGAATACCTGGAATAATTCTTAAATCATGTCATGGGAAATCCCTGTAAATAAACAGAATCAGGGTCTATGACATCATCAAAACAGCAGAAAATAATGGTTTTGTCATCTATACTGAACAATACTGTAACAGTTGTATATCTTGCAAAGTGTATATTTTTATTTATTTTTACAGAAGAAAATGTTTTCAATACGTTCTGTACATATTACTACACCAGATACAGTCAACAGATGATTGTCCTGATGATGGATTTACCTAGGGAGGAATTAGGAGTTGTGTGTGACTTGATGCAATCCACAGCCTATTATTATTTTGACATTGGGCCCCCAAGTCTAGGCAGTGGTTTTAAACAAATGTGTTAAACCAAATTTATAATACCTAAAGAATAAAGGAACATGTTCCATTTTACTTCCAGGACACAGCAGGCCAGGAAAGGTTCAGGACACTTACACCAAGTTACTATAGAGGAGCTCAGGGTGTTATATTGGGTAAGCTTACAGCTTTGAAAATAATAATAATAGTAATAAAATAATAATAATAATTATAAAATTTATAATATTTATTCCAAGAAAAAGATCATACATGAAAAACACATATTATGTCAATCAATATAAGTGGAAATATGATAAAAACACAAGGATGAACCACATTAGCACATTCAGAACAAATATGCGTGTCTTACTAATATCAGTCACGAAAAAAAAATCTCAAAAATCTACCTCAATGATCTGAAAGACGATTGCATGACCGGTTTTAGAATAACAGCAAAACAACTGAGTATATTATTCTGACAACAGCTTTACTTTACAAAAACCAGACCTGGTAGCGCAATCGATAGAGGCCCCGGGTTCGATCCCGGGCGGCGACATACCAAAGTCGTTAAAAATAGTAGTTGTATAACTCCCTTGCTAACGCTCAAGCAAATATAAGGGTAGTTCCCCGACTGGTTGGCCCGGTGTCGGGATAATGTGACTGGGTGTGGTATCATGCCAGGTGTTCCCGGCATGCTATACACATTGAAGGCAGCACTATATCTGCTTCAAGTGGACACCGTCTTCAGATAATTGAAATACTGTTGGTGGGACGATAAACCCAATAAACAAACGAACTGTACAAAAAAATGAATTTTATATATTTATATAAATAGTAAAATTCTATAAGCTCATTGTCTACTATAGTGTAAAATAACAAATTAGTTTCTGTTGAATGGTTTTAAAATACCAAATTTGTCTAATCTAATTTGAAAGTAAACAAATAGAGGCCAGTCTTACAACCTAAGATTTGTTAACGCACTTTTGAATCGAAGAATGTTGAAGGGTCAGTAACTTTTTACAGGTCTGTTAATTCCAGATCAATTGAAGTCCTATGTCGCCAACCACGTATCTTTTCAATAAGTAGCTTTTAACTTTGTAGATTAATTGTTTGGTTTGTAAGTGTATGATATGAAAAAGGTAGAGGTCACTTGTACTATATCCACTGAAAGGTTAAAGTATCAATGGCCTTTTGATAAAAAGTTTTTAGAGATTTGTGTCTTTTATACACGGCTTTTGGTCTGACAACTGAGTCCTTTTTCCTAGTACCAAATAAATGTTGTTTTATTGGGGTTTTTTCATATTATATTCTTATTAAAAAAAATTTAATTGAAATAAAAAGATTTTAAACTTGTACAACAGATAAAGTTACTTGCTGCAAGTTAACAGCTTATGTTCCAATTCGTGGTTACTATTGTCCAGGAATTAAAAAATTAGTTTTTGACGATTTCAGTATATGATGTGTGCAGTAAAAGCTCTTTCAATAAACTCGAGGTTTGGCTCAACGAGTTGGAAACTTTCTCAACCAAACATGATCTCATTAAGATGCTAGTAGGGAACAAAATTGACCAGGTAAGTAGAAATGTTTTGTTGCAGGCTGTTGGATACCATCTTGTACCATTACTTGTTGGGGAGCGGGTGGGGGGGGGACAAGAAAAAAAACACTGTGTTGTATCAGTGATGATTTTATACATTGGTAAGAATTTGACGTATCCTTTTTTGGTTTGTAGGAAATTTTGTATGCAAAGAGGTCATCCAGCTGGCCTGCTTTGTGTGTAAGTGGAGTTAGTTCTACCTAGATATTTGCTTGTTAGTGTCTTTTCCACTAAAAATAGAGACACCCATTTCAAGAAGTGTGAATCACTAATTTGTTTCTTATTTCCATAACTGGTTGACGCGGTGTAAAGATAATGTGACTGGGTGTGGTGTTAACAGCATGTTATACTATAAACAGTGCAGGCAGCTCTATATCTGCTTCAAGTGGACACTCTCTCCAGATAATTAAAATTCGGTTGGTGGGACAATGAACCCAATAAACATAAATATATGTTCACAGATGTATTTTTTGTACGTTGTATATTGTTATCTATATTCATTTGGCATTGAATGACCTTGATAGTGTAAATGAGCTGTTAAATACAAATTAATAAGCAAAAAAGAATTAAAATACAAATTAATAAGCAAAAAAGAATTAAAATTCTATGTAATATAATATTCTGAAGAAGTGACACAGTCTGAAGATCATCATCAAACATTGGATGCCTTTTGGTGTTTAATAGTAATAAAAAAGTTTTAAAAAAGTTGATGACTGGATTCGTGTATTTTTCAAATATAGGCATATACATGTATTTTCAAATGATTTTAGTCTAACAGGGAAGTTAGTAAAGATGACGGGTTAAAATTTGCCCGTAAACACCAGATGTTGTTCATTGAGGCCAGTGCCAAGACGAAGGAAGGGGTGCAGTGTGCCTTCGAGGAATTGGTGGAGAAGGTAAAGTTAAAAAAATTTGATGGTTATTGTAGAGGACTCTGTCAATAGCATTTTATCCGGGGGACGTTGCTGTGTTTTATGCTTAAATTCTTAACTCATAGCCTGCTATTTGCATATTTATAAGGCTTAGGCAAATAGTCTTTATTCAGATCATATCCAACTCCATGCTGGGTGCAGTCTGATCAGGAGCTACACTTTTTGATGCTCAGTCTTTTTTTAAATACATCACAGCGATTAATTATGATCATATAGTGACATCCACCTTTTTGGTGGAGAAAGACCCCAGAACCTGATGCACCGCAAGTTACCTGGAAGACCTTCCCACATTAAGTCATTTGCCCAGACAGGGACCGGAACTGTCAGTAGATGTATTTAGAAAAAACATTGGAAAAATCTGCAGAAAAGAAAATACAGACACATAAAGACATTGGAAATATCAGCAGAAAAGTAAAAACCTCAGTAATGTATTAAGAAAGACTATAGAAATATCACAGGACTTCTTCTTCAATAGATGTAGTCAGAAAGATGTTGGAAACATGAGCCGAAAAATTAAAAACCTCAATAGTTGTATTTAGAAAAACATTGGAAATACCAACATATAATACTGCAAGATGTTAACATGGCTTGGTGCATTTGGTTATTTTTATCATCTATTAGAGTCTAGTTTATAGAAATCTATAAAAGCAATCTGTTTGTATTTTTGTGAATGCAATGCACCCAAAGAATCACACATCTAGCACTTGTATTTAAATTATTGCATCACTATTTTTTTTGGACTGATGTATACACATAACTTAGAAATGAGCAGTCAGGGAAGTACTCTGGTTTTGAACAGCTACAAATAGTTGAAAAGCATTACAATGCTTATTATTCTCTCTTCCTTAAAACAACATTATTTGTTGAAAGATAGTATTTTTTATTTAATCAAGACATGACAGAAATATTTTGATTCATTTTTAATGTGCTTTGACAAAAAAAGGTACAGCTCTGTTACAGTTTTTATGAAGAAACATAAAAATGCAAATTGGACACATTGTGGCCAAGTAGTTTTTAAAAATGTTCCTGATAATCATATGTGATTATTTTGAAAAATGGTCCACAAAGCAAAAACCTTTTAAAACTTGTTCTATCAAGGTTCTGAAAAGTATGAAATAGTTGAAATATGCATGTTGAATTTGTTGTAAACAGAATCAAGGTTAAACCTTAGGTCTGTCATTATTTTTTAAATTCTCAAAACTTTTTTTTTTAGATCATCCAGACACCAGGATTATGGGAAACAGACCAACGATCAGTATTTCCCAAGGCACAAGAGGGAGGCAGTGCTTGTGCAGGATATTGTGTTATCTAGCCCCAGTTCAAGACTCTCACAAATTTCACCCTGCTTCAAGATACCCATTACAATTCCAGTAACAGACTCGTACAAGGACCAGTCTAAGATTGAAATCACCTTTCCACTTATTTGAAATCAGCTTCTTAGGCAAATTTTATTTATAGTACTTGTATATGATTTTGCAACTTTACCTTAATTTTTTTTATATTCTTTAAAACAGTTGAAAGGATTTCTAACACATGTATGTTTCATCGTTTAATAGTAAATCCATGGCCAAACTGGACAATATATAAAACCCCAAGAAATACAGATTCTACTTAATAAAGGACTGATAATAGTGATTGCTTCACAAAGGCGTAAAATGACGCACACATGAATGAAAGGGTTGAGTCAGAAAGTTATCGATTTGAAGACTTCATCCAAATGAACTCTCATTCGTAAAATATATCAGTTTATAAATTAAAAACTTCTACTAAAGAAAAGAAACAAAAGGTTATAGATACAGATCAAATAAAAAAATAATCATCCTAAATTTGTTTAAAGTGACTATCAGTAGATTCATTGGGAAATATTACTTCAGGGGCGTGTAGTAGATGAAGAACTAATTTTTATGTTAAACCACTTACTTTTGTCTCTAAACCTGATGCTGTTAGTGTTTCTATGAGACAAAAGTCTATTAATACTTCCATTATTGTTGGGGTTGTGTGTAAAATTATGTGATGCTGTGTGACATCAGATGTTTACTTTTAGTATTAAACTCTTGATATAAATTGTTTTTACAAAAATTCAGCATAGAAAATCTCAGACTGTCTTATTTATTATGTTTTGTTGGGAAATGTAGTCTAGAGGAATGTAGTTGTATTTTAAAATAATTTAGTCAATTTTTTGCGATTCTTTAACTATTGACATGGCTTTAATAGATTGTTTCCATGTGATGTTATAGGCACTGATAAGGTAGCTTAAGCCATCTTTGAATGCAAATTTGGGAATATGTGCTGTATTAAGCTGACTACTATGTTTTTATTTTTCAGTCTATTTTATTGAATTTTATATCAAATTAAACAGTTTTATGGAGTATTTTAAATGTCAAAACTATATTTTGATAGTTTAATAGGTAAAAATATATAACCAAAAAAGATACACTGTTCATTTTATTTAAGTATGAGTCAATAATTTTATTTATTTCTGTGTATTAATTCTTTTTGCCTTTATTAATTTAAAAAAATATACATTCTAAAAATATGAATTTCAGGAGTTTTACAATTGTGTATAGCTTTTAATTTTTGGACCACAAATGAAGAAATTACAAGAAAATAAAATGTACACTTCTGTACAATTCATCTTGAAAATCCCTTAAGTTACCAACAAAGATGATTGCCAAGATAAGGGATCTTTACTGATGTGGAAACTATCTGAAGTAAATAATAGCTACTGAGAAAAGCCTTGTAATGCTCTAAAAAATATTGTGTAGTTACAAGGTTGCTCTGACTAGGTACTTGTACATGTACGTAAAAGATCCATTAGAATTAGAAAGATTGTAAAACTCAACTTCCAAACTACGAGCTTTCTAGTATAGAATGTTATTGTATTAGCAAAGTCTATCATCTTCAAATTGTGCTTCTCAGCATTGCATAATCTAGTAACAATATTGTTGGACATTGGCATAATAAACAAGTCACAACTTAAGACATTGCTGTCAATGGGGGTCTGGTGAACAAAGAATAAAATATAATACAGTTGACATTACTATTTGGTGTCAGTACTGATTTTTATTTGGTTTTGTTTCAACTGTCAGACATGACTGTATATAACAATGCTACATATATTGTTATAGTTATGTTATTGGTTCATTTCATTCTCAAATCTCTTGTTTTGGGATGTAATTAATGCCAAAATCTTTATAGCTAAGCTTTTATATAGCAACAAAGAATAATAGAAAGTGATGAGTTCACATGTAATTTAAAAGACGGCTAAATGACTCAGATTTCATACAATGCTTGCAGCTGCTTTATCCTTAAAAATCACAAGGAATTTAGCAGGTTAAGTGCAAGTTGACAGTATTAAACTTTCTTTAATGGAATAAATAAGATTTTATTTTTATTTTTACACAATTCAAGCTGATTCAAGATTTGCCCTAAGCAAGTATAATAGCATACAAAAAAAGAATTATAATAATAAACAACTACAGTAGATGTGTTTGTCTTATAAATACTCATTTTTATAGTCTTATAACTCCACTCAAAGGAGGAAAGTGCATGTATTGCCTAATTTGCCTAATATTACCTTCTTGAATTTCATTCATGTTGTAGAGCATGTACATCTACAAAAATGGGTAAAGTGTGACTTGCATTTCATTCATGTTGTAGAGCATGTACATCTACAAAAATGGGTAAAGTGTGACTTGCATTTCATTCATGTTGTAGAACATGTATAACTACAAAAATGGGTAAAGTGTTACTTGCATTTCATTCATGTTGTAGAACATGTGCATCTACAAAAATGGGTAAAGTGGGACTTGCATTTCATTCATGTTGTAGAACATGTGCATCTACAAAAATTGGTAAAGTGTGATTTGCATTTCATTCATGTTGTAGAACATGTACATCTACAAAAATGGGTAAAGTGTGACTTGCATTTCATTCATGTTGTAGAACATGAGCATCTACAAAAATGGGTAAAGTGGGACTTGCATTTCATTCATGTTGTAGAGCATGTGCATCTACAAACATGGGTAAAGGAGGATTTTTGAATTAATTAGCTATGTTTTTCTTAAGATAAATTGTTTAGTAAAAATACCCATGTTCTTATCAAGTATTTCTGGTTGTTAAGCTTGATTGAATGTACATTATATTAGAAGCTATATGAATGGGATATTTTAATAGAAATGTTGGATTAATACCTCGAAATAAACCATTATTGTTTATTATTCGAAATGATAAAAATATGTGTCACTTTCAAAGTGTCATGTTCAAGTAGATGATGTTTCTTCAGAACATGATTTGATGCACAATCATACCTGTACTTATAATTAAACACTTTACAAATTTAATTACATTTTCTGCTGCATTATGTTGTAAAGCCTGAATTTTAACTAAACAAATTCACATTTCTATTTTTGCACTATCAAGATACTAATGAATGTTGTGAAACAGGCTTAATATATTTTTTCTTTGAACTTCCCATATATAAGTTTTGAAAAGAAGATTATAAATGCCATCTGTAATTTAAGCACAATTTCTTTATTTTTCAGAATGTTTAAATAGTGCATTTATTTAACATGAACTTACCTTAGTCTATTTTTTTGTCACAAATTATCTGTATTAGCGAGTATATATTCATGTCTGAGATTTCCAAGCATGCTAGTGGTTTTACAAAATAATGTCAAAACTAAAGAATGCTTATCTTTTTCTTTCAAATTAGAACAAATATATTAAAGAAGAAAATATTATAACATTTTGTTTCAATAGAAGTATTGTTTACATGTACACTACATTTTGTTTTCATTGCCTGTGCTTATGAGAGAATATGTTTATGCAATTTACCAGTTTCACTGCTCTGTTGTCTTGTTATTTGCTTGCATTTAATGGTTGTTATTTTCTTGCATTTAACGGTTAGTAATAAAGAAATTTGTGAGAGAAATAGAGGGTCCTCAATTTTAAGTTTCTTTGCCAAGACAGACTATTTCCAAGGTTTCTATTGGTCAGAATTAAAATACCATTAAAATAACCAATCAGATGCATTGGATTGGTTTCTGGCTCAACCTATATACATGTTCTATAACCAATCACCCTGGACTATATAAATTATTTAGTTTCACAAAGGTGCTTTGTTATAAAAATGTAGTTTGAATGGTTTTGTATTTTGGGCATTTAATTGAAGAATATTTGAAAGAGTTGTAAGTGTTTAATATTGAAGAATATTTGCTACACTTTTGGGAAAACAGAGAGAATAACTTCTTTTTTTCTAAAAATGAAGTCTCAATTAAAGCTTTGTTATAAGCATGTAAACTGATTTATTCTACCTACTTTTAAAATACTTACTTTTATATTTCATTATTAAATTCCATCTACAATGCTATAATTTCTTGTTTTTACACAATTTGTATATTAGATGGACAGTAAATACAGTATCCATAAAAGCTTTAGAAGTTGGACAGATAAAAAATATATAAATAAAAAAAATATATAAAAAAAGTACAAATTCAAGACCAATACCTACAAAAACATGATTAGTTGATAGCTAAAACGATTTAAAAGGGTATGTTTCAGAAGCATTTTTAAGCCACCATTCAAGTACTTTAAACTAAAGCTTTGTGTACTTTTTTAAAATTAACAGGAGTCATGTATACCTTTAAACTCAAACAGAGAAGTCAAATACCAGTGAACACCAATCTGTATAATGGTTTATATTTTTATTAGACTTAATTTCATCATGTGATGAAATGGTAATGACTTTCATATAAGTATTTGTTGTTGTGTGGCTGTTGTTGATTGTTTGTTTTGTTTGTATTTTTGTTGATTGGTAGACATTTATTTATATATTGAAACATCAGTTGTATGATTATAAAATGTATGTTAGAAATTAAAACACATGAATGAGTACTGTGCAGTGATTTTTCTGTTGCATCATTTTAACAGACAGTTGACACATTTATTGAAATGTTAATTCATAGGATAAGAATATATTATTGTTATTTTTTCCCACTATAAGTAAATTTTTGGTTAGTAGGTTTTCAAGCATACCATATTTAAAATATGTTTTAAATATTCTCATTGATTTAGATAGTTTAAATGTATAAAGAATTTTTCAATAAAAGAAACCAGGCCCTGTGTTCACGCAAAATCTTGAGTCTTACTCAACCAAAACGAAATTCTTAAATCAGTTTTTAATTGGAATTTACAAAATATCTCACTTTAGATATCGTACTCAAATTCTTGAGTTGAGTTTATTAATGGATTTTTTTTTGTTACCACTGTGCTATGCATTTTTGTTAATATGAGTTCAGTTCTTAGTAGATATTAACTTGTTTCCTATGCAACATAATCAAGCAATGATTTTCTTTAGAGGAAATGGTGAAGGGAGGTAATTATTGGATAAACAAACACATGTACTTTTTGACTCTTTTAAACTAGAATATTTGCTAGTTCTTAATATTCGATTATGACCATTTATATTATTAAAACTGTAAGTAAGTATCAGTTAGAGATTGATTTCATTGAGATAAATGTATTTTATTGTTTATTTTAGCCAGGTTCTGTATGCAATGTTGTTGAAAAAAAAATCATTCTTCAATTTAATCATGAAATATGAAATATGCTAAACATTCAAAGTTGTAAATGTTACACTTGGTTTTATACGATATTTCATCATAAATGAAGCACATTGTAAAATGTATCTGTAGTTAGGACTAATAGTTGTATGCTTGGCTGCTTTCTGAAGCCATGGGACAAGTTGTCAGTGTTTTTTTATAGGCTTTGTATACCTAAACATGTGTTAATTCTCTTGTTTCTAAAGGAAAAAATGTGTAGGTGTTAGTTATCCATTTAGGTAGATATTTCACATACTTTATTAATTAAAATTTTCTTCTTTTTTTTTTATTAAATGATTAATTGGCTTATGATCATAAAAGTGCTAATTTAATGTTTTCTTAGTATGCATCATGTGATTTTTCCATGTTCAATTCTCATAGACTATGTAATATATTTCCCACTGTCTTAAAGAAACTTCACTGTTACCATTTGATTTGGCCTTATGTGTGTCTTAAAATGGAACTGTTGGATTTTCTCTAGCCAACATCTAAAATCTGAAAGTGCTTACAAAATTTAACCAATCTCCTTGGAATATGATAAATTATATAATATTTGTTTATCCATAAAGTATGATTTCATGTGCATGTTGGAGTCTGTAACATTCTCAGTTGGTAAATAATGTCAACTTTCTATAATAATATTATAATATTAATTATATATACCTTATAATTTTATACCTTAAAGGGAAATAACACAATGCAATTCGACATATTAGAGTAATGACCCTTAATTTATAAAAACAGGTAATATTAGAGCTATAAATTCTTCACTATATTACTATGCATATGTATGCATATATAAATGTGATAATTTAACATACTTTAGGTATATAGAGCCTATTTATATAAAACATTGAATGGTTGTCTCAAAATTCCCATGTTTTGTTTTTCTGCTGTGTAAATAGTTGTACATTTTTATTGGATTGTAAAATGCCTGTAGTGTGTCTTAAAGTGTAACTTTCTACTGTGTAGACTCGGTGTGTTTATATAAACACATGTGTGTTTGTGTAAACAAATGTGTACCCTGCTTTTCGAGACTGTACAGTCAAGTGTCTATATGGAATTTTGTATGTGAGTTTTGAATAATGGGCCAGCTTTCTCCCCTGTTTGCCTAGAACTTTTTAAAGGTTACAACTTAGTAATTATTTCTATTTTTTAAAAATGTTTAAAAGATGTTGGCAGCATATAAAATTGACATAACGAGGCTCATTTTGAGTTTGTTGGCATAATGTTATAGAAAATTAGCTGGAATGTACACACTTACAATATTGAAATAATGGCGCTTTGTAACATTTTTCTGAAAAAAAAAAAAAAATGAAAAAAGCGCACACACTAACATTGCATCTTCAGCCAAATTGTAACTTACTTTGAAAATGTACTCCAAGATATGTGTAATATCATTAGCCTTTGTAACAAAATAATGATTTAGGGTATCATTTTATAAAAAAAAATATGTAAATAAATATTGGAAAGCACTTTTTAGGAAAACTTGCAGGTAACAGTATTAAGTTTTTTATGACACTCATCATAATATGAAATAAGGCGAGATTGTAAATGTAAATATAGTGAAATTTCTAAAACTAAACAGGGGCAATAACCACAGACCATTTAACCTCACAGGGGAGATAATGTTTCAAGTATGTGAGGAATCTGGAACTACTAGGACATTTTTATCAACATAATTTGGGAAATATTACAGGTATTAAACTGTTAAAAGATTTGCCGATTTTTATGCACCAACTGAGAATCTGGCGCGTTTTTTTTTTTCTTTTTCAAAAAGTATTACTTTTGTTAAGTGAAAATTTACAGTACTCTTTGCAAAAAACCTGTTAATGGATTAGATGAAGTTGTTAATTAAAAAAATATATCAGGGAATATCAAGTTTTTTAGATTAAACCGAGAAAGGGAAATTATTTTTTTGGTAATACAAATGGCAACATCTTTTGATGTTGTGTGGTAGAAATGTCTGAGGCGGTCCAGTTTGCGTGTGAGGGCCTATCTCCACTATCTTGTGTGTATTATTTGCCTTACATGCCAGATATATTTTATTATCTATACTTGTTGGTTTATAGGTGTCACACTAATTCATGTTTTTGAATTCATAAAAATGAGATAATAAAAATATGCTATGAACTTCCATGTTGGTTGTTTTGTGCTGTTGTTTTTATTTTTATTTTGTTTTATTTATGCATCTTTTTTTTTTGTTACTTTTTCTTGATTTGTTTGTTTTTCAGTATTTTAGTATTTCATCGGGAGACGGTGTCCACTTGGAGCAAATGTAGTGCTGCCTTCACTGTGTATAGCATGCCATGGACACCAGGCATGATACCACACCCAGTCACATTATCCCGACACCGGGCCAACTTGTTGTGAAACTACCTTTATATTTGCTTGAGCGTTAACTCGTTAGCTATACCCTTAGTTTTTTATTGACTGTGGTTTGTGGCAGCCGAGATCGAACCAGGGGCCTCATGTACCAGGAAAAGACCTTTGTTGATTGCTCCACCAGGTCCGGTATATTTAAGTTATAACAGAAAGTAGTAGTAAAATTTATAGCATTGTCATTATGATAATATATATTTCAGTCAATGTAAAATCATTATTAATCTCATAAAAAAAGATGTTTCTTTTTATGAATAATTTTCTTGAGAAATTTCCTATACTCCTCAAGTTGTTGTATTCCGTTTTTATTTTTCTGGTAACCGGAACTATTAGGTCGATATTATTATTATTATCATTATTACATCTTTCGTCAAATAACACCACATTTATTGCTTTGTGGTAGTTTGGTTTGCTTTTCTCTGGGCAGGTGCATATTGTGATATTTATTACAGTTATGACCGAGATGTTTCGATTGTTGGTGCGTTATACGTGTCACGTGATCTTGTTTAAGTCACCCCTCGGTCGTTTTTGTCTCGTGACAAGAGATAAAAACGTCGGCGACTGCAGATAACTTTTGGGATCTTATCATCACCCCGTGGTAACTTAACAGCTAGTTTGCCCAGACCTTGCCAGCAATGTGTCCATTTATCTTAGCAATACATATATTTCAAACAAGCCAGTAAAAACTCAAAATGAACAATCTGATGTTCATTGATAAAATTATCGCTTATGAAAATATAATTTACGTTTTACACTAAAAAAAAAACACCACTAATTGATGACTTATGTAAACTGCTTAAAGGTGGAATCCGACAATTTGGACCAAAACTATTTTCATTAAACATCTTAGTAAACCATTGTTATATGAACGAATCTCGTAAAATGCTGTCCTACACCTGTCGGAAAAGTCAACCATAACGCTACAATCGTCATTACAAACATGTATTTCCTATCTGCGCCACGCTGCACAGTTAGCTATTTTTAAACCAAAAAAAAATATGTGACTACTATTGTTTAAGTTCATCCACCTCATCCGTTATGACGTCGATGTCTATTTTTAGCAGGAATCCCAATCGTTCTTATTTACTGATATTGTTACGTATAAAAGATGGAGGCAAATTGTCGGATACCATTGACAAAAATTTGTTGGCATAATCTTCCCTACAGACAAGTAATTGACATCAAATGCTACATTGTGCTTTTGAATAAATATCAAAGTGGGCAAAATGAAAAATAAACATGTATTGTAAATACACGTAGCACATGATCGGATCTTTGTTTAGCGAAGGTAACGCGTAAGCCATATACATACATAAAAACATATACATTTTTTCTAACCGAGGCCTGCGACGACAATGCGAATAAATTTAAATATTAAAACGCACACGGTTGTAATTTGTAAGTAAATTAATGAAAATGATAATGCGAAAATAGTAACAATTATCAACAGAATTATTCTAGAATAGATAACGAATAAGCAAGATTAAAATTAAAATCATGTAAATATAAACATCGTCATAATTCAGATCACAATGTAAATAATACAACATTCGCCATGAACGATAATGTTTTATAAAATGAAAGCAGTAAAGCTTAAAATCCCAAAATTACGTATAGACCTAGAGTTCCTTTGGAAGCAACACTCGCAATAGTGACTATCACCTTAGTATACTAAACCTTTCTCAGACCTGCAAGCGAAACATTAAAAATCTTTAAAATCCTTTACTTTCAGAAAAAAAAATCCCTCAGAACCCCTTTCTTTAAAGATGCCATTATTTTACTTCCAAGAAAGTTATTTTTCTTACTTTTCCCTGCATGTCTATTAATTAGGTATTTTCGGGAGCATTGGAGGATTTTCAAGTGAAATGCATTTATTTACTAGTGCTGGTCTTTCCACTATTTTTTTCTGTAGTTTTCATCAGACCATAGATGTCTGTTCTCTCCTTTTTACATCGCACCGACACAATTATAGTCATACTACAAAATACTGACTACTAAATACTGGTGGAGAAAGACCTCAGACATACATGTCTGGGTTGAACAACCGGCGCACCGCAGGTCAGCAATCGGAACTCCTTGGATAATTCACGAATCATCTTTCGGATGTAAGTAGGTAGTCGGATCACCTCGGCCACTGTTCCGACTGGGCTGGAAAGTTTGTTTTCAACGTTATTAAAACATAAATGGTTCCCATACACACGCTCGACAATACGCATTTTTCTTTTGAAAATCTGTCTGAAAACAACAGTTTACCTCATGAAATTATAGCCTTTTGTTCAGATTAAGTTGAGCTCTTTTATATAAATATTGAGTTAAAGTTGAACCTATTTATTTATAGAAGATTGGGAAGAACATTATTGTTGAATGGATTTTATTCCCATTTCTACCCCCCCCCCCCCCCCCCCTCACCACCGCCCCCGCCCCCCCCCCCCCCCCCCCCGCCCCCAATTTTCTGGATTCGCCCCTGACTCAGGTACCTCGTACCTACAGCGATATCCAATAAACAGTCTTATTTAAGTGCATGTACTCACATGGTGTTGTAGCGTTGTCGGTTTTAAGGTTCAAACCCGGGTCCCACCAATTCAGAGTCAAACGTCAAAACACTTTTGTCGACCAAGGTCAGCTTGCAGGATTGTTTTATCCTTATAGAAACAAGCATCATGAATACAACAAATGTATATTCAACGACAATTTCAAAATTAACTTTTATTTTAATAACTCTTGTGTTTTTTACATAAAACTCTTCAACAGACAATCACTGTGGAATTGTGTTTCGTTCAATCGTAGCTTCTAGAACAGAAGAACCGTACCGGTTAAATCCAGAAAAAGCTTAATGTAACACCATTGCACTGGTATTTGTTGAAAAAAAGAAACAATTTCTTTAAAAGATAAAAACAGTACCGAAACATAAACAAAATACCCTTTTATGGTAACACAGTAACACAATCGTACCTTCTCGGCGATCTCCGGCAAGCTTCGGATAGAGGACGGAATTAACCGAGGAGTTCCGAGTGCACAGTAACACTGACCGACTTAAAATTAGTGCCTTGGTCAAGTTTACAAACGTGTGCTATATTCCCACGTATAATCAGCATAACTAAGATAAGCAGTGTATACATACAATGACTTTTCTTTGTGGCTTGAAAGAAGAAGCCATGAAAAACAAGATCTTCTGATATTCATTGCCATTATGTGTTTACCTTGAGATAAAGATCTAAAACAACAACATTATAATGTCTTTATCTTAAAAGTTAGGTTAGAAATTATAACATATAAAGGTAAATTTATAAAGGTATAGTATACTAATTACATTTGCTTAGATCTAATGTACCTAGCCAGCATCAAATAAAATAAACAACTAACTTAAGAGTTTTCATTCTTGAGGCATGTCTCGATAATACAAAGATGGTGAATCTACAGGATCGCTTAAATTGGGTCATTTTAAGAGTAAAGATGCTAAATTGGATAAATTATGACATTTCAGTACCAACAACAGCAAAATAGATTTAAATGCGTGTACAATTTTGAGTTAAAATATGGGTCGTTAATGTAAGATATATGAGGATTCTAGATCGTACATGTAATAGGCTATATATATCGCTACTGAAAAAAACAATTTGGTCGCAAATTGTCAAATAAGCATTTTCGTGTTTTGTTCCAAAATGCAAAAATATGTAAAACTACAATAAATTATGAAAAAATAATTGTCCGGTCATAAATTTTATATGTGAACATGCTTTTTTCAAAAGATTGTTTGCCTTTATATTTGAAAAATCAAATGCGTCTTGACGCTTACCAACATTGTTATGTTTGTTCAGCAACCTATTGTATCTCCGTACTGCGCATCTGGTAAAATACGTCATTTGTATACGTCACTTATGATCACTACGCTGATTGGCTCGATATTGTGACGTAATTATTTGAATAGATTTGGATTAAAGCAGTCTGGTCGTAAGTTTAACGGGTACATGGCACATACCACCACGCGACCAACACCACTCGGAACACCTCGGTCATTTCTACGAAGTAGTGTTTTTCCGGATACCGCCGAATAGTTACAATAGGATTAGCACGCCATGTTTATTTAAAATATTGCGGCACTATAGTGCTTATCAGTTCCCACTGTTTTTGGCTGATATTTATACACATTTATACGAAAGATGTAAGTTATCTAATTTACCATTTGCAACTATAATAAGCTGTAATGCTTCCGATAGCTAAAATAGCCGAAGCATCGCTTTTGACTATCCAATCTTTAAAAGCTACGCGATATTGTTAATGACATTAGTTAATATTTAGTCAATAGAACGGCTGTGATAATTTAACCCATTACCATTTGTAGATTAAAAGGAAGCTGTGCTTTTGATAGCAAAGGGAGAAAAATATATTTTCTCAACTGTAGCAAGTTGCTTTAATTTCAAGCATTTCTTAAATAAACGAGAATATTACGAAATTTGTCGATTGTGTCCGACATTCGAGGATCTTGCATCCTTAAAGCGACTCGGACACAAATGATAAAAAATATTCTTTTATTCTTGTAAGTTGTCCAAAAAGCAGTTTTTAAACCTTCAATAAAATGAAATAAACGTTAACTCTGGTCACTAGACTTATTGTGAAGATGCAGTTTTTAAAATAAAATGTTGTTTTATGTAGGGAGTATCCAAGGCGCCGCGCCGCAACTATTTTAAGTCTCTTAAATCTCAATAATTTTGTATATCAATGAAATTCGCATGCGGGAACATACGTCACGTGAATAGGTCATAACCATTTAACGTCCTTGATATTTTGTACGCAATAACTAAAAAGTATTTATAAATAAATGAAGCGTAGGTCGTGAGATTCTGTGTTATACACTTAACTGTGGCCAATTCACTTTAAAAGCTGATTTTGTTTTGTTTTGTCATTGTCTAGACAGATACAAAGCACCGACGAAACCATTGTCACTACTGTGACATTCAGGTATTAAAATAAGGACGATCCTACAAATTTTGCTAGATCTCAGCTAGAAGACCAACTCCCTTTGCATACAATGGGGATGGTTCTCCCGTGGTGGTAGAGCCGCTGGCTTACTCCTCAGACTGCTTAGCCTATCACCGCGCGGATTCGAGTCCGTTTCGGAAATAATTACTTTAAGTGACAATGTCTGCCAGCTGGCCTAACGTGCACCAGTGGTTCTACCCAGATATTTGTCTAGGGCCTTCCTCCACCAAACTAGGTGCAAGTCGCTGCGATATAATAAAAAAAACAACAAATAGATTAACTAAACAAATAAACACTGGTGCTCAAGCCATCTCGGGCTTAACATATCAAAATTAAAACTATCTACCACGACTTGATATCTTGTCACGCGCGTGCCACTAATTCTGTCTGTATTTAGAAAAGGCCAATAAAACTCGAATGAAAATAATCACATTTATCAGGTATTAATCAGTAACACACTTTATGTAACTAAACAGTCTTTTATCGGAGTGTCCAAACATCAACGTGAGCATAACTTCTGCATAGTGTGTATCGTAAGTTGGATTTAGGATAATATGATTGTGATAAAACGGTACTTATCATACGGACTTCCTCGGATGCGAGACAATGGGATATTATTTTTTCGAAATATGGTGACATGTTTGGGTAAATTTGTGTGTTTGTTAAACAATGCAGCAGCATTTTACAGCCTTAATTTCCCGTTGTGGACTTTAAAGAGTACTTTATCTAAAACAATATGTAATGGCTTCTTTTATAATTGGACATTATTCAACACCACCCAAACGCATTGTTCAGGCAGGGGAAATCCAGAACGTCAACAATCAAGTTAGCAAAGTGTAAGCACATGCGTTAACGCCACATTCGTACGAACGTGAAAATTTCAAAAATATAGCGAGATAAACGTCCGGTTCTTCAAAGGCAACGAACATATGCGCTCGTGACAACGCAAAAGACGGGTGAACGTTATTTCGCCGCCAAGTGAAACCCTTTTAACAGGCTCATGTCCATAAAAGCAAATTCAACGAGCATTCCAAAACAGCGAGGGGCAAATTCCGCCACCTAAAACCATCAACTGGCTTACGTTCGCCATAGCAAATTCGCATAGCCTTCTAAACTGTCGAGAGCCAATTTCACCGCTGCAAAACTATCTATTAGTTTTTGTTCGCCAGTCAATTCACTGACATTCTAAAATATCGAGAGCATCAAATTCCACCTACGCAAAACCATCACTTGACTAAGGTCCACCATTCCAAACTGAGCTAACATCGCAAACTATTATGACGCCTAGGTCTGCAATCACGGATGCACCGTACATCACAAAGTATTTATCAAAAGCCTATTTTACGAATGTTTGCCATTTCACATTCATTAAGGAGAGTATTTTATTAAAGCACCTTTTACAAATGCCTGCTAATCATGTTCATTAATTTGCGTTTTTTGTCAATTTATCACCATTTACCATTTGCTTTTTTATATTAATTAAATGGCATTTTTGTCAAAAGCAAGCATCTACTAGTTATGTCTCCCATTTCTTTTTTATTAAAGGACGTATTTTGTTAAAAACCCTTTTAGCTAATGTCTGCCATTTCATTTTCATTTATGAACGTTTTTATTAAAAGCACCTTAAAATAATGTCTGACATTTCATATTCATTAAAGAGCGTTTTGTGTCAAAAGCAACTTCTAGTTTTGTCCGCCATTAATTTTTCGTCAAAAGCAAGAATATGCTAGCCATGTCCGCCATTTCATATTCATTAAAGGGCATACTTTGTCAAAAGCACCTTTTACTAATGTCCGCAATTTCATGTTTGCTGACTGGTATATTTAGTCAAAATTCATTGAAAGATAATTGGTTAGCTCTTGCAATTTAAACATAGAATAGCCATATGTCATGAAAGTCAAGCGTAATCTAGTGTTACTTTCAGTTCCAAACACATCATTGTCTGTTAAATATCCGTTTTTTGACAAATGTCAAAGGGAATAAAACCACAACTGTTTGTGTTTTGTGATAATGCCTTTTGACCTGCTGTTCACGTGACAATTGACGCTAACACGTCACCGTAGATGGGGTTTTTCAATTTACAGAATATGTAAGGTCGCCCGTGAACGAAAGAAGGGGTAAGGGGAACCGAAAAGGTCCGAACGTGGTATCACTATCTCGCGGGAACCTTGGCCACATGGCGACCAAGACGCTTGATTCCCGTGGGGACATCTGTGCATGTTCACAGAGTACAGGACTATATATGTCATGGACATCTAGCACAGGAGCACCAAAATCTACAAGCTACAAGTCTGAGATGGACCTTTGGCTTAGCATCGAGTTTTTCAAGCATGGATTTGTTCAATCTTCATCGGAGTTGATGTTCTCCGCAATGCAAATACGGCACGCCATGCCAAAGGGATACAGTTGCAGAGTCGTTCAAGATGGAGATTGCTTGATAGGTAAAGTTTCAGCAATTAGTGGCCAAAGGTAAGGCTTTCTATTTAAAATATATATATCAGTTGACAGAAGCTAGACTTTGCCAAGGGATGTTCTAAGAGTTACAATATTTCTTTTCAGCACTAACTGTAGGACTTGTTGATCGTTTAGATAATAAAAAAAGACGCGGACTGGGGAACCGAAAACACATTATACATATATGTATGTTGCTTGACGTCACTAAAACTGAATTCATATATGGCATGACTGTAGACATAAACTAACAAGAATGAGTACCTGTGGCGTAGTGGTAGAGTCGACGACTTGTAACTCCTCTGATTGGTTAGCATCACGCTGCGTGGGTTCGAGTCCGGTTTTGGGCGAAGGACTTATTGTGGGTATATCTTCCAGATTACCTGCAGTACACCGGTGGTTCTGCATACAAACATTCGCCCGGGGTCTTTCTCCATCTAAATAGGTGGACGCCATTATCGATGTATTTTTAAAGTTACACTAGTGATTTATCTAATTACATGTAGTTCAAATTTAGGTTCCTAATATATGGGAATGTTTCCACGTTCAGTTGTCTTTTCATATTTATTGAATTCTATATTAATTTATTTAAATTTTCATGATTGTAGTGTAGCATGTTCGCAAGTCTAAAGTGTTAAAATTTCTGTTGTCCATAAATGTATACCAATTTAACCGTATGCGTTGTAAGTAAAAAGCAGGAGTAAAAAGGAAAGATCTAAAAGCACAATTTTACCCCAGATCTTCATATTTATTCGGTGACAAGAATAAACTGGGAAAGAGCTAATAAACACTTTTACCTCAGTTCTGCATATTTATTTGGTGACAAAAGTAAACTAGGAAAGAGCTAATAAAACACTTTTTTTCCTCAGTTCTGGATATTTGTTTAAAGACAAGAAAAGTAACCAAGAAAAAGATATAATAAAATGCATTTACCTCAGTGTGTATATTTATTTTACGTCCTAAAAATACTAATTACTGTATGCCATCATATGTATGTTGAAATGTTATATACTTTTCCAATCATTTAACTATATAACACTCATTATTTATTTTAAAATATACAAATTAAATCATTTTTTACTGTTGTGAACGTAATCAAGGCGTACACGTATTCTTTAATAGTGAAAAGTGACATTTTTTGTCTTGTAGTTATAAATTACAGTGGGAACAGGGAGCGGCCAGTTATCTTGTGTTTGCTGATAAGTCTCCCGATATGGCTGCAAACTTCCTGGCCAATGACTGATCCCTGAGTGCATCTCACACTGTCAGTATAACCCAGTTCGTACGTACGATATCTTAAACGTTTAAATTGTTATGCTTGTTGACATATTATATTTACAGGAGTCAAGTTTGCAACGAACATTTAAAGCAAAACATAATGGGTATCTTTTCATATAATTTTACATTTAAATAAATCCGCGATATTGTGTAAGCCGTTTTTTGCGTTATGTTCGTTTTACAATTGTTTATATTTTGTGGTGAAGTTTATTTCCTTAATAGTTTAATATACGCACAATACATTTCTATTACAATATGTCAGTTTCGACCCTTAAACTTTCCGCACTGTTCTTAATAAATACTATTTTAAACACTTTCTGACTTGTTAGACAGAACTTAATCGCGAAAAAAAATTTCTCTCTGAATGTGTATTTTTCCAGCAGTATAAAAAGCTCGATAGTGTTCTCTGCTAAAATTATATCGACGCCAGTGCGGATTACACGGGTGACAATATAATGATGTCAAAAGTAGACTTCGTGGTTGCGGTTGCGTGGTTTTATTAGTTTAAAAATAGCTATCTCTGCAGCGTGGTTAAGATAGAAAATACATGTTTGCAATGACGAGTGGTGATTTATGCTTGACTAGTCACACATATCATTGAACAGCAGGACCTCTTCAGGTAACAATTACTTTTTTGGTCATTTGAGAAAATAATTTTTTGGTCCAAACTGTCGGATACCAACTTTAAATGTTTGAAATGGCTACACGGAATCTAATTGTAATCGAGCTGACACTTTTTGTTTGTTCTTGATATTGTTTTTGTCATCTAGTTTAATATTAAGAATATTTACGTTGGTGTTCTTTTCAAACTTCTTCAATGTCGGTGATTCGCCTGCGCATCAACTATTAGGCCTATTCTGTCAACCAATTTGTACGACATTCTTAAATTGTCTTAATTTACAAAAAAATGTCACTGTTTAGATATTCTTTGCATATTTTCTTGAATAGTCTACATGTCATTTGGATATTGCAACTAAACCGTAGGTATTGTCCTGCACACGGTTCTTGTTTCAACAATATTGCCAGCAATTTTACATGCATGCATATATTTTACTTTAATCTATTATTATTATTTCTTAGAATACCTATATTTTATAAAATATAATCCAGAAAAAAACACTATTGCAACCGTTTGGCATTTTCTATTTATACTTTATAATCGCCACTATTCTCTCTTTCGTTTGCATAGAATAAATATAATGGTATGCTTTACAGTACACTGCAATATCTTCCTATTCTTTTCTACTTGCACACAGTATGAACTCTGCGAAGGAGGATTTCACTTTGACCACCGAATGAACGTACGGACGGACTAACGGACAAGCGCAGTGGACGTACCTATAGAGGTACGCATGCACGGATTTTATAGGCGAAATTTACAGTGAAAAGATTAGAATTTGCACAAAAGGCAGAAGGAACGTAAAATCGAACTGTCCAGTAACGCCAGCAGATGTAACAATGCGTCTCTTACTCAGTTTTGTTCATTCGGCTCGCGTTATAGAGACATGTTCCAGCCGCAAATCTCGGACATCAGATGATCAGATTGAAATTTACACAAACGATGGCACGAACGTATTGTGGATTCTAATATATAGTCGCGGACGTCGAAGGTACGAAGAAATTAACTGTTCAGTAACAAAGGGACGGGCAAAAGGAATAATAATTACGGATTGTAGTACAGACGGACAAAAGGGGGTAGATTGAACTGTCCAGTAACGTGAGCAGATGTAACAATGCGTTTCAAATTCAGTTTTGTTCATTCGGCTCGCGTTATACAGACATGTTCTAGCCGCATATCTCCTCTGTGATAAAGGGTGTCTATATCATTTGAGATAATGTACATGGATAATGGACAAAATGTCGAAATAGTTGGTTTTGTTAAATGTGTAAAGCTGTTTATTGGTGTCCTACATCCGTGTGAAAGATTAAACATAACACCCCTTGTCATTACATATATATTTCCTATCTGTGCCACGCTGTACAGTTAACTATGTTTAAATTAAGAAAAACCACTTGACCACTTACTTTTGATATCACGTTACCTGTCTATCCGGGTAATCAGCTCTGATCTACTTTTATCTAGAATTCCCATCCTGCTTATTTATAGATTTGGAACTAAAAAACATTTAGCGCGATACTTTTCAAAATTTACGCTGCTTTTGGGGAAACGTTATAAACCTTTATTTAAACAAAAGAATACGTTTTTGCAGCAGTTATGCACACATTTGACAAAACATGGATAATAACGTTCTTACGTGTATAAGTTATAAGCAAACTTATGGATACGACATTTAAATATTTTTGCATGAAACAATTTTTCTAACAACGGCGGTGGAAAACAGCAAAGCAATGAACTGGCCCCACAAATTCCGTAAGAGCTCCACTAAAGAGAATTTGATATTTATATGTTTGTTCTTGAACATGGTCGATTTGTGGTCTTGTCTTTATTTGCTTTTATGTCAAACAGTTCAAATACTAATTTGAACCTGAAAAAAACTAGGCAAATTCACACAAATTCAAGCAAATTCAATAAAACTTTATATCATTTTTAATCAAACTATACAAATCATATGTTATAAATATAAATATGGGCAAACTTATGGATACGACATTTAAATATATTTGCATGAAATATATTTCATCACTAGTTGAAGCGGGAGGTTTCCGGTAAGATTGCTAAATATTACAGTTTATACACCATTCGGGTGATATAGGAATAAGACAAACAAAGACGAAAAGAAAAAAAGACGTCTCGCCATATAAGATCATTTGGACGAACCTCTGAACGAGTGCATAAGAATTCATTTCCCTTGTGATGTCGTGGTTCTTTTAATTCCGCTTATGGTTTGGAGCATAAAATTTTGAGAACAAAGGGATGGGATTGGGATGGGATTAGCCGGCATTTTTGCCGATACTGCGCAGCGACATTTCTATCATTATAGCACAGGGGCACTTATGAGTTGCCCAGGGACTGAACCCGGCAGGTCCATTATACTGACACCGACAAGTCAGGCGTAATGCTGGCCCCTTAGCCCCGAGCGTTAGAAGGGAAGCCACTACTACCAACTTTAAAGTCTTTGGTTAGACCCGGCCTGGGTTCGAACCCACGACCTCCCGATCTGCAAGCCGAAAGAGGTTCACCAAAAGAAGAGCTGAAGGACAAACGGAAGGGAGAAAAGTTGAACTGTCCAGTAACGTGAGCAGATGTAACAATGCGTCTCAGATTCAGTTTTATTCATTCGGCTCGCGTTAAAGAGACATGTTCCAGCCGCAAATCTCGGACGTCAGATGACCAGATTGCAATTCAAACGGTCGCATGAACCAATGGATGATCATGGATTCTAGTACATACTGGTTGACGGGCAAACGGATGGAAATGAACTGTCCGGTAATGTGAGCAGATGTAACAATGCGTTTTAAACTCAGTTTTGTTCATTCGGCTCGCGTTATAGAGACATGTTCCAGCCGCAAATCTCGGACGCCATAATCTAAGGAACGTCACTTAGGGGAGACCATTTATACGGACGACTGAAACATAATCGAAGAAAAGGAACAACTGTTGTCTACATCATTTTCTCTTGTTCTAGCACACGACAGTGGAATACGGCAAAGCAATGAACTGGCCCCACAACTTCCATAAAGAGCTTCTCCAAAGAGAATTTTATATTTATACGTTTATTCTTGAACATGGCCGATTTGTGGCCTTGTCTTTATTTGTTCTGAACGTTCGCTTCTTCTGAACGCATGCTGGCTTTTCTTTAGTATAAGTAAACACTCAAACAAAATTACCATGTGCAGACATTTGTCTTGAATAAGGCAAAAAAGGACACGTGTATCTCAAGGAAACATAAGAAATACGAAATGGAGTGGTTGCGTGATTGGCAACTGACAACAGTGCCAAGGGAGACAACTAGAATAATATTCTCGACGAGTACATTAGTTATTATCATTCTTGCTTAGTGGTCGTACATACTGACAGGTGGATGAATACACGTTTTGCTTAGATAACAGTGAGGAAGTGAGCGGTTGTATTTATTTGTAAACAAGGTTAGCAAAGTCGTACGTCGCATAAGAGAAGGGATTGGGATTCTTACTAACGTACATACTATCGGACATAGATTTTAGAACTGACGAAAGGCGGAATGAACGCAGAAATAAACTGTCCAGTAACGCTAGCACATGTAACAATGCGTCTCAAACTCAGTTTTGTTCATTCGGCTCGCGTTATTGAGACATGTTCCAGCCGCAAATCTCGGTCGCCATATTATAAGGAACGCAATTCGGGGGGACAAACCATGAAACTATAACAAACGAAATGAACCATCTGTTTTCCTGAGTATTTGCTAGTGGTCTAGCGCCCGACAATGATGAATAGACAGATACGCAATGAACTGTCCCCAAAGTTTCGTTTCCATAAACAATACCTCCAACGATGATTCAATATATTTACGATTGTTCTTGAACATGGCCAAATCGTGTTCTTGTCTCCATTCTGAAATCAAACCTTGTCCGGAGAGCTAAGCAGGCGGTACAAATATATTAAATAAATATGACGAAGAACCAACAAAGAAGGAGAGAGAGAGAAGAACTTTCAATGAGAAGAATGCAAATTTGTGTCTTTACAAAGGGAGATCACTCGGACAAAATATTTAAGTATAACGAAAGGCAAAATACAATTTTAAATACGTAGAATGCAAATGTGACGCCTTTACAAAGGGAGGTCACTAGGAAAACCTAAGCAGGTTCATAAGGAGTTTACTTATTTGTTCATTTCACGCTCTTTCTATTTCATTGGAATACAAGCGGACGGACGAACCTAGGATGTATGGGCAACAATTTGGGAACGATTGTCGACACAGATTAATAGGAAAAATACGGAAGAAAGAACGGACAACGGAAAATGTAACTGTCCAGTAACGCTAGCTGATGTAACAATGCGTCTCAAACTCAGTTTTGTTCATTCGGCTCGCGTTATAGAGACATGTTTCAGCCGCAAATCTCGGGCATCAGATGACCGGATTGAAGGTGAAACAAACAGCGGCACGGACGTGGGTTTGATCATGGATTCTACTACCATCCGGCGGACGGAAGAACGAAAGTAGAGATGAATCTAGTAACGCGAGCAGTTGTAACAATGCGTATCAAAGTCATTTTTATTCATTCGGCTCGCGTTAAAGAACCATAATTGACGAAATGAACCAATTGTATTCTACAGCATTTGCTTTTGTTCTAACACACGACAGTGGAAAACAGCAAAGCAATGAACTGGCCCCACAACTTCCATAGAGAGCTCCACCAAAGAGAATTTGATATTTATACGTTTGTTCTTAAACATGGCCGATTTATGGTCTTGTATTTATTTGTTTTATGTCAAACAGTTCAAATATTAATTTGAACCTAAAAAAACATAGCAAATTAACAAAACATTTATTATTTTCAATGAAACCATATAATTCATATGTTATAAATATGTTATAAATATGACGCAGGAGCAAAACAGTGAACGTTTTTGAAAGGTAAGAATGTTATTTGCATGAGGCCCAGAGGACGAACTTTATGAATATCTTAAGTTAAATTAGACTGAGGTCTTTTGGAAATGATGTTCTAAACCCATAGACGTTATTGCCATACGGATCTGACCTTCAATAAGCGATTATTTTACTGGTATGCACATTTTGCAGTTTGCTTTTGCTATTTGCTGTTGTAATTTTCGAATGTATAAATACTTTCATTCTTGCCTTAGTACTCTTAACTTGGCGTGCGTTCAGTTAAAGCGAACGTTAGCCGGTAACGATGTTTGCCGCTAACGGTGTTATTGTTCGATTCGTTTTCTTCGCTCACTACCTTCGGAATCCGCTAGGGAACAGTAGCGAACGTAAGCGGCTAAGTGTTCGTTCAGAAACACTGTTAGCTAGTGTTCGCTACTGTTATTTTTTTAAACCCCATGAATTTCTTTCTTCAGAATAAGTAAACATGCGAACAAAAGGATTATATGCAGACATTTGCCTTGAATAAGACAAAAAAGACGCATATATGTCACTGAAACATAGGAAATACGAAATGGAGTAGTTGTGTTAGTGACAACAGACGCCATTGCCAAGGGAGACGACTAAGAAAACATTCTCAACGAGTACATTACTTATTACCTTTCTTGGTAAGTGGCCGTACATGCCGATGGAAGGATGGATGAATACGGATTTTTTACTTAGATAACAGTGTCTAAATGAGATGTTGCGTTTATTTGTAAAACAAAATGTTAGAAAAGGTGTACGTTGGATAAGATATTGGATTGGAATTCTTACTAACGGACATACTATCGGACGGATGATCATGGATTTTTGTACTGACGAATGGCGGAATGAAAGCAGAAATAACCTGTCCAGTAACGCTAGCAGGTGTAACAATGCGTCTCAAAATCAGTTTTTCTTTCGGCTCGCGTTATTGAGACATGTTCCAGCCGCAAATCTCGGTCAACATATTCTAAGAAACTCCAATTCAGGGAGACAAACCATGGAACTATAATCAACGAAACGGACCGGCTGTGTTCCTGAGCATTTGCTAGTGGTCTAGCGCACGACAATGTAGAATAGACAGATAAGCAATGAACTGTCTCCAAAATTTTATTTCCATAAACAATACATCCAAAGATGATTGAATATATTTACAATTGTTCTTGAACATGGCCAAATCGTGCTCTTGTCCCCATTCTGCAATCCAAGCTTGTATGGAGAGCTAAGCAGGCGGTACAAATATTTTTTATAAATATGACGAAGAGCCAAAAAAGAAGGAGAGAAAAAAACATTCACTGAGAAAAATGCAAAATGGTGTCATTACGAAGGGAGATCACTCGGACAAACATGGAAAAATGCACGAGGAGTCATCTCATCTGTTATCCTCATTTGTTATTCGTTTCGGAGACAGGCGGACAGATGAATGGGGCAAACTACAGATGAACTATAGATGGACGGAAAATTAAACTGTCCAGTAACGTGAGCAGGCGTATCAATGCGTCTTAAACTCAGTTTTGTTCATTCGGCTCGCGTTATAGATGCATGTTCCAGCCGCAAATCTCGGACATCAGAAGATCGGATTGAAAGTCAAACAAACAGTGGCACGGACGTAGGGGTGATCATGGATTCCAGTACTAACTGGAGGAAGGACGAACGAAAGTAGAGACGAACTGTCCAGTAACGTGAGCAGGTGTAACAATGCGTATAAAACTCAGTTTTGTTCATTCCGCTCGCGTTATAGATGCATGTTCCAACCGCAAATCTCGGACGTCGGTGAAAGGTGCATATAAAGACGAAACATTTTAAAGACTGGAGAAAAGAACAACAATAACACCCACACTACAAAAGGCCTCTTTCTAAGCGGTAGGCCTTTACTTTCAATTAATATAAATGGTGTGGTGATTGAACAACAATTTAGTTAAAATCATTTTACATGAAATTTTATTATTTGAAATTTATTCTCTGTACTGAGGGAGCTGTCAAAATCATGTCGAACACACAACAGTTGTGTTAAACGTTAGTTCAATCAGAGGCGAATAGTTTACTCTTCCTCTCTGCTCTTGTACAGTTAAATCGATCCAATTATGTAAGCAATGGTCGTCATCGTCGCGCATGAGCATAAAATTTGGAGAACAACGTAGAAAGATATTCACCCAAAAAAGAGTTTAAGAACAAACGGAAGGGAGAAAAATTGATCTGTTCAGTAACGTGAGCAGATGTAACAATGCGTCTCAAATTCAGTTTTGTTCATTCGGCTCGCGTTATAGAGGCATGTTCCAGCCGCAAATCTCGGACGTCAGATGACCGGATTGCAATTCAAACAAACGGTCACATGAAACAATGGATGATCATAAATTCTAGTACATACTGGCTGATGGGCAAACGGATGGAAATGAACTGTCCGGTAATGTGAGCAGATGCAACAATGCGTCTCAAATTCAGTTTTGTTCATTCGGCTCGCGTTATAGAGACATGTTACAGCCGCAAATCTCGGACGCCATAATCTAAGGAACGTCACTTAGGGGAGACCATTTATACGGACGACTGAAACATAATCGACGAAAAGAACCAACTGTTTTCTACATCATTTTCTCTCGTTCTAGCATACGACAGTGGAATACAGCAAAGCAATGAACTGGCCCCACAACTTCCATAAAGAACTTCTCCAAAGAGAAGTTGATATTTATACGTTTATCTCGGATATCGCCGATTTGTGGTCTTGTCTTTATTTGGTTTTATGTCAAACAGTTCAAATACTAATTTAAACCTGGAAACTAAGCGAAATTACATCACTTTGAATTATTTATTTACCTGGTATGCACATTCTGCAGTTTGTTTGTTTTTGGTATTTGCTGTTGTATTTTTCGAATGTATAAATACCTTCATTTTTGCCGAAGTACTATTGACTTGGCGTGCGGTTAGTAGACGTTTAGTAAGCCGGTAACGATGTTTGCCACTAACGGTGTTATTGTACCATTTATTATCTTTTCTCACTACTTTCGGAATACGTTGACGAACGGTAGTGAACGTTAGCGGCTAACGGTTAGTTCAGTAGACACTGAACGTTCGCTTCTTCTGAACGCATGCTGGCTTTTCTTCAGCATAAGTAAACACTCAAACAAAATTACCATGTGCAGACATTTGCCTTGAATGAGGAAAAAAAAGGACACGTGTATCTCAAGGAAACATAAGCAATACGAAATGGAGTGGTTGCGTGATTGGCAACAGACAACAGTGCCAAGGGAAACAACTACGATAATATTCTCGACGAGTACATTAGTTATTATCATTCTTGCTTAGTGGTCGTACATACTGACAGGTGGATGAATACATGTTTTGCTTAGATAACAGTGAGGAAGTGAGCGGTTGTATTTATATGTAAACAAGGTTAGCAAAGTCGTACGTCGCATAAGAAAATGGATTGGGATACTTACTATCGGACATAGATTTTAGAACTGACGAAAGGCGGAATAAACGCAGAAATAAACTGTCCAGTAACGCTAGCACATGTAACAATGCATCTTAAACTCAGTTTTGTTCATTCGGCTCGCGTTATTGAGACATGTTCCAGCCGCAAATCTCGGTCGCCATATTATAAGGAACGCAATTCGGGGGGACAAACCATGAAACTATAACAAACGAAATGAACCATCTGTTTTCCTGAGTATTTGCTAGTGGTCTAGCGCCCGACAATGATGAATAGACAGATACGCAATGAACTGTCCCCAAAGTTTCGTTTCCATAAACAATACCTCCAACGATGATTCAATATATTTACGATTGTTCTTGAACATGGCCAAATCGTGTTCTTGTCTCCAGGCGGTACAAATATATTTAATAAATATGACGAAGAGCCAACAAAGAAGGAGAGAGAGAGAGAAGAACTTCCAATGAGAAGAATGCAAATTTGTGTCTTTACAAATGGAGATCACTCGGACAAAATATTTAAGTATAACGAAATGCAAAATACAATTTTAAATACGTAGAATGCATTTTATACATAGCGTGTGACGTCACTACGTTAAAGTCATTTTGACCGTGTGTTGACGCAACGCGTAGAATGCAAATGTGACGCCTTTACAAAGGGAGGTCACTAGGAAAACCTAAGCAGGTTCATAAGGAGTTTACTTATTTGTTCATTTCACGTTCTTCCTATTTCATTGGAATATAAGCGGACGGACGAACCGGGATGTATGGGCAACAATTTGGGAACAATTGTCGACACAGATTAATAGGAAAATACGGAAGAAAGGACGGACGGAAAATGTAACTGTCCAGTAACGCTAGCTGATGTAACAATGCGTCTCAAACTCAGTTTTGTTCATTCGGCTCGCGTTATAGAGACATGTTCCAGCCGCAAATCTCGGGCATCAGATGACCGGATTGAATGTGAAACAATCAGTGGCACGGATGAAGGTATGATCATTGATTCTACTTCCATCTGGCGGACAGAAGAACGAACGTAGAGATGAATCTAGTATCGTGTGCAGGTGTAACAATGTGTATCAAAGTCATTTGTATTCATTCGGCTCGCGTTATAGAACCATAATCGACGAAATGGACCAACTGTATTCTACAGCATTTGCTTTTGTTCTAGCACACGACAGTGGAAAACAGCAAAGCAGTAAACAGTAGCGAACGTAAGCGGCTGACTGTTCGTTCAGAAGACACTGTTAGCTAATGTTCGCTAACGTTATTCTACTAAACCCCATGAATTCTTTTCTTCAGAATAAGTAAACACGCAAACAAAAGGATTATATGCAGACATTTGCCTTGAATAAGACAAAAAAGACGCATATATGTCACGGAAACATAGGAAATACGAAATGGAGTTGTTGTGTTAGTGACAACAGACGCCATTGCCAAGGGAGACGACTAGGAAAACATTCTCAACGAGTACATTACTTATTACCGTTCTTGGTGAGTGGCCGTACATGCCGATGGAAGGATGGATGAATACGGAAATTTTGCTTAGATAACAGTGTCTAAGTGAGATGTTGCGTTTATTTGTAAAAAAATGTTAAAAAAATGTACGTCGGATAAGATAATGGATTGGAATTCTTACTAACGAACATACTAGCGGACGGATGATCATGGATTTTTGTACTGACGAAGGGCGGAATAAACGCAGAAATAACCTTTCCAGTAACGCTAGCAGGAGTAACAATGTGTGTCAAAATCAGTTGTGTTCTTTCGGCTCGCGTTATTAAGACATGTTCCAGCCGCAAATCTCGGTCAACATATTCTAAGGAACTCCAATTCGGGGAGACAAACCATGGAACTATAATCAGCGAAACGGACCGGCTGTGTTCCTGAGCATTTGCTAGTGGTCTAGCGCACGACAATGTAGAATAGACAGATAAGCAATGAACTGTCTCCAAAATTTTGTTTCCATAAACAATACCTCCAAATATGATTCAATATATTTACAATTGTTCTTGAACATGGCCAAATCGTGCTCTTGTCTCCATTCTGCAATCAAACCTTGTCCGGATAGCTAAGCAGGCGGTACAAATATGTTTTATAGATATGACGAAGGACCAAAAAAGAATGAGAGAGAGAAAAAACATTCACTGAGAAGAATGCAAAATGGTGTCACTACGAAGGGAGGTCACTCGGACAAACATGGAAAAATGCACGAGGAGTCATCTCATCTGTTATCCTCATTTGTTATTCGTTTCGGAGACAGGCGGACAGATGAATGGGGCAAACTACAGATGAACATTAGATGGACGGAAAATTGAACTGTCCAGTAACGTGAGCAGGCGTATCACTGCGTCTCAAACTCAGTTTTGTTCATTCGGCTCGCGTTATAGAGACATGTTACAGCCGCAAATCTCGGACATCAGAAGATCGGATTGAAAGTCAAACAAACAGTGGCACGGACGTAGGGGTGATCATGGATTCCAGTACTAACTGGAGGAAGGACGAACGAAAGTAGAGATGAACTGTCCAGTAACGTGAGCAGGTGTAACAATGCGTATAAAACTCAGTTTTGTTCATTCCGCTCGCGTTATAGATGCATGTTCCAACCGCAAATCTCGGACGTCGGTGAAAGGTGCATATAAAGACGAAACATTTTAAAGACTGGAGAAAAGAACAACAATAACACCCACACTACAAAAGGCCTCTTTCTAAGCGGTAGGCCTTTACTTTCAATTAATATAAATGGTGTGGTGATTGAACAGCAATTTAGTTAAAATCATTTTACATGAAATTTTATTATTTGCAATTTATTCTCTGTACTGAAGGAGCTGTCAAAATCATGTCGGACACACAACAATTGTGTTAAACGTTAGTTCAATTAGAGGCGAATAGTTTACTCTTCCTCTCTGCTCTTGTACAGTTAAATCGACCCAATTATTTAAGCAATGGTCGTCATCGCCGCGCATGAGCATACAATTTGGAGAACAACGTAGAAAGTGTCCACCAAAAAAAAGAGTTTAAGAACAAACGGAAGGGAGAAACATTGAACTGTCCAGTAACGTGAGCAGATGTAACAATGCGTCTCAAATTCAGTTTTGTTCATTCGGCTCGCGTTATAGAGGCATGTTCCAGCCGCAAATCTCGGATGTCAGATGACTGGATTGCAATTCAAACAAACGGTCGCATGAACCAATGATTGATCATGAATTCTAGTACATACTGGTTGACGGGCGAACGGATGGAAATGAACTGTCCGGTAATGTGAGCAGATGTAACAATGCGTATTAAACCCAGTTTTGTTCATTCTGCTCGCGTTATAGAGACATGTTCCAGCCGCAAATCTCGGACGCCATAATCTTCTCATTGCATTATGGAAACAAAGATGGCTGACTTTTCAAAGTGCATGCAGTACGCTTTAGATATGATGGAGATTCAACACTCCTTGAAAGAAGAGCAGATTACTTCGTTGAAGAATATTTTAACTTAGTTGATACTGTATGTATATTACAAACAGGATTTGGTAAAAGTGTAATATACCAGTTATTACCCTGCATGCACACGGATCACGCTTCGATGATGTCTATATCTGAAGCTTGCCGGAGATCGCTGAGGAGGTACGATTGCCATTTTGGATGTAGTTCGTCAATATGGCGGCGACAGCATTATTTCCGAGGTGATTACGTAGAGGACGGAATTACCCGAGGAGTTCCGAGTGTTAGACCATTTATACGGACGACTGAAACATAATCGACGAAAATGAACAACTGTTTTCTACATCATTTTCTCTTGTTCTAGAACACGACGGTGGAAAACAGCAAAGCAAGAACTGGCCCCACAACTTCCATAAAGAGCTTCTCCAAAGAGAATTTGATATTTATACGTTTATTCTTGAACATGGCCGATTTGTGGTCATTTATTTATTTGTTTTGATGTCAAACAGTTCAAATATTAATTTGAACTTGAAAAACTTTTTATTCAAAACATACAAAACATATGTTTTAAATATGACGCAGGGGAAAATGGTGTACTTTATGAAAGGTAAGAATGTTATTTGCATGAGACCCATAGGGCCAATTTTATGAGCATCTTAAGCTATAAAAGACTGAAGTCTTTTGGAAATAATGTTCTAAAATCCATAGCATTTATTGCAATATAGATCTGTCCTTCAATAATCGATTATTTATTTAAATGGTGTGCTTGTTTTTGCTATTTGCTGTTGTATTTTACGAATGTATAAATACCTTCAGTTTTGCCGAATTACTATTGACTTGGCGTGCGTTCAGGAGAAGAGACCGTTAGCCAGTAACGATGTTTGCCGCTAACGGTGTTATTGCACGATTCGCTTTCTTCGCTCACTACCTTCGGAATCCCGATTAACTGCCTCGCGGATCACGTCCATGTTTATTTACAAATGAGCATTAATATCACTATGTTATTCTTCCCAGTGCGCTTGAATTAATTAAATATCTTTAATTATTTACTTCAATATATGTCTTTTTCAGTAGATGTTTATTCATTTTTGTAGAAGTATTATTTTAATTTGAAAATATCCTTTAATATTAAAACTTTAAAATTTACGTCAAAAATCTTGACTTGAGCCCATTGCAGAGGTGTTTCTGAGAGAGGAACGAACGACAACTCTGCATAGGAGATTGTCGGAATCCATTAGCGAATGGTAGTGAACGTAAGCGGCTAACTGTTCGTTCAGTAGACACTTTCTGGACACTTTTAGCTACTGTTCGCTAACGTTAGCGATCGTTCGCTTCTACTAAACGCATGCATGCTTTTCTTCAGAATAAGTTAACACGCAAAAAAAAAAAAGACAGAAAATGTCGATGAAACATAAGAAACACGAAATGGAGTAGTTATGTGATTGACAACAGACGCCATTGCAAAGGGAAACAACTAAGATAATATTATGGACGAGTACATTAGTTATTATCCTTCTTGCTAAGTGGCCGTACATGCCGAGGGATGGATGGACGGATGCGATTTCTTTTTGCTTAGATAACAGTGTGTTAATGATTGAGTTTATTTGTAAAAAATGTTAGGAAAGTCGTACGTCGGATGAGATACTGTATTGGAATTCTTACTAACGGACATACTAGCGGACGGATGATCATGGATTTTTGTACTGACGAAGGGCGGAATGAACGCAGAAATAAACTGTCTAGTACGCTAGCAGGTGTAACAATGCATCTCAAACTCAGATTTGTTCATTTAGCTCGCGTTATAGAGACATGTTCCAGCCGCAAATATCGGACGCCATATTCTTAGGAACGCCAATTCGGAGAGATAAACAATGGAACTATAATCAACGAAACGGAACAGCTGTGTTCCTGAGCATTTGCTAGTGGTCTAGCGCATGACAATGTAGAATAGACAGATAAGCAATGAACTGTCCCCAAAGTTTCCTTGCCGTAAACAATACATCCAAAGGTGATTCAATATATTTACAATTGTTCTTGAACATGGCCGAATCGTGTACTTGTCTCCATTCTGCAATCAAACCTTGCCTGGAAGGCTAAGCAGGCGGTACAAATACATTTAACAAATACGAGGAAGAACCAAAAGGAAAAAGAAAAGAAGAAACCTGGAAGAACGCATGAGAGTTCATCCTATTTGTTATCCTCTTATTTATTCGTTTCGAAGACAGGCGGACAGAATAATGGCGTAAACTACAGATGAACTATAGATGGACGGACATGTTCCAGCCGCAAATCTATGACGTCAGGTAATCGTCACTTGGAGATTGTGACAACGAGAGCTGCCGGTATCCTAAGTGCGACCAACTGGATGCGATCAAGCTCTAGACAAGGGACAATAATACACTGCTATCTCTCATTCATTGGTTTCTCTTATGGGATGCGTTTAATGAAGACGATGGTGTAGCAGGCAATAAAAGGAAATCGCAGCTGTTCTGTGAGACCGTTGACAGAGACAAGAACCGAGTATTCCGCTTTCAGCAGTGAGCTTGCAACAAAAAAGTGTAGATTGCAATTATAAAAACAACAACAGCGGTAGCTGTGTGAATGCGAATGGACAGCTGTTTGAAGAGGTCTTGTTCGACAAAAGAAACCGAGAACGCCGATGTTAACAATACAGCTTGCAATTACAGACGTAGCAGACAAAGGGAGAAAGCAAAGTAGCAGATAGTCTTGTTCCCGTCAGAGTTACGGTTCGATTCTTTCACATATTACTGTAATGAATCGAAAGTCCCCAAATAGTTATCTTCTTGTTTAAAGTGCATACTCTCTCCTTAGATATCTTTCATTACCGTGAAAAACAGCACCAAAAGCAACACAACAACACAACAGTAACAAAACGGCGCCTTAGATGTCTCACATCCGTTGTCTACAAAGTTAACTGTGGACTACAACTCCCCTTCTATCTGAATCAGTGGCTGCTTAAAATTCCAGTTTTTGACCAAAATGAAAAAACAACAAAAGCAACAACAACACAACAACAACAAAACACACATAAAAACAAGAACATAACAACACACACAACACCGGACCTAGTAGCGCAATCGGTAGAGCGTCAGCTTCAGGTACGGGAGGCCCCGGGTTCGATCCTGGACCGCGACATACCAAAAATCGTTAAAAATGGTAGTGGTATAGCTCCCTTGCTAACGCTCAAGCAAATATAATGGTAGTTTCACGACTGGTTGACCCGGTGTCAGGATAATGTGACTGGATGTGGTATTATGCCAGGTGTTCACGGCATGCTATACACAGTGAAGGCAGCACTATATATGCTTCAAGTGGACACCGTTTCCAGATAATTGAAATACTGTTGGTGGGACGATAAACCCAATAAACAAACAAACAGACACACACACACACGACAACAACAACAAAAACACCCGACAACATCGAAATAATTTCGGAAAAACAAATATTTAGGGCGCCTGTGATCGAGTGTTGTAGTCGCGGAGTCATCGGTCTTGTACCGCGTAGGTTCTATTCCCGGTCAAGGGATTTAACATGGCAGTCTTCCAGACCTGGGGTGCGTCAGTAGTTCTACATAGAAATTTGTTTTGGGTATTTCTCCACCAAAATGTCTGGAAGTCGCTAAACTGGTCATAACTTTATCGTTGCGATATATTTCTAAATACTTGAAAACAACAACAAAAAAACCCCAACTTAATTAAAAAAATAATTAACGTGTCCCCACTACAACACAGATGAAAATTGCGTGCAATTTTATATTCACGTATACTGTTATTAAGTTATAAAATCTTCCATCTAAACTACAACACATATAAAATACTTTTGTTTCCAACTTCTGCATAAGTGCTAATAGTATTATACCATGTATCACATTGAAATGTGGTTACTTGTATCACTCATCGTGTATATGTCAACGTTAAGTACGAACTGTGCACAAATGACATCACTGCAAAATAAAGCACATGGCGCCTGTTTGCGACCATATTGTCTTAGACATTAAAAGTGTACATAATGGAAAGATTGGAAAGCTAAACTAATAGTCTGAAGTCTTTTCTCCTAAATGTTCTGTGCGCATAAGTTGTTGACTTGTCCATTAAGTGCATTCTTTTTTCCCTCCATTTTACTGCATTGATTTGCGCTTATCTTTTCCAGTTGCCATGGTTTTCAGGCCATTTATCAGAATAATATTTTCTGATTTTGTGATGGCTAGAGTCAGAGTTATAAAAGATTTTTCCCGCAAAAACGTTAAAAACGATTGGTAGGGCAAATGCAGTTTTCTTGTATATTTTATAGACCCTTTCTTTATTTTCCGAACAGTTAATACCCTTTCTATTTTAATATCATTTTTTTTTAGAAATAAATATCATTAAACAAAAATTTAAATAATAATAAATATACGCTTTACCTATACTTCAAAACAACTTATATTTGTACAGTGAAATAATGTAATCACTATAAGATATACAAAATTATTCTATTAAAAGTAAAAGTCCTGAAGTACATTAAGATAATAAAAGTATGATTTTAAACAACTTCTTTACAATAACACTGTTTTCCATATCCTTCAATACCGTATTGTATTGAATCAGTAATTTCATATTGGCCCTGTTAAAAATACGACTGACCCGACGACAAATAACAGGGCCAATATCAAATCACTTTTTTATTGACCATTTTATTAAATAACTAGATGTACTTATGAAGATATAATAAGTCAAGAGCTAGAAGTTCTTGCATTTCTTCGCTGCGCGACGATTCTATCGACATTTTTTTTCTGATTTTGTTTCCCGGTTTCTGTTTCCCAGACGACTTTTTGCAGTTTTGCATTAATCCAAGTCAGAAAATGCTTGTTTGTATTTTTTTGTGAATTTTACAAGTTGTAAATTTTTAACACATTCGGTTAAATTTATGCAACCTGTCGGCGTCTGTACCGACCGAGATAAAACAAAATGGCTGCCATTTCCCAGAGCTTCTTGCTGAAATCTATATCATTTTGGCCCTCCCTTATAAGCCAATTATATTACTTCAAATGCTGGCTTTATATCTATATAACTTTTCGACCGGGGGGGACAGTTTTAAAGCAGGCCGTCGTGTTATTGAACGTGGTGGATGCTTTTTATTGGACAAATAACGTAAAGTTATTTAATAATTATTAATAATAAAGTTAAGTCTATACATATCTTTTAAAACAATTTTTAATAATAGTATTGCTACCCTTTACATACTCATAGCTTGATTAGATGGTATCGTTTCCTTGTCATCTTGAAAAAAAGAAAAGAAAAGAAAAACGCACACACCATTAAACGCACACACCATTAAACGCACACACCATTAAACTCACACACCATTAAACGCACACACCATTAAACTCACATACCATTAAACGCACACACCATTAAACGCACACACCATTAAACTCACACACCATTAAACGCACACACCATTAAACGCACACACCATTAAACTCACACACCATTAAACTCACATACCATTAAACTCACACACCATTAAACGCACACACCATTAAACCCACATACCATTAAACTCACACACCATTAAACGCACACACCATTAAACGCACATACCATTAAACTCACACACCATTAAACTCACACACCATTAAACGCACACACCATTAAACGCACATACCATTAAACTCACACACCATTAAACGCACACACCATTAAACGCACACACCATTAAACTCACACACCATTAAACGCACATACCATTAAACTCACATACCATTAAACTCACACACCATTAAACTCACATACCATTAAACTCACACACCATTAAACGCACACACCATTAAACGCACATACCATTAAACTCACACACCATTAAACTCACACACCATTAAACGCACACACCATTAAACTCACATACCATTAAACGCACACACCATTAAACGCACACACCATTAAAGGCACACACCATTAAACCCTAATGCAGACTTTAATTTTGCCACGTGTACGACAATATTTATGTCAAGCATCAGTAGATTAGACAAATTTCGTCATTGAGATATGCTTTATATTCCAACCAAGAAAACATCTTGCTTTTTAAAGGTGGTATCCGACTGTTTGGACCAAACTACTTTTTTCTGATTATCAAAATAAATAATTGTTACACGAAAAGATCATGCAAATTGCTGCTAATTGATGTCTTACATCACATAGAAATGTGAAGCATAACACTACCCTCGAAATTGGTCAACATGTATTTCCTATATCTGCCACGCGGCTCAGTAAGCTATTTTTAAACAAAGAAAACCACGTGACCAGTTACTTTTGATATCACGATGTTTCATCATCCGGGTGTTAAGTCAATACTTGTTAAAGGTGGTATTCGACAGTTTGGACCAAATATTTTTCCTCAAAAACAGTCATTGCTACCAAAAAAGGCTCTGCAAATACTGTTCATTAATGCCATAGATCTGTTTGAAAAGAGAAGCATTACACCACAATCGTTATAACAAACAGGTATTTCCTATCTGAGCCAGGCTGCAGACATTGCTATTTTTAAACAAAGAAAATCACGTGACTACTTACTTTCGAGATCGTGTTATATCGTCGACTGGGTAGTCTGCGCTGACGTCGGTATCTTTTTTTTTTAGCATAGGTCACTTTCGTGCTTATTTATAGATTTGGAAAGACTTAACATTTAGAGAGATTTCGCAATGCGTACTGTCTTTCATATAGATATAGCTCAAAATCGTCTTTACTCGGTCTTAAGCACAAGTAAATGCAGAAATTATGCATAAATTCCCAGAAAACATGGAAAAATATTGTTGCATGCATTTGGTATAGGAAAACTGTCGAATACCACATTTAAAGGTCGAGTATCGAATTTGCGTTCCGTGAAAATTTAGTGAAAGAATAGAAGTGGACGCATGTATTCGTTGCTACTAATATGACTATAATGCACTACCTTACATCCTCCTCTGGTTTAAACTTTGTTATTTTTTTTCAGATTATTTACAAAATACCTAATTGAATCACCGCGGATATTGTTAACGCGGCTCAACGACGCGTTAAAAGGTCACAGGACTTTCATTTTACAGATAAACAAGAAAATGTCTGACACTAGTATCAGTCGGAGTAAGGTTTGTACTGACAATTCAGCAACAATCGTCACGTGACGTCCCCAACTTGGTTATAAAAACCGCGCGGAATCTAAAAATAACATTAAAAGCCTGAATAGCATTAGGATCAAAACAAACTGTGTAAAATAGTAATGTTAAACAAAAATATTATTTACTTTCGCCACATGATAACATTCAATAAGTTTTATCGTAATAACAGTTTTTTAATATGATGAACATCTGGAGTGGGTCTTTGACGTTACATATCGTACATTCTATACATAGCGTGTGACGTCACTACGGTTAAGTCATCATACTACGACTCGTAACTCTCCCAAAATTTGAGATTTGTGCCTACATAAAAAATAGTTCCGCGTAGGAAATACGTTCGATTATAATATTCATAGAATTGAGATAAATGACTAAACAACCATATTCTAAGGCCTTATTCTATGTCCAGAAACTTTTAAAGTCTTGATATTTATAGATAAATGGAAAAAAATACGATGAGCAAGTTTTGCTACTTTCGCTTTCGTTAAACAGTAATATGTCCATTATACATAGCGTGTGACGTCACTTCGTTAAAGTCTGGACCGTTTACAAAATTTAGTTCAAAATGTTTGCATGAAACATATTTTAACTATTAGAATGTATAAAAAAGCCAAAATAATCTGTTGTATACCTCTTTGTACTTGTTTTGTTCCTTTTAGCAATCACTTCCGTATTCATAACAGCCATGTTGAAGAACTACTTTACCCACAATACCCCGAGTGCATTCACACAGGTCATATTGACCGTGTGTTGACGCAACGACATATCGTATATATTTTAACCTTGTGACGGTCACATTGGAGGACACTGCCTACGTCACTGCTGCGTTGGTTGGTAGAAGCTTTTGTCAAATCTGGAAGGTTTTCATGAGTGCTGCAACTTGAACCTTCTCGAATATTCTTAACGGTGGTACCCGACAGTTTGCCTATATCTAAAAGGCTATTTGTAATAATATTTGACCTATGTTCGGTGAATTTGTACATAATTTCTGCAGACAAAAAAAATCATAATGCGGTCTAAGCTTTGACGAGTGTCAACAGCATCTCAATTTTAGGGCAGTAAAACCCGTTAAGCAACACTTAAATGTTCATTCTTTTCAAATCTTTAAATAAGAACAATGGGGCTAAAGAAGACATCGACGTCACAGCCGATGACGTGAAAGAGCAAAAACATAAGTGGTCACGTGGTTTTCTTTGTTCAAAAATAGCTGACTATGTTTGAAATGACGATTGTGACGTTATGGTTCACTTTTCAGGCAGGTGTAGAACATCAATAAACAGCATTTTGTGAGATCTCGTCAGATAACACTGGTTTGGTATTATGATGACGTTAAATGAAAGAAACTTTTGTCCAAACTGTGGGATTCCACATTTAAATATTATAAATATGTCTGTTTCTTTATTGTACGTTTGACCTGAGTAACACCTTCAAGACCATCCGGATATACAACGACTTTTAATAGCATCATTTTGGGAATGTGAGCTCGGATTTGGATTACAACTAGTGTATATGGATTTATAGTTAAATTATTTTTGGACATTTGCGGATAATTCTGGATTTTAAAAGAAATTCATTTTTGAGCAAGTAAGTTAATAATTTAATTTCATTTAGGGCTTGGATCAGCCTAAACTTTATTTGGTACACATGGTTTATTGGTCTGTCTGTTTAATATATGTATTGTTCTTATTTGTTATTCGTATGTTTTATAAAATATATTGTGTTGTAAAACATGTTGCTGGCTTTTTCTTTCTGTTTCTGTTGCGCCATTGACCGTAACAACAAAGTATGTGCATTATGTATACAATTTGGTAAGGGTGCGAAACAACAGGGACCCGAAATTAGTCTGCCTTATTAAAAGCACGTGCAATGTAATTGATGACGTTGACGAGAAATATTGACAGAAAACTGATGCATTACTCTCATTGACCTCTCATGATTAATATTTGCAAAACACCCATATGGTAATTGGTTAAGTGGTTTTATAACTTTGATGGTTAAGTAGTTTTGGTATATTCACGAGCGCTGTCCATCGGCAGCAATCGGAATCGATCGGGTATGTCCGTCATCAGGAATAAGAATAGGAAAAACTCGAAATTCTTTAGAATAAAAATAATAAAAAGCCAAGAGGAGCGGAAAGTGACAAACAGACAATGACAATTTTCTTATCATGTACGAATAATGTGACTGACAATAATGCCAAATAAATTATATTTATGTTTATTATTTAAATCTCAACATTATGTTTTGGCTTTTTGATAAAAAAAAATATTTTTCGCACGTTACAGAAAAAAACAATGGTTTTATATACTGTAAAATAAACCAGAAGCTTATGAACAATCAGTTGCATTTACCTACAAGCTAATAGCTAATAGTAATTGTGCATGTAAAAACGGAAATATATACTAAAAGGCTACAAGATTGACTTAACCAAACTAAAAACACGACGTATGCAAGAAAGTATATGTAAATAGAGGGACAACTAATATTTCTTTGTGATACTTATAGTGTTGTGGACAAAGTGATACATATTTCTTTTGACTTGTTTAAAGATTTTAGCACGTTAGTTACATTAACAACAAAAAAACAACAACAACAAACAACAAACAACAACAACAAACAAACAACAACAAAAACAACAACAACAACAAAACACCAACTAACCAACAAACAAACAAGCAAAACACAACAAAACAAAAACAACAAACAACAAACAAACAACAACACACACAAACATAAAACCCCACTGTTTTTTTACAAGCTTACACAGCAATAAATTATTAAATAATAATAAATACCGGAATATTAAAGATAGCCATTTGTTATATGACATTGGTAAAACAATTTAAAAAATTCGTATTGCCTCGAAACAAAAACAATAATAAACTATTGCTTTTATAACTCCAGACCTGTCATTACTATAATTGTAAATGCCATTTAAAACCGTTCAATTGGATGCGCAGCTGGCAACGTTATTAATCAAATGACACATTTAAAACGAGATGGGCACATTTTTTGTGTTTGTATATTCCGAATAACCCAACTAACCTCACCCCACCTACGATTTATAAAAAAACTTTAGGCAATAAAGGAAAACGGTTGCATTTAAAAAAAAACTATTTTATGGGAATTCAGGGAAGATTCTGTCCTTGTAAAATTCACGGGGATGGGGGATTATGTCTTTCTTAGATGCATCCATGTCAAAATGCCATGAAGTGTTTTTTTTCTGGGGCGAGGGACTTTGTCCAGCTGCCCAAATATAAACATGAATAAGAGACTTGTAAATTATATACTGTTGGCTGATTAATATAATAATGGTATTAATTAGGTAATTCCATATTTGCCAAGTTATTGATCGTGATTCGTCGTATTGACCCATGCCCCTCGGGCGAGATTAATACGGCTATCAAAGGCCAAATAAATGTGTCCATATTATTTTAATCAAATAAATAACAATTTTGAAATGTAACGCAAGGATGTCTAAATTATTTTTGAAGGTCAGCATGATAGTTTGATACAATTTCATTCAAAAGACATGCGCCGAGTACATCCCGTATAAACCCTATTCTAAGCCATAAAGAACGAACAACATGGATATGCGTTAATTTTATTCACCAAATTTAAAACTTGTGGCAGTTAATATCTTATATCGATTGCTAAATCATGAATTGTGACATTGTAGAAAGAAGACGTCTACCAAGTGGATTGCTTGCTATTATGGTACCCCTCCATACAATATTAACCCTACCGGACCTGGGAGCGCAATCGGTAGAGCGTCGACTCAGGTAAGGGAAGCCCCAGGTTCGACATACCAAAGTCAATAAAAATGGAAGTGGTATAGCTCCCTTGCTGACGCTTAAGCAAGTATAAGTGTAGTTCCACCACTGGTTGGCCCGGTGTCAGGATAATGTGACTGGGTGTGGTATCATGTCAGGTGTTCACGGCATGCTATAGACAGTGAATGCAGCAATATATCTGCTTCAAGTGTACACCGTCTCCAGATAATTGAAATGCTGTTGGTGGGACGATAAACCCAATAAAATGAATAATAAAATAAACAAATAAATAAATAAATAAATAAATAAATAAATAAATAAATAAATAAATAAATGTGTTTTTAGATGGGAGTTCAAAGGCTACACTATCCTGAAAATACAGTCATGTCGCATCTTCTACCATTTGCAAAAGCAGTATTTTGAAGAAAGTTAAAAACAAAACAAAATATAATTAGAAAAAAAACAACGAAAAGCGAAAATAGACAAACTGTGGTCGGTCTGCTTTAAGTTAGTGGGCAGTGAACAATCTGGTACAGCCAGCATCATCACCACCATGATGTTACCTGGTCATGTGATCATGATAGATTACTACGTACGGTGATATGCCCGAAGGCGACTTGCGCTGTTGCAACCACTTGGTCATTTCGCGTGGATTCATAGATATGCGAATGTTTCAGAGTGTGAGGACTGGAACTGCAACTCCTGGACAAAGAAGATCGTAAGTTTCGGGTTTTCAGTTTAAATGTTTTACTTGTTACTGATGTGTTTTTTTTCTTTGTTGTTGAAAGTTCTTAAAAGTATTCAAATAAACAGTCCTGATATAGTTTTTATTGAAATTTGCGGTGACAGCTTATATTTGTTGTTGTTGTGTTTTAGTAAATACATCTCAGTTGTGATAATTACAGCTACGCCCAACAACTTGATGAAGGAAGACCCTCTGACAAATGTCTGGGTTATATTTTATCAATAGATTATGTTTTTATATGTTTTTTCTTAAATGTCTTATCGGTGATATCCGGCGGTTTGCCTATCTTATGTTATAACATCTGACCTCTGTTTGGGTTAATTGAGCATTATTTCTGCAGAAGAAAATAGCGTACATTAATCTAAGCTTTGACGATTTTTTTAAACAGTATCTCAATTTTACGGCAGTAAAATTCGTTAATCAACACTTAAAATGCTCATTCTTTTCAAATCTATAAATAAGAAAGATCGGGATTCATTCTAGAAATAGACATCGACATAACGTCGGATGATGTGGATGAGCTAAAACATAAGTGATCAAGTGGCTTTCTTAGGTTAAAACTTTAAATATAGTTTTAAATAGCGTGGCTCAGATAGGATATACATGTTTGTAATGACAATTGTGGCCTTATGGTTCACCTTTCAGACAGTTGTAGATAACAATAAACAACATTTTGCGAGATTTGTTCGGGCAACAATAATTTATTAAGATGCTTTATTTGGTTCAAACTGTCTGATACCACACTTTTTTCTTCTTCGCCGTTTCCTATCCTGATAGGAATTTAATATTGCTTCTTTTAATATTGCTGTTGTATCTGATGATTACAATTTATCCTTATATATTGTTTATAATTGTTCGTTCGCGGCTTTGTACGCGTGTATGTTAATAACAGTTGACATAGCAACAGTTACATGTGTCTTTTGCAAATACATTTTATATTTTGTTGAAACGGCCTGATGGTTATACAAATGTACATGCGTTATCATTTTCTTTACATACGCTCTTTGTTACTGATGCTGCTGACACAACTGTATGCCAACGCCATAAAAAATACCAACGGGCATTAAAGGTGATATCCGACAGTCTTGACCAATATTTTTTCTCCATGCAGCCAAATAAATAATTGTTTTCTGAAAAGATCACACGAAATGCTGTTTATTTGTGTCCTTCATAAATTTGAAAAATAAAAGGATTAGCACCCCATTTGTCATTACAAAACTGCATTTTTTATCCGAGCCACTCTGCACAGTTAGCAAGTTTTTAACTAAAAACAAAAACACGCGACCACTTATTTTTCAGATAATGTTTCATCGACCAGGTAATCAGCTATGACGTCGATATCTATTTTAAGCCGAATAAAGTAGTCGTATGTTGTTTGTTTTGTTTTTGTTTGTTTAGTATAAAAATAGCTATTTGTGCAGCGTGGCTAAGATGGGAAAGACCTGTTTGCAGTGACGAGGGAGGATTTATGATTCATTGTTCACACATACACAGTGCATCAATGAACAACATATTGCTGGACATCTAACTGTGCAGCATGGCTCAGATAGGAAATGCATTTTTGTAATGACGATTGTGTCGTTATAGTTCACTTTTCGCACAGGTGTAGGACATTTATAAACAGCATTGCGTGAGATCTGTTCAGGTAACAACAGTTAATTTGGTTATTTAATGAAAAGACTTTTGGTCCAAAGTGTCGGATATTTCCTTTAAAATACAATCATTCGGATATTGATAAGAGCGCACATTCAAGAGATCTGTGTCTTGCCATTGTAGTGTAGATCTAGTAGACGTGACAGATAATCGAAGTACTAATAGTCATTTTGTTTGTGGATATATTCGATTAGCCATCAAATCTACTAGATTCTTATCAGCTTTGATCTTTGGCCTCGCGGTCAAATTAATAATTACCAATGAGATTACTTGATGAACTGGTACCCGCAGAAATAATAGGTTACACTTGTTGCTCACATGCAATTAATTGTTGACTGTAAATATCATATGATACATGGCGAAGCATATCAAAGAATTATGAGGCAAATCACAGATTTATGAAGCATACCACAGCTTTATAAAGCAAATTAAAGATTTATGATACATGGCGAAGCATATCAGAGTAGAACAGTTAATATTTTAATTCTGATTGTACTCATGTACATCATCATATTATAAATACAATGTACAAATATAGTATCCGGTTAAGTTATTGATATGAAAGAGAAGAAATAAAAACGACAATATATTAAGCTTTTTGTGGACAGTTGCATTATAATAAACACTAAAAAAACAACATTAGAGAATGAACTTTATGTATTATTTACACTTATGTTCCTTTTTACTAGGGTTGCTTTCTCGATAAAAAGGTCGAGAATTAATAAGTATTTCTGTTGAATCAAACAGCAAACACATTTTATATACAGACGGTCTACTATACAAAGATGAGTTGGGGTATTTTCTTCCTAAACCAGTGTATACTTGGCATATACAAAAAAAAAAAAAAAAAAAATGAAAGACATCTTCAATGTCCATATCAAAGAGTATGATGCATTGCGAAGCATATCTAAGATGTGAAGCATATCTAAGATGTGAAGCATATCTAAGATGTGAAGCATATCTAAGATGTGAAGCTTATCTAAGATGTGAAGCTTATCTAAGATGTACAGATCCCGAAGCATGTCTCCATTTCTTCAACTTCTCTAAAACGTGTCGTTTTTCCAACATAGCATTATTCAAAGACCCTGGTATGACCAATGTTTATTAAAGAGTAATTTAACAAGAATAATTATCACATGAGTACACAAAAACTGTTAACGTGGTATCCGACGGTTTGGATTAAATTTTTTTCTAAAATAACCAAATAAGTAAATGTTACCTGAAAAGATTTTGCAAAATGCAGCTCATGGATGCACTAGATCAGTGTGATCGGTGGAACATAAATTTCCATTTCTTATTGCAAACAGGTATTTCCTATCTGAGCCACGCTGCAGAGATAGTTATTTTTAACTATCAAAACCACGTGACAACTCACTTTTGAGATAACGTTATATAGTCATCCGGGTAATCCGCTCTGACGTCGGTATCTGTTTTGCAGAGACCACTATTGCGTGTTTTTTTTTTTTTTTTTTTTTTTTTTTTTTTTTTATAGAGTTGGAATTATTGAACTTTAAGAGTGTTTTAATCGAGAATTGTTCTGTCTAACAATGTAGACGGTGTTTAAACCCGTCTTTACTCTCACTATGGGTCATACTATAAAAGTACGAGTTTAAGATCCAAAATTCCCCAAAACAGTGGTAAGGTATTGTTACGTGAATTTGATAAAGACAAACTGACGGATATCACCTTTAAGTATGAAAAAAGTGTCAATGCTAGTGCAGATGATACTTGAATAGTTTGAATAGGCGTATTAGTTATTTGCAGAAATGTCAAACTGCAAAAAGCAGTGGCGACGTTGTTAGTTAAAAGTAACGTCAGCTGATCATATGTTGAATCATTGCGTTGTTTAAGTCTGCCTCGCCTTTCAAAGATTATCATGTTTTAATGACTAGCAACACCTACACAACCATATTACGATATATGGTTTGGCAAATCAGGTTATTTTTGCCACAAATTTGGGCACTTTTAACCGCACGGGCATGTGTGACCTATTGTGGGCGTCTGTTGTCTAGTGGATAAAAAATTGAAGATCGGGTCAGAGGGTCCCGGCTTCGAACCCCGGAATCGACCACACGTTGTTAGTTCTTGGTCAATGCTATTTACTGCACCTTGCTCCAGGTACTTATTGCTTTGTACCTTCAGGACTTGGTCTGTCGAGAGGAATTAATATTAGGGGTGGGCTTCGAGGTAATAAAACGCCTGATCCCTGACAAGCTTGTCATATCAGAGGTAACATCTCCACTATATGCATGTTCGGTGGTAGCATTTTAGGCATAACTATGGTTTCTGGGGCTTCATTACGATTGATCCCGACAAATACAATTGTTTGATACACGTTGCCTGTGTTATCGTTCCCGCAAACCCACCTACAGACGTACGTTGTAAGGGGTAGTTACACTACGGACCGGAAGTAGAGTCTGTGACATACTTTTTCTCCTTATTTATACCAGTATGTTACTATGTTCTGGTATCAGATTTCTTTTTTTGAAGGTAATATTAAGCATATAGTGTCAAAAGAAAATTGAAACCATGTTGAACTATAATAAAGCAATCCTATTGAACACTTATGCAAAGTAAAGGATTGTTCCACATTACAAATTTCAAATTTGAGGGTTATTGAATGTCAAATTGACGCTGTGTGTGTTTTCAATGAAGTCAAAGCTTCTTACATGTTTGTTAGGAAAGTTGATTTATTTGAGGGTATTTCTGTTAGCTGTTTGTCACCTGTGTATGGTTACAGGGGTCAATCATAACACCCGCATGGTGCAATTTGTTTCGCAATTTACTATACAATACAGTACATATTCATTTAGTGGCGTTTAACCTGATAAATTCATGCAAGTCCTGATGCTAGCGCAAAGAGGGTGCAAAGAAAACACGAAATTATCCAAGATGGAAGAAAAGTCGCCAAGACCAGCGTTATTTCGTCTTGTCGCTGGAAATGCATGGACTATTTTATTTGTGTGTAGTAAAATACATAGATGGGCGTAAGTGGTGAGGTCCGCAGCTTGTCTTGTAAAGCAGTAATTTTGTATTCATTGCAAATGCAGTGTATACAAAAAAGAAGTAGACAATAGGACATACAAAGTTTCCAGGCCGTAGATTTTTGTCTTCTTCTCACTTTGGCGAATTTTAATCTCCGTGCTGTTCCGTCTTTTCAAAAAGAGATGAAAAATAACACTGCGCATGCGCTGATTTTGTTTGTCACTGTAGTCTGAATCTCATTTTGTAATTATGCCGATCGGCGTGTGGGGGGGGGGGGGGGGGGGGGGGGTGCGGCGGGGATGTGTGTTTGTGTGTGTGTGTTGGGGGTGGGGTGCGGGTCTTTCGTTGGTGAAAGCAGAATGTTCTTATTCCTGTTCCATGAGGGGACGCCAGTGACATAATAGTATAATCGCCGATATGTAATTCTTCTAACTGCTTAGCTTCTCACCCCGTGGGTTCTAGGAGTGAATGCGGGATGGTCGTCCAGCTGACTTGCGTTGCGCCGGTGGATCTACCCAGATATTTGTCTGGGGTCTTCCTCCACCACATTATATGGACGTCACTATAACGATCATAATTGGTCGCTGCGATGTATTACCAAAACAAAAGCAAAACAAAACAACTTATTCCTTGATGAATAGTTTGAAGACAAATAAAGTTACCAGAAGTTATATGTTGATATCATTTTCCGGCGTATTAGAGTATATATATATATTGGCTGTTGTTAATGATATCATTCATACAGTGTCAGTCATGCAACCTTTTACGCACATATATTTACAATGTTTTACTCGTCTGAGCCTCATAAAACGTTCGCCCAAAGTATCAAATACAGAGTATAGATTAAATATAATAACTTTTGTCACTTAACAAAGTGTAGACAAACAAAACTTTAACCTATTACTAATATAAGTGTTCCTAATGCAATGTGTTAAGCAAAGTTAGCGGTGACTGTATGAAAAAGGCTGTTAATCTTTATAATCGCTTGCATATACATGCACTAAAGAAAAGAAAAATGCATATCCTTGTCTTTGGTGTCTTATTTAATGTGTTAATATCAGACAAATAAGTTAAGTATATACATTAAATATTTTTAATTAAAATATATTGCCATCTAACATACTATAAATGCGCATCTAAACTAACTCAAGCATGGCCGAGCAATTTCATTCTTAATACTTTTTAATATATTCAAGCTATATCTAAATATTTTCTTTCAAGTTTAGCTTGCCATTTACGTTGGCTTAAAGGCATTTGGATTATTGGAATTGGAATAGGGTCTTATCTGTGATCACAGTGGAAGGTTAATGGGTTGCGGGAGGTAATGGAGGTGGGATTTAGTCATCCTGCTGGACACAGCCTCAGGCTGCAGCGGTTTCATGAAAGAGGTGGGTATTATCTAGAGGGATGCAGATTGGGATTTGCCGACATTTTTTGCCGATACTGGGCAGCGACATTTCTATCATTATAGCACAGGGGCACTTATGAGTTGCACAGGGACTGAACCCGGCCGGTCCATTATACTGACACCGACAAGTCAGGCGTATTGCTGTCCCCAAAGCCCCGAGCGTTAGGAGGGAAGCCACTACTACCAACTTTAAAGTCTTTGGTTTGACCCGGCCGGGTTTTGAGCCCGCAACCTCGCGACGCTCTACCAACTGAGGGTTCTATTGACCAAAAGCAGTGCAGTAAAGATATCGGCATCAAATATGACTTTTAGCTTTACGACCTCTTCCCCTGTGACACCTCTGCGTAAGATAAAATTATCAAGTGCACCGCTGTAATCTCAGCATGGCGTAGGTTGTGAGTGACGGTATGGGTGGCAGTGACGATGGGGTTTGCGTAGGGGTGGCGGTGGCAGTTGAGGTGGCGGATGGCTGTGGCGGTGGGGATGCTTTTAGGGGAGGTGGTGGTGTAGGTCAGCTAACGTGATTTTGATTTTATTCAGTAATTTATTATTAAAATACACCCCACATATGGGCATCATGTTGTTGGCAATTATTATATGGAAAAGTGAATATAGTTCATATGTATTACAAACCATATTGTGAAGACCAGTGGTTTATGTCTTTTGTAAGTTCAGTTGTGACTTTAAATCAGCAAATATATCGATATTTAAGTATTTTTACTTAAAAAAAACTGTACATAAAATATCAATTTCATAAAAAGGAGAAATTATTACGTATATTGTTTCTCGCCTCTTAATACAGCAGAGTCATGGGCGGATCTAACGGGCTTGGGGTGGGGGTGTTTGGTAGAGTGTGGGGCGAACCTAAAAAATATATTTCATTATTTTTGTTCTTGCTCAATTTCTCCCCTCCTCCTCCTCCCCCCCCCCTCCACGTCGTCCTATGAAAAACAATTTGCGTGCGTGCGTGTGTTCTAAACGAATAGCAAAATAAAACGTTTCATGTCATGTAGATTAGAGACAAGTTTTCAATTGATACGTCGTATATGTTAATTACGCATATGTAGTGCGATACAGGCCAGATAATGGACCAAGTATTAACTTGTAATTGAACTCTTAAACACTTCTCATTTATTACACAGCGACAGTTGCCGCAAGCTAGATTGAATGTCTTAATCTATTCTCGAAAAGGACATAACCTCAGTACCTTTGGATTTTGCGACATTCAATGGTTTGTTCTCGCTCTGGCCAATTTTGCATTTTTCAAGTATCATTTTAGCTTATTGTCACCTGTATGCTATGAAATGTAACGATGTCCCTAAAACTGTACTTCAGTGACTTGTCCGGATTACATAATTTATCAAGAGGAACTGATATAATATGGTCATTTATCTATAAATGTAAGTATTAATTTATTGTAATATTAGCGTAATTGAAAGTATTTTCATTGGTTGTGAATATTTGTATTTTGAACTTTTTTTCATTAACCATTTGTTATTATGTTCACCAATTAATTCACTGTTTTATTCAAGTATATTTTCGTATTTTGTATTGATTTGGCCATACATTAATTTATTTTCCAACATACGACGTTTTATTACTTTGAGTAAAGTTATACCTTTAATGTATAGTGAAAGAATATTGTTTTTTCTAATTAAACATTATTTTTGTGAGGTACTTGCTAGATAATTAATTACGCAAATTTTAATTTTATTAATTTATTTGTTTTATTTTATTTATTTATTTATTTATTTATTTATTTATTTATTTATTTATTTATTTATTTATTTATTTATTTATTTATTTATTTATTTATTTATTTATTTATTTATTTATTTATTTATTTATTCATTTATTTATTTATTTATTTATTTATTTATTTATTTATTTATTTATTTTACTCTATGTAGATGGTAAAGGTTTTAAAATATTCACAAAACCCTTTTTTCATATTTGGACGTGATTTACTGATGCACATGAAAACCCCTTTTTTTAAATCAAAGATAGCATTGTTTAAGAGTTTGCGGACACCATTTTAGCCGTGCCCTTGTTGGTTCAAATAGTTTGAAAACTTATAAATTATATTTTAGTGACACTATAGAGCTAGAAACCTTTTTTTCTGTGTTTGTCGCGCGTTTTTGTTTTCTTTTTTGGATAAATTAGCAAAAAGAATAATGATTAACTTTTTTCATTTCACGTGTCCTTTATATGAACTTATACGACATTTGACCATGTTCTATTTTTTTGACATGGACACCCGAGGGTTTAAGCGAGGATTAGCACAAGTATCACTTTGCACTCTCCAAATTTACCACAAGAAAGGGCACAGAAGTTAGACATTCGCAAAGAGCATGCTCTTTTAACATTAACTATGATTTATTTAAGCTAAACAATCTCTTAAACTGTCGATTCATTACATTAATATGTGAGAGTAACGAACGGTAACTCTGAAGGACTTTCTTAAACTGTCGATTAATTACATTAATATGTGAGAGTAACGAACGGTAACTCTGAATAACTTTCTTAAATTGTCGATTCATTACATTAATTTGTGAGAGCAACGGACGGTAGCTCTGAATGACTTTCTTAAACTGTCGATTCATTACATTAATATGTGAGAGTAACGAACGGTAACTCTGAAGGACTTTCTTAAATTGTCGATTCATTACATTAATATGTGAGAGCAACGGACGGTAATTCTTAAGGACTCTCTTACACTGTCGATTCATTACATTGATATATGAGAGCAACATGCGGTAACTCTGAAGGACTCTCTTAAACTGTCCCTTCATTACTAACATTAATATTTGAGTGTAACGAACCGTAACTTTGAAGAGAACTAGACTATCTGCTACTTTGATTTCTTCCTTGTTGTCTGCTATATCTGTAATTACAAGGTGCATTGTAAGCATCGGCATACTTGATTCTTTTGTAAATAAAATGCAAAACAGCCGCGAATTCGTTTTAATGCCGGCTATCTTTTTTGCAATTGCTAGCTATTCTTTATTGCTACAAGCTACACTGTTAAAAGCGGATTACTTGGTTCTTTTCACAGAAAAAAGATACAGAACAGCTGCGATTTATAGTAATTGCCTGCTACACATTGGTCCCAATAAAAATGCATTCTATAAAAGGAAATGCTCTCCAGAGCGAAGAAAACAGAACATTTAGAGTGGGCATTGTAAGAACAACCCTTTTATTTGCTGGAAGGAAAATAAAATTAAAATAAACGATCAAGTAGATTGCATAGGAAAACCTCTTCCTGTACACATTAATTTACGAATTTACCTGTCATAATTTGTTAAACATGCAACTTTTACTGCATTTGTAAACAACGTTACAATAATCTTTATCATTTAAATGACATCAAAGGGCACCGACATGCTAATATCCCATTATACATTCGAGAGTGGTTTGGTAAATTATCCGAGACGTTTCGATTTGAAGATCTCTAGACGGAATAACCTGGGGCGCTACGTTAATCGGAACACCTCGGATAATTCACTAATCCTTAAATGGGACCACTTTAGAGAAAGACGTCAAAACAAAGCTGGCAGCTCAGGTGACAGCTCACCACAGTACGATGCCTATAAAACTTCAATTTTAATTTACCCAGCCCAGCAGACACAAAGCTATCAAACGATGGCATTATTTATGTTTTGTCAGAATTTCATTTTAGGCATATTCTTTTTCCGACTTCCGGTGAACAAAACGATCTTAATTTCAGTAGGTATCCTTGCAACAGTTACATCCGAGACATGAGTGTCCCGAGGACGGAATTACCCGAGGAGTTCCGATTGATGTTACGTGTGTGATAATCGTATCTCCTCGGATCAATCCGTCAGTATGGTTATTCCTCTCATGTATCTGATGCAGACGTGCTTATGGACCACCGACTTTTTGTTCGCAGGAAAAGGACGCCAAAAATGTAACTGATGAAAATTCACGAAGTAATTCGAAGTAAGACGTGCGCAAAAGTAAGAAAAAAAAACACAATAACAATGGCGTCGTTTGACATATGTCTCGCAATTCCCAATCCAGAGATCACGCGCCTTTTAAGATCACAGTAAGCTCTGCCACCAAAATGGAAAATCGCCAATGAACTTAACGAACCAGATTTGTGGTCATATTTGCGTCTAGCTAATTATTGGTGGGGTAAGAACCAGGACTTATGTCTGGGTAGAACCACTGACGGACACGTTATTTATATTTTGATTAGTCTTATATATATTTCAGGCTGTAACAAGCGTCAATGAAGGATGTCAACGATGCCAATTTTGTGATTTTCGGACTCAATAAAAACAACTTCTTCGACGAAACGTATCTACAGCCGTCCACCATGAACGTCAGTAACGTCAGTGACGTCATCAATGCGACGACGGAACTGTTCGATAACGCCACGGCAGTGTTTGTTGAACGAAGCTGGATTTATTACATTCCTGGACCGTTTATATGTGCTTTTGGAATGACATGTAACGTTTTGAACCTTTTTGTTCTCTCAAACCCCTTGCTGAAGGAATCTCCATATGTCTATTTGACAGCCCTTGCAATTTCTGATTTCACACTCCTCGCTTTCTCATTTGGACACCTTATCATGTCCAATATAGAACAAACTTTCTTCAAATCATTCTACGACGTCTACTTGTTTTTCGCCTTCGGAAATGTATTCTTCAATGCAAGCGTCTGGCTGATCGTGTTGATGACTATCGAAAGAATGCTCTTTGTCATCTGGCCGCTTAAAATGAGATCATCTAGAAAAAAGGCAAGAAAAGCAATTGTGGCAGTGTTTGTGGCTTGTGCGTTAATTAACATACCACGTTATTTCTGTTACAAAATCAAACCATTCGGTAAATTCTTTTACCCGTACCGAACACAGTTCATGGAATCGACGACTTACTTCGCCATCAGCTGGTTCCACGCCATAATAATCAACTTCGTTCCATTGGTGATCTTAGCAGTAACCAATACAACGCTTCTGCTTGCTCTTCATAAAGCTAGCAAAACAAGAATGTCTTTGAACGCTGGCCAACAAGAGTCGGCATCCAGAAAAGAGCAGACAAGACTCACGCGAACACTTGTTTCTGTTGTAGTGGTGTTTTTCCTAACCGTAACGCCATCAGCTTTTGTTGACGATCCTATATCGTTCGCACTCTTCGGAGAAGGGCGGTCGTGGAGAGAGTTTCTGATGTCGCAGCCAAACCAAAATTTCATTTATATTTCCAATTTACTGCTGTTTCTCAACTCGTCTTTGAACTTTATCTTGTACTGCGCATTCAACCGGAAGTTTCGTCAAGCGATGAAAGAACGCTGCTTATGCCTGCTGCCCTATCGGAGAGGCACGGGTTCACTGAGCATATCAACAAAAAGCCAGTCCACTAAAGGGACATCTGTCTGATTATTTAAATATATTCAAAAACTATAAAAAAGTTCGAATTTCAAGATGGCTAATGGCGGCCATATTTGATTTGTTGATTTAGTTACTTCGTTATTTTATGAAAAAGTAAATTTAGCACCTCATTGATTTTTCACATTTCTGCAAAGCACATAGAATTTCAAATTAAGTTTGAACTTCTTTTAACCCTGTTAGGCGAACATAACAATATGTGTATTATTGTTCTATTTGAAAACTGGGATTAACTGTTACATTATATTAAAGATGGTGTCTGACAGTTTGTCTACATCAAATACAAGTAACAAAATATTGTGCTTGTGTGGAAGGATTTGGGCATACCATCTACATATACTTATAATTTAGTCCATACAATGACGTTTTTAGCCACTAGTTCAGGCAGTACAGATCCTAAAAGAAATCGCTTTCAATATCCATTCTTTCCAAATATATAAAAAAGCAAAATTTGGTTTTCTGTCAAGATGGTGATAGAACTTGACCTCAAAGTAAGTAGATTTTCTAAGTGTGTAAATAGCTAGCTGTGAAGCGTGACTCAGAGACGAAATACATGTTTGTAATGACCCGTGGGGTGTAATGCTGCACATTTCATTTAGATGTAGGACATCAACAAACAACATTTCCTGGATTTTTGTTTCATGTAACAATAATTTATTTTTGATGTTTTGGAGAATAAAGGGATCCACCTTTAATATTACATCTACTTTATTGAATATATCTGTAGCATGCTCCTCGTAAAATAAATGATTCATTGTTGTAGCAAGTGTGGACTATATTTGGCAATATACAGGGATGGAGCCAGAGCGGGAGGATGGGGGATGTATCCACACACCAACCAGGTAAAAGTGTAGAGTTGTGAAAACACTTACAAGTAAGCTTAAAATATTAAGCTTTTAAATTAAATTTTGTCTGTTGACTGCTTAGGTCGAGATTATGGCCCATAACTGTGTATATACTATATATATCTAGTATTTACAGCGATAATGCTGAATGAATCGTGATTCATACCCCACCACCAAAGTTATCTCGATCCGCCCCTGATGTGTAACTATGGAGAGACATTAATGAATGGTCTCCCCTGAATAATGCCTAAATGCAAGTAGGTCCTTTCATTTGTTTTACTCGGTTTTTGTGCTTGTGCTCTTTGGAGTGTCTGTTGACTTTTCTGCCTTTCTTATGATACCCAGGTTAACCATCATCAATAAACATGCCCATTTTCTTTCTTAAATGACATATCTCTATAAGTATTTAAATTAATTTTAAGCTTATATTTAAGGAAAAGTAAGAAATTCACTGTTTGTTATTGCAATATCTACAAAAGAACAGGCAATAAAGTGCAATAATTTTAACTTCAAGGACCTACCTACTACTTGGAATTCCTCGGATATTAACTAACAATGGAGACAATTTCTATTTCACCAATGTACCCCATTCTATGTCAATCAATACTGAAAGTATCTAGAGTGTTCTTTCCCATGGGGGTTTCGTACAATCTCTGCTAAAGTGAATGCGCAAAACTGAACATTTAAGCGCTTTTTATTGATTCTCGGTCGGATTCAGGATTTTACCTGAAATGGTATGTGACCTTTAAATTGGGGTCGAGAGAAAATAATTACATCAATTGAACAGGCGCCACAAAAATGTGGTACATTGAAATGTTAAGCCTTTTACTGTAGCTTTAGTAGATGTTTTGTATTACTACCGGCTTTTGGTTTGCTACATTATTTGTAATATAAGAGCGGAATAGTTAGATTTATCATACTTTCTGAAAACATTTCCTGTACACCATTAAAGGTGGTATCTCACAGTTTGCCTATATTACATACACGTACCAATATCTGACCACCACTTTGGTGGAATTTGGTAATTCTTTTGGCATAAACACATACGTTAGTCGTTATCGAGACGATTTTGAACATTAACTTTATTGTAGGACTGTACTATTCGCGAAACACAATCTCTAAATGTTCAGTTTTTACTATAAATATATAAAAAGCGCGATAGTGGTCTCTGCTAAATAATATCGACGTCAGAGCGGATAAACCGGATGACTATATGAAAGTTAGTGTTCACGTGGTTTTCTAAGTTTAAAAAATGTTATCTCTGCTGCGTGGCTCGGATAGGAAACATCTGTTCGCTATGACGTTTGGGGATTTATCCTTAGAAGTTCACACAGATCTTTGGCATCAATGAACAGCATTTTGCAAGATCTTTTCAGGTAACAACGTCGTATTTGCTTATTTGAGAAAAAATATTTTGGTCCAAACTGTCGGATACCACCTTTAAATGTAGTGGGGCATCAGACGTGTATGCTGACAGAGACATGTTTGAGTCACCGACTTGTATCTTCTTAGCCCCTCACCGCGTGGGTTCGAGTCCCGGCCTGGCTGAGAACTGCGGTTTGCCGGCGGTTCTAACAAGACAAAATTCCGGTGTCTTCCTCCACAATTAATTTGGACGTCTCCAACCATAGCTATAATTGTGTCGGCGAGATGTAACAAAAACAAATAAAATAAACATGTACGGTACATATGGTTCGAACTGATTTTTCGGTAGATAAATAAATAAATCTGCACAACTGCAAACATTCATGTGGAAGCAAAAAATGATGCACAAGAAATAGTAAAATAGAGTGAATCCATTACCGAAGAACCGCAACGAAACGGGTGCGGATTTCTAACAGCAATTTGTGCGAATTTTCCGTTGCTAAAGGAGGTACCACCCACTTCAAAGGACTTTAATTTACAATCATTTAATCTAATGCAACACACTAAGAAATATCACTAAAATGTGTATTGAATAAATTAATATACTATCATTAATGTTTTATCATATTAAATATTACTTCAACGTAGGTTGTTACATGAATCAATTAAATTACTATCATTAATGTATGATCATATTTAATATTACTTAAATGTAGGTTGTTAAAAAAATAATTAATTATCATTTAATATAATATCATATTAAATATTACTTAAACGGGTGTTCGTCAATCAATAATAAAAGTAGAAAAGACACAAGATGGACAGGTAAAGCAGAACCATAAAGCATATTTTCAATTTACCGTGCCGTAAATATGGATTTACACCGCATGAGGCCCGCATATCATTTTACCGCAGCCGTAGGTATCAATTCCAAGCTCAATATTTAAATGAACATTTTGTGACCAGAAAGAACGTTTGTCTGATACATTGAATGATACAAAAGTATTGTTATATGCAAGTTTGTTACAACCAAGCTCATTTTAACAGAAACAGTAATTATAACGATATGAAAAGAGATATTACCGGATGAACGTACTAGTACATACATGTACTTATTTAGGCAAATCAATAAATAAGCTTATTGATTTATTATTGTTGTTATTATTATTATTATTATTATTATTATTATTATTATTATTATTATTATTATTATTATTATTATTATTATTATTATTATTATTATTATTAATGTACAAAGCATATTAAAACATTAATTGATATAAGAGTGAATAAATTAGTCGCATTTTGAATCAATATTTTATCCGAATATTCAATTATAGAACGTGATTGATTATGCATCTTAAATTAATTTTTAATTTTACTGCCAGCTTCAACGTTCTCGGTTTCCATGACATCTATCATCTCCAGTCGCATCAATAATATTATTATTCGGAGTATATCGATATGATTATAGTTGTATGCTTAAGAGAACAGAAACATAAAAGACAAGCCTGTGTGAACTTCTCTTGATAAAAGCCGAATGGCTAATAATTAATCAAAGTGTTGTATTTAGGTTAATTGTATAACGTAATCTTAAAGGTGATAACCGATCGTTTGCCTTTATTTAATACTTGTACAGTCAACTCTCGTTATCTCAAAATCGGTTATCTCAAATTTCCGGTTATGTCAAACTGTTTTTACGGTCCCGTTTTTCCCTTATAGTTTCTATATAGTTCGACTCCGCTTAACTCAAATTCGGATATGTCAAAAGATTTTTAAGATTTACTCAACCTATCCTTAAATTCGGATAACTCAAACTTCGTATATCTCAAACTATTTTCCACGGTCCCTTGAAATTTGACATAACGAGAGTTGACTGTATCAACATTTTACCCATGTTCTCGGTAATGTGTGCATATCTGTCGCATAAACATATATTTTAGTTTAAGTGAGTGCGTGCGTGCGTGCGTGCGCGCGCGCGTGCGTGTGTTTAGCTAAAATCCCTATCGTACTTATATATACACGGTATTATCTAACGTTATGACTTTCTAACGTCACCTCAAGCCTGAAGAGTAAGTGGTCACGTGGTTTTCTTAGTTTACACACAGCTAGTTGTGCAGCGTGGCACGGGTAGGAAATACAATTTTATAACGACACGTGCGGTATTATGCTTTACTTATCACATAAATGTAGGACACCAATAAACAGCATTTTGCTGTATTTTTTCGGGAAACAATCATTTATGTGGTTGCATGAGGGAACAAAAGCAAAAAGCAAACAAACAAATTAACAAACAACAACAAACAACAACAGCAAAGTTAAACAAACAAAACACTGTTCCGAATAGTCGGATACCAATTTTAAAGAACATTTGAATGTATTTTTTTAAATTGGTTCACATGGATTTTTATTTGTTATACATTTGTTTTTTCCATTTAAATGGTTCTGTGTTATTTCCTGGCGGGCATGGGATTATAATATGTCGAACATACCTTTATAAAACTGTATTAATTATAAAATTATTTCTAACTCATTTCACACCAGTGTTAACTTCGGTCGTTTTCACTTAAATTATGTTTATTTTATTTTTACTTACTGGCAAACACATTTAATAGTACGTTCTGACTATCTACAGACTAAGCTTACATCAGCCCGGCAAAAGTAACAAATGGCAGATGTCATTTAGCACACATCGGCCAACGGGACTCAAACCCACGCAGTAAGAGGCTTAGCAGTTAGAAGAGCTATAAGTAGGCGACTTTAACTCTGCTTCCAAAATTAAATTATCACGGGAGACTAATACAACTGTAATCTATATATAGTTTGTAAGAGTTGTCTATCTTGAATTTGGATTATTATGAGATACTGATCAAGGAAAACTAAAACAAATGTAATATAAAAACTGTTAGTAAGAGTTGTCTTTATTGTGTTCCCATAATAACGGGAAACTTATTAAGGGGCTCTCAAACAACTGTACTATAAATTTAGTTGGTAGGCGTTTTTATCATGACTTCGTTAATTAACTAGACACTGATTGGTAATTTGTCCATTAAACTGAAAACAAACGAACAAAGAAACCTCTATGTACAGACAGGGTATGTAAATAATTGCTTGTAAAAAAACAACAACAATTCCCCCCACCCCCACCCCACACCCACCAAAAAAAGTTTAACATGCACAGTGTATATTAAGGTGGTATTTGACAGTTTGCCTAGATCTAATATATGTGACAATATCTAACCTCTGAGAAATATGTGTATAGTTGCTTCATAAAAGTATACTTATGTTTAAGTAAAGCCTGTTTACAACAATACCTCAATTGTTAGACAGTGCAAATCGCGAAATATGTCGCTTTAATTGTCCACTATTTCCAAACCTATAAATAATCACGATAGGGAGATCAGCTAATGATAGATTTTTATGTCAGGGCCGATTACGTGAATGGTAATGTAACGTGACCTCACAAGAGAGTGGTCACGCGGTTTTCATAATTTAAAAATACATAATTGTGCCATAAGTGAACGTCCAAACGTCGTCTGAAAAATATGGTATTGTAAGGGGCGCAAATGTAGCAAGCGGGTATCGGTAAAAATATTGATTGTTGTGTCCCTTACATCGGATAGGGGGCACTGACTATGTAGCTGTGCAATAACTATACGGCGTGGCTTTGAAACGAAATGCATTTTTGTAACGACAAGTGGACGTTAAGCTTTACATTTCACATAGATTTTGGGCCCCAATAAACATCATTTCAGGATCTTTTCGGGTAACAATAATACATTGTGTTGCATGAAAGAAAAAATAGTCCGAACTGTCGGATACCAACTTTCGTTTAAGATTTCATTAAACAAGCATGTACCAGTACTCCGTGGATCACTTAGAAAACTCTTGGACCAATATTCAACAGGTCCGATAATACAAATAATACAAAATCTAAGCAATTTAAAAAAACATGTTTGCTTTCATTACATAGCGATAGGACAACGGAAGGCTATTCTAACATAAACCTAAGGCAAGACGTTTCTTGCTACAAGAAAAATCCACAAATGCAATAGATAGTTTCTATGTGATGTCATAGGCACTGATAAGACAGGTTTGAGCAGGTAGGCAGAAGCTAATGCAGGCCGAAATCTGGAAATATGTGCTATATTAAACTCACCACTGTGTTTATTATTTTTCAGTCTATTTTACTGAAATTTGTATCAAATTAAAAAAGCTTTCATAGAGTATTCTAAATATCAAAACTTTATTTTGATAGTTTATAAGGTAAAAAAATACAACCAAAAAAAGATACACTGTTCATTTTATTTAAGGATAAGTCAATAATTTTATTTCTTTCTGTGTATGAATTCTTTGAGCATTTATCAATTTAAAAAATGTATTCTAAAATATGAATTTCAAGAGCTTTCAAATGATGCATAGCTTTCAATCTTTGGACCACAATTGAAGAAATTACAAGAAAATAAAATTTACGCTTCTATACAATTCATCTGAAAATCTCCTGAAGTTACCATTAAAGATGGCCGCCAAAGATAAAGGATCTTCACTGATGTGGAAACTATCTACAGAAATACACCTTTTTAACAAAGATAACATAACTCTTATATAACAAATGCAAAACATCATTGTTTTATTATAATACAACGTCAGAACCTTTATTTTCAGATTACTACCGAGAAATAATTAGATTTTTATCTGTATACATATACATGGTTAAACAAGTTTTCAGATGACCCATGTCGGTGTTTTTATTGTCTATTTTTACTCTTATATCTACAGTTTCTAATTTCTTTTGTTAATATTTGCTTGTATAATTGTTTAAATACAGACCATTTAAATAATTTATGGAGAAAATAAAACAAACGTAAGTTATTAAGGTTTTGACACATACCTGACATTTACAACATGCCTTACACATGAATGTTTATTAAACAAATTTATTAATGAAATTCTAAAGAATTGATTGGTTATCTTTACATTTAAAGTCGAATCTTTTCACAATTTGTACATTGTAAAACTTCTCTTTGTATTCCTCTATGTTAAACATATCATACATGCACGTTGAAACCGTTTCCATGGCAATCAGAAATTTAGCCGGTATGAGCTGAAATTATATAAAAATATAAGGCCATTCAAATGACAGGATGCTCTAATATTATCTTTTTTTACTTTGAACATAAAATATATTCTCTTTAAAGCTAAACATCAAGGTTTTTTTTTAAATACAGTCACTGTTATAGTCTTAAATCAATCAAGACTTAAAATACACTTAAATATCAAAAACATGATTCTTATAAAGATCAACTATAGAATGATTCTGTTAAGCATTGGGAAATTATATTATATTTATAAATTAATAACGTAAATAAAAATCAGAATGTATACAACGTAAATCTATTTTATTAGTAAAAATTTTGTTAAGCAGTATGTAGTTATTAAACATTTCCAACAAATTTCATTATAAAACATGAGAATACAATAGAAATTAGCCGTAGTTTTAAATATTCATTATAATAATATGTTTTTTAAACCTTAATTAAATATAATTATCAAAGTATTAGTGTTTTAATGTTAATTAATCTTTAAATCAATCATAAAATGAATTACTCAAATATATCATTAGTTTGATTTGTTCTGCATTGTAAGAAAACAAAGTGGGGACTCTTTATCATAACCGGCCGCAATAGCTCAGGTGGTAGAGCGTCGGCTTGCGGATCGGGAGGTCGTGGGTTCGAACCCCGGCCGGGTCTAACCAAAGACTTTAAAGTTGGTAGTAGTGGCTTCCCTCCTAACGCTCGGGGCTAAGGGGACAGCATTACGCCTGACTCGTCGGTGTCAGTATAATGGACCGGCCGGGTTCAGTCCCTGGGCACCTCATAAGTGCCCCTGTGCTATAATGATAGAAAAAAATGCCGGCTAATCCCAATCCCCAATCCCTTTATCATATAAATTTGAAGAACCTGTGTGAAATGTAAATTTAGATAGCCGCATGTATATTCTACTCACAGGGACACATTTGTGTGATGGCAACACATGATACACAGTTATAATCTAATTTCTTTCATTAAAAAGGATATATATATATGTGTGTGTGTGTGTGCGTGCGTGCGTGCGTGCGTGCATGCGTGCGTGTGTGTGTGTGTGTGTGTATACAGACCTGGTTTGTAATTAGAATGTCCAAGTATGACAAACACCTCGGCTTGTTGTGGGTGCCCTGTAAGGATAAGAAAATATGTCTTGAAGGTGGTGCATGTGTTCGGCAATTTGGTCCAAATATTTTTTTCCGCAAATATTCAAATAAGTCATTGTTACAGGAAAAGGTCCGGTAAAGTGCTGTACATACATATCCTGGATCTTTGTGAACAGTAGAGCATAACTCTTAACTTGTCATTGCAAATAGGTGTTTCCTATCTGAGCCACGCTGCAGAGATAGCTATTTTCAAACTAAGAAAACCACGTGATATGTCAATATCAGGTCCTCCGGGTAGTCCGCGCTTTGACGTAGGTATCTATTTTTAGCAGAGATCAATTTCGTGTTTATATATAGATCTAGAAAGATTAAACATTAAGCGTATTTTGTTTCCAATGTTAACCGTCTTAAAATGTAGGTAGTGGTCATAATCGACTTTACTAAGATAAAATTATGAGTTTTGGCAGATTTTTTTTCTGAAACCATGGAAAAATATTGTTACATACATTTGACATAGAGAAACTGTCGGATATCACTTTTTAAAGAAAACTTGTAACTTTATCATACCGTAAATCTTGTGTGCAAAATTGCTGCATAAACTTTAAACTTCTTTAGTTAAAGTGAAGGCTCTTTATAACATTACATCAATCGTAAGACAGTTCAATTCGTAAAATATATCGCTTAAAATGTCCATTATTGTTTCATTTTCTCTAAATAAGCACGATTGGGAATTCCCCTAATAGATACCGACGTCAGAGCTGATTGCCCGGATGATCATGTAACGTGATCTCAGAAATAAGTGATCACGTGGTTTTATTTGGAGAAAAGATACCTCACAGTGGCTTGGATAGGAAATACATTTTTGTTATGACAGCTGTGGCGTTATGTTTTACTTTTACATAGATGAAGGGTGCTAATAAGCAACATTTTGTGGGATCTTCCAGGTAAAAACAATTTGTTTGATTGCACGAGACAAACAAAATTGGTCCAAACTGTCGGATAACACTTTAAGATGTCAATCGATATATTGTTTAAAATGTACTTGGCAGTGAAACAAAACTTACGTGAACAATACTTATGTTTAGCAAGATAACCCGTATCTAGTCAATCAGTAAAATAACCGTCAATAATAGTAAAATTGCTTTTACATTATAGTTCTTAGCTAAACTATAGGTAGACTTACATGGATACAAATCAGACATACGTTATGCTTAATCTAATGAGATTTGGTTGAGTCTAGACCAAACAGACCATCATTTAGATTAAAGACGTTTACGATTATACCAATAAAATAACGTTAATGACATGAGAACGTACGTTTAGACTAATAACACTTATGCTTAGACAAAGACCTCGCATAGTTAGTGCAATATGAAGACCGTTTAGACTAATGAGATTTTCCCTGACAAAATTAAGACTTACTGTAAGCCATTCCGATCTTAACAAAATTATTAAGATCAATGTTTAGACTAACAAAACCAGTCTAGGTCATTAAGGACTTTTTTATCTTTTATTTCTGCAACATGATGACATATGTTACAAATCATGCAAATTCATTCTACATACAATATACAAATGTCACAATACATATATTGGGTCTAAGAAGAATTGAACTTTCTTATATTACATCATCATGCTATGGTTATCCCTCTCTCATCCCATCTCTCCTCATTCTGTCTTTTCAATCTCTCTCGCACACACATACCCCCCCCTCTCTCTCTCTCTCTCTCTCTCTCTCTCTCTCTCTCTCTTCCCTCTCTCTTTCTATCGTTCTATCATTCATTAGCTTTGTTACAAAGTATAATAATAAAAAAGAATAGTTTATTTAGGGACTCAACATTCCAATATAACTACTTCTACTAGGTTTAAAGTTGATTGTTTTGTATTTGTCCTAATTTTTATCAGCATAAAAAACACGCATTAAGTACGCATAAAGTTATACTGTCAGTTGTCTTTTACTTTTAGGTATGGTATTTGTAAATTTTAATTTATATGCTTTAGGACTTACGTTGAGACCACTGGTACGGCGAGGTGCTGCTCGGTGTGTAGTAGAAAGCCGGCACTTGCGCATACCGGAAGCAGTGGGTCGTTGTAGTGATGGTAAACCAGCCGAAGTCATTGCAGCCATTACTGGAGCTGGCGTTATAGCGGGCATGGAACTCCAGGCCAAGGCTTGAGTCTCTTAAAGTTTTGATTGTTGTTAAAATAATTTTAAAAAACTCAAGAAATATTTAAGTGTTTGGAAATTATGTCATCTGCTATATATGATTCGTAGCCTAAATCGGTTTTTATATCATTTCAAATAGTTTTAACCTGGTATCTGACACCATGTTAAACCGAGTGTTATTTTTTGTTTACCTTGCTAAAGACCTTTTCAAGGGCAGAGACACTTTGGCTCGATACGTACTCTAGTATTCGGTCTCGACAACTGTTTTCGCCGATTAGGCGAACCGCAAACAATTACTAACATTTTTCGGCAAATGCTTTTTATTCTCATCGCATTTGATAAAGAAATTCCGTTCACATGGTTTCGAAAAGACCTAATTCTTATAGCCCGACATCATTTCATGTGCATAAAAAAGACAAAAAACACTAAGTAATAAGTTTGCATCGGTTTCAACACTTACGGGCTCATTTGAAACTGACTCTGAGAGATGTCTCCCCATGTGGAATCGATCACGTGATCTGCTCTGAACCAATCCGAATCCTTGGACATTCCGACAGTTCTGAACGTGATCTGGGCAACCTCATGGCCGCCTGTGTACAATGCAACACGAACCTTAAAGGGAAATAAGTAAGTTTATTTTTTTTTTTTTGAAAAAAGCTTATCCTACACACAAGAGTAAAACTCCCAAAACGCAAATCTATCACAGAAGGAAATTGGAAAGGTATTTCTTTTTGGTGAAGTTTGTTATGTTTCTCGATTTTGGTCATTATAGCGACGTCCATCTATTTTAGTGAAGGAAGACCCAAGACAATTGTCTGGATAGAACCACCGGGGCACCATAGGTCAGCTGGAAGACCTACCCACAGTAAGTCCTTCGCCCCGGACGGTACTCGAACCCACACGGTGAGAGGTTAATCAGTCTGAGGTGTTATATGTTTCTTCCACTACGTCTGGGCGACTCTGTTTGGTGAAGAGTGGAAAAAGATAAACAGTGATTTTATTGGAATGTTTGATGGTGCGTTTGAAAAAAAAAACTACTATTGTGCTGATTCTGCTTAAGTTATTGCTGAAAAAGACGCACAGATGTGGGCGACGATAACGGTCATGATAATGACGATAATGATGTTGATGTTTCCGATGTTGCTGGTGATGATGATGGTGATGATGATCGCAGTTGCGTTGTGTGGCTGTTATTGTTATTGTTGTAATTGAATGATACCGATGGCATTGGTGATGACTTGATGATGATTATGAGGAGAATAAGAAGGGGGAAGGGGAGGAGTAGATGGCGATGATAAGGAGGAGGAAGAGGACGAGAAGGAGGAGGAAAATGCGATGGCACTGTTTCTGTTCCCTTCAAGATGCTTCTGTTAATAACAATGATGGCGATGATGAATAAGGTAACTTTGCGGGAAAGGGGGGTGGGGGGGGGGGGGGGGGGAGGGGCGGTGTGTGTGACGATTACTTGCCATGTCAAATTTATAGATGTCCCATTCATTGGAGTAGCTTGTCTTGTAGTGGCCCAGGAATGTGGCTGTGAGGTCCCCGGCATCTTGCTGCAGGGTGTTCAGTGTGCGGTTCGAGCTCCACAGCTCGTATAAGTCCGGTCCAGGGGCCCCAGACACGGCCTTCAGCAACAGCAACCAGTCTTAATTCGAGGGAAGACTCAATATTTAATGATATAGGTGCTATCATGTTTGTTTAAGCATACAGAAAAGTTTTCTAAGTAAATGACCAGAAATACAAAAATTATGTTGTTTTGAGTTTGAAAAATTGTTTGTGTTTGCCAGATGTAAATTAATTTTATTTATACTTAATCACTCCCGAGCTCGCTGAGCAGACTTTGTTACGCAAATACAATTTTTAACATAAATAAATAAACAAACATAAATAAATAAATATAGCGGTCTGTATTCTGTTTTTTGCAAAGCTGAATAAAAAGTAAAGTTTTAATGAACACTTGCTATAGAATTGTGTTTTATACATACCACTGCCGGTAGAAGTACTTAGATGTTCTGAAAAACAACAACAACAACCACTCTATTAAAATGCATTGACAGTTTATTTATGAATATTAACAGGATATTTTCAACATGCGAAAGATAATTTTGCTACATTTATAAATAACTCTTATCTTAAAGTTACAACTTTTACTTAAAATCAGAAAAACAACATCCACAACATTGAGGTTAAAAGCACAAGTCACATACCACTCAGTGTATAATTTAACAAAAATGGTCAGCAGCGCCAGGAACAGAAATACTGGGTCAATATTGTTAGAAGAGAACAGATTAAGAACTGTAAAATAAATATAGTAGCAAGAAGGATTTCACCAACAATTACTTAAATAAGGTCCATCAAATAAAAGAAATTCGGTTCTATGAACTTTTTGATTGATAACGTAGAATAATTATTATAGATAGAACATTATTTGTATTTCTAGCCGGGCGTGTGTGTGTGTGTGTGTGTGTGTGTGTGCCTGTGCGTGTGTGTGTGCGTGTGTGTGTGTGTGTGTGTGTGTGTGTGTGTAGGGGGAGGGGGGCACACGTTTTTCAATCTATCTTCGAAAGATTTATGATGAAACGCACCCATAGATTATATCTTATGATTGTTTGAGATTTAAAATCTCAAGTATCCATTCTGTAAAAAATATACAAAAAAATCAATCTAATAATCAAACGAAGATAAGACTTTTTTGCCTGTATTTCTTGTTGGAAACCATAGGATACAAAAGTGTACGCTTCGATAATGGAAAAGAATTGATGGGCGCGTTTCATCATAAATCTTAAGATTGATTCAAAAACGTTCTTAAATTTCAGCCTAACGACCAACTCCTAAGTGCGTTTCAACAAAATGTCGTAAGTGTGATTGGTAGCAAATCGATCGAAAGCACCATTATGACTTAAGAAAGATTCCGCTCCAAAAACGATTTCCGAAATATTAATGAAACGCTCTTTATAAGGAAGCCCATTATTAAGAGAAAAAAAAAACACACACGAAGATTTAGGGTGAAACGCACCATATGTTTATAGCCCGACGTCATTTCAAAAAAAGAACAATCGAGACAATGCTAGTATTACGCACTGCTGTGTTCATTTCATTTTCGATTTACTAAGACAAGAAAGATACTGTACCAAAAACATTCACAGATTTTAAAAAACCGGACACTTAACCTGCATCAGATCAGCCATGCAACAAATCATCAGTAAGGATAGATGCTAGAAAAACAAATCCCGTATCCTGATATATTCTTACTACATCTTGTTTTCTTTCAGACGTTAGGGAATGTTTCTCATTGTCTGCGCTAACAGTAAATTGGCGGAAAACAATTTGCAATTTCTATTCCGTTGTCTGACTTAAAGTAACATCAATACGAATTGCTTGTCGAAGAAAGGTTGTACTGACTTTAGTATGCGATCACGCAACTGCTCGACGACCCTTTAAATGAACAACCTCAGAAATGTCGTCATATGTTCGAAAAAGGTAAAGCTAAGTTTATAAATTAAGAAACGGCGCACGTGTAACTCTTCTGACTGCTTGGCCAGGACAGTGCGAATGACTTAATCTTTAATCTGGCACGATATTCGAGCTAACCTGCGATGCCCCGGTGGATCTACCCACACATTTATTTCGGGCCTTCCTCTACCAACATTGATGACGCTATAATGACTATATTATGTCTTTGCAATGTATTTCAAGAAGAAAACACAACAAATAATCATTTCATTAATAAACTCATCAAACCAATGTCATATAATAGTGTTGCAACTACTTAACAAGAGAACAAGCAAATCACACACACAAAAAAAACAATGGGATAAAGTTTGTATTTCAAATTTATCACATAAAAAGTTCACAAAGAGCGCATGGCGACGCTCAACAACTTAGTAGAATGAAACCGGATTAGAAAATTACATCGTAACCAAAATTATTAAAAAGCTCAAATGTGATACATTGCATTGCATAGATTTTCACAAAGTTGACATTGCGATTAACGCCGCCGTTCTTTGCCGACAAAAAAGCATACGTTTAAGGTTCCTCTACCAATACATAAGTGGAAATTACTACTTTACAAAGCTTCAAGATCAAAAGAGACAGTTACCTGTACACACCCCGCATGTCTTCTGGCAGTTAATAAGTGCCCAGTCATGGTAGGCGGGTTCTTGGCAATGGAGGGAGGAGCTACAACCAACAGCTGCATCTTTGCAGAAAGCGCCACTGGTGTGGGCGATGGTGGTTGACACGCCTGCAAGAAGCGTGGGTGTAAGCATTTCGATATTTATGTTAGTCAGAACAATATGTCAGACTATTATAGTCTATTTAAAGGTCATCGTCGGAATCCACGGCAAATATTCCGTTATCACTACATATATATACCCTGGGTTACTTGGCCAGAATAAAACTTCTCATGAATATATGCATAAATCATTTGATTGGCACAGTGTCCAAAATGGCACATACATTTAGCCAATGAAATGATTACAATATGTAAACAACAGGGGTCGCAGGCAACACAAGGCTAAACTAATAGTCTGTGTAATAGCAATAAAAGGATTAAAGGTAGTACAGACATGACATCTATTTTATTGATAACCATTTTCAGGCAGTTTATCTGACATTGTTTATGCATATATGCCACTGCAACTTCCCTAGCAACTCTTGATACAAAATTATCGTCCTTTCTAAAGCTGTCGAAGAAACTTGATCACGAAAGTAGGCTTCAAATCATATTGAATGCAGTCGTAATATTTTAATATAATAAACAATTGACCATTTTTACGTGTTATATATTACTAAACACTCACTAAATACAAATAAATGTTTAATTAAAAGAATGGATGGGATGGGATTTGCCGGCATTTTTGTCGATACTGTGCAGCGACATTTTTATCATTATAGCACAGGGGCACTTATTAGGTGCCCAGGGACTGAACCCGGTCGGTCCATTATACTGACACCGACAGTAATGCTGTCCCCGTAGCCCAGAGCGTTAGGAGGGAATCCACTACTACCAACTTTAAAGTTTTTAATTTGACCCGGCCGGGGTTTGAACCCGCGAACTCCCGATCCGCAAGCCGACGCTCTAATTAAAAGAAATATAGGCCTATATGTATGTATATATATATGGGCTACAGTTCTGCTGGGGTACTTCTATATTTAATATGACGTCATCCAGTCCATAAATCGCATATTGACCGGCTACCCGGTCCATAATTCTTATACAGACTGTTTATGACGTCATCCAGTTTGTTTGAATGTTCAAACGCGACTTTCACGACGTGCGAATTTTACGACAACACAAACAGACGATATTGTCAAAATGGCTTAGTGATTCGCCTCTTTATCGGAGACAGATGTAGTTAAACTCAGCGAATCTAAGGATTAAAAATACACCAAAACCGCGACAAAACTGAAGCTCTTTTGAACATATTTAGCAGGAAAAAAAGCTACGATTCTTCCTTTGAAACCTAAACGAAAGAAATTCTAAAAGTCCGGGTCTTTTTTTTAGTAGCATTTACTATTTAATTTGATCAACAAAAATAGAATATTAAAAGAAGAGCATGATTTTTTTGCTGCATCGCTTGAAAATAATCAAAAAAACGACTAGGGTTTGAGATATTTCACACACTGAACAAATACAATTATTATTTAAAAGCAAATCATACTAAAATGAAAGCAACAAAAGGGATAAAAGGATTAAGATTCGGTATAATATAACAAATAAAACATGGCCTTGCGGGCAATATGCAAGTTTACGGACTGGTTGGTCAGACCTCGGAGGGTATATGGTATATATATGAAGCGGAAGTACAAATCCCAAAAAATCGGTCAGATTGTGAAGCGTCATCATATAGAGGTGACTAAAATCGAGTGACGTCACCGTCTTTGCATAGAATGGCATCGCGGGTCACTCGGAACTCCTCGGGTATCCGAAGCTTGTCGGAGATCGCCGAGTAGGTACGATTGATCGCGGGTAAGACATTGACAAAGAGATCTTTTAAACTTCAACTGAAGAGTAGCGTCGTTGTAACGCGCATTTTATTGGATCACTGGTTGCAATGAACATTCATTAAAACGAACTTTTGCCAGCCGAATATCTCAAGGCCATCATGAAGCACAGAGATATAAGTAAACTTGTCTTCTGACAATGCATAAAGCATGGATTTCGAAATACCTTTTATTTTCAAAGGTAATTACACCGATATAATTATGGCCTCTACGGCCGCCTTTTAAGTTGCGGACATATGTCTCGAGTGGGACGTTACACAAATTTCTGAGTAAATCAAGTCAGACTGAAGACTCTGTTGCTTAAAATAGTCACCCATCAAACTTGACACAGCAATGAAGGTCCGAGCACTCGCACACCAACGCCTCTGATGCCTATTCTACAAAATGCCGCTACATTTGAAAAAAAGGAATTGATGTCAAAGTTCATGAAATTCGACGTAAAGATATCCAGCCTCTTACATGGTGTCGGATCCCAAGAGTGCGTGTGTTGACTCGTTTTTTTTTACTCGCCAAAAAAGATGACACATTGCATCGTTAAAAGCCATATTTCATCAACTAAATAAAATTGTATTCTCATGTTTATAATCATCTTTCTAACTTTCTTTGCAAATAAAACAAACAACAGAACTAAAATCTATGATCTACGGAAAACATGGGATATATTTTTTATAAAGGAAAGCTGATGGCACATCCTCACCTGAATCGCAGAAGCCACACTTCTTTCGACAATTCTTGTAGATGAAATCTGTTCCGAGATGGCAGAAGGAGGTGCCACTAATGGTGCAAAGAGGCGTGTCTTCACAGGCTGCAAGAGATGTATTTTCGCTGAAAAATCGGTAACTATAACGTCCTGCTGACTTCAACATTCGTGGGGCTTGATAAAGTGACTAATGGCAATCTAAAGATTAAAGCAAGAATATGACAAATAACATTGCTTGTGGCGGGGAGTTACGGTATATACATTAACCAATTAAAACATGGAAAATCATATTCCTAGTGAGGTAGAAGGTGGTAACGAAAACAATACAGCGTAAACCAATCAGAATATATCAAATT